>JARJLE010000159.1:0-163216 GCA_029289555.1 Mycena latifolia | reverse complement strand
CTTCCCTTTAACCCACGGCATAATCGTCCGTATGGCAGCCTCGAACCGGGTCCAAACTCCGACATTCCCTGAGGACATCGAAACGAGCCATAAATGAAGAGGTCCTGAACAATTATCGAGATATGTGCGGCACGGTGTCCCTTGTGGCCTCACGATTTCGCGAGTGGTATGTCGCAACAGACATTCCCCACAGCTGTTCCAAGTAACAGGAGCGCACAGGACTAAACTGTCACATTCCATACCGTGGTACTCCGCCCGCACAATAACTGGATGGAGCGAATCAGAGACGTCTTTCTACCGAACGCCAGTTTCATTCGCTGCCTAGCCATCACTGTGCGCCAGATCAAGGCCCACTCTCGGACGAGGAATTAACTTACGTTCGACGACTCCTCGAAGCTTCAAACCATGTCAAGCACTTCGCCGTGGTTGGAGCATCTGGGCCCATCATCATCGTGAATGTGGCGCCCTCCAACTCGAAAGTCTGTACCTCATATGGGACAAAAAGCACCATATCCCGCCTCCGTCTTTGAAAAACTTGCAGCATCCCTCGACACTGAACGACCTCACCGTTGATGCTCCAGCAGATCTTAACAACATGATCACCTGGCGTCCATGGGGCGAACTCTACATCCCCGACACAAGACAATGCGTAAATCTCGCCTATGTCACCTATGCAGCAAACACCCTACCCGGCGGTTCACTCACTTTCTTTTGCGACGATTCGGAGTTCCCCGCTATCCGTGGGGTTATGTTTGTTCTGGTGGTATTCCAGAGAAGCTCAAGAACGAAGCGCAAGACAGCGAACTCATGAAGGACGAAGAGGAATTCTATCCGAATTTCTCCACGACTTATTTGCCTAACTCATGGCAACTGTTGAATGAATTGGAAAAGATGGAAGGACGGCCGAGTGTCTTTCAGCATCCACCTCCTCACGAAGTGGAACCTTGGGATAGCAGATAAGAGGCAGCTAACTTGGCAGCCAAGTATCATAGCCTCGTGCGCTCACACGTATGTACTCCACCCCTGTGGCCATAAATTGCGTAGGGAAATCAATCCGTGCATATTACGAAAAACAGCGCGGTATACGTTTGAGCGCATATTAACATTCTGAACATGTGCGTAACGGCATTTTCTCCTGGACATTCCCACTGGCAACAACTGGCTAATACCAGCAAGACAAGCGGGTGAGCTCGGAATGCTTCTGCGGACTGAGTTGTATTATTCCAAACGCTCCAAAAATAAAATAATACATATAATCATAATAATAATAAATTCTGAGCCACCGAAGCTTCTTCGTCTGTGAAATTGGCAGCATGAGAACTGTCGGGAACAGAAAATGCATGAGTTCCCTATACGCCACAAGGAACCCAATACATACCATTAGGCGCGAATTATCCGAGCACGAGATCAAAGCCTTCGCTCATTAGGGTGTGCAAACGCGTTCGGAGCTCGTGGGCAGCCTCGAAGGTCCAGGCGGAAGGATGCCAGCGTCGATATTTCTGGATGGGTGCGACTCCGTCAGGAAGCCAGCATTTCCGCGAGGGGCAGGGCCGAGATGGTAGAGGGGAACCCGTGAGCATCAGCACTCGGACTCCAGGCAAAACGCGTCGTCCTCTCGGTGGTTTGTATTTCGACGGCCTCGAGCGACGGTATGAACTCCACACAGAGAATTGCCGCCTCGGGGCCTATTCCTGTGAGGCGGATGGAGCGCCGGCCAGGCGGACTGGAGTCCGATTTGGAGCAGCCGGAACGCTGAGCGACATTACCGTGAGCATTCGGAGTGCCGGTAGGTTGAGGTAGTTGAGTAGCAGGTCATCTGGGTCATGGAAAAACTCAAGCGTGTCCCCATCTGAACTAGCCCTCGCCCTCACCAAATAAAAAGCTGCCCCAATCATCTGCGACCCGTAACGCTCGCCGAACTTGGCGGCGCGCCCCGATGCTCCCTTCGCGCTCTGATGCGACCGCGGGGAGGGCGAAGTTCGGGGGCTCGCGGAGGACGAACGCTAGATGCGTGTGTAATTTCTCAAAGGAATTATATTTTGGAAGAGGAGCTAGGGCGCGCTGTATCGATGGACCCCGCTCCCTTCGGCGGCGGTAGGTGTGCGTTGCGGGCGTGGGCTGCAGTGCGGGTTGGGAGGCGGTTATCTACCCCCATCACCATTCAAACCTCACGCCACGATTATTGAAAGAGTAAGAACGCACCACCCAACACCGATACTGGCTGCTCGTCTGCTGCGTGGCGCTCGGCGCGTCCGGATCGAGCCTCGCGAGCGTGTATCGCGCCCGCTGCCCCTTCAGCAGCCATCCTTCCCGAAATCAGATCATTTGGAGCAGTGGCGATGACGATGCCGGCTGGTCGACGGTGTCGGGAAGCGCGACCTCTGCGCCGAGTGAGACGGGCCCGGAGGAGAGGACGATGGAGAGGAGGGAGGGGGGGGCGGGAGGGTGGGCCGAGCACAGAGGGGATGATGCGGCGCTGATGGGCGACGGTCGCGGCGCTGAGGGGGTCGCCGAGCGGCATCGTGGTGCAGAGGGAGGACGCGGGCCGGCGAGCACGGTCAAATAGCGAGAGCGCGATCCGCCGCACAACATTCATAAGTACGGTGCACGGTACAGTCGAACGATCACGATCCGAGTGTGAACATCTACCACTGCACGGCGCGCACGCCCGATGTCGGCGTTGAGGCATCGCCTTTCTGCGCGCGCGGAGGCGCTAACGGAGAGATCTGCCAGTGCGAGAGTGTTAGTGTATTGCGGAGTTGTAGTAAAATGTGTAGAATCGTGCGTTTAGCGTTGGTACCTCCTCGGCTCCCTTGGGCTCCTCAGCTGAGACTCGGCAGCGACGTCCCCAGCGGGCAGTGCGTGCCGGTGTCTGCAGGCTTGTCGTCGCGGCGTCGGCGTGGGTGGTGGGGAAGAATGAAGGCAGGAACGAGCCGATGTCTGACATCGTGAAAGTGCTGGTCGTGTGACGGTAACGTCGACGTGATGGCTCGCATCAGGAAAAAGACCACCCCAGGGAGCACCGGCGCGGTCACGTGAGGGCCTCTTAGGGGGGGTTATGTTGTAGGAGCATAACCCCCCTAAGAGGCCCTGTAGGCGTCGGAGGGGGTAGGGTCACGGGGGTGTTCTATTTTCATCTGCTGATAAATGTGCCCGCGTGAGTCCCCGGCATCTTCCTTCATTTTCTCACCTCCCCGGCCACCGGCAGCTTCGGTGGCTCCAGCACCTCCTTCACCTACATTATGACCTCTCCCCTCCTTCAATCAGGTGGTGACTTGTGCACTTGTAGCATACCTTCCATTGCTATTGTATCTATTTTATCCAGATGAATTTGAATGCCCATTCAACAGTCAGTGTTGAAATCCCCGATGCATCGGAGGCCTCCAGCATGCTGCCAGTACAAGATTAGTACACTATCAAGCTGATTCCAGTGGCTCCAGCTGTTCCCCACAAAGGTCGGACAGACCGCCGCACACGGGAATCTTGATAGAACTGCTCGGGAGGTTTCCTGAAGCATCGGAGGCCTCCGGCAGGCACTCCAGTTTGATATTGGTGCATTGTAAACACAATTCCAGTGGATCTGGATGTTCGGAATGAGAGTGTTGAAGGTAATGTAGTATTATCATTAGCATAAGATCTCTTTTTGTAGGACTATTCAACTTGGATTCAACCATATATTGAGCTTCCTACCCATGGTTGAATTTGGGGAATTGGGTCAATGGATCAAGGCATGGAGGTTTTAGCTGTATTCCATCTGAATAGTGGACATGGAAATTATTAATGATAGATTAAGATGGGTTCAATCCACAGGTGGAACCCATGATGGCTATGACACCTACGACACCTACGGCTCAACCACATCCATTTGAATTTCTTCATATGATAGTGCACTAGTTAACCATGTCCCTCATATTGAGAAGCATGACAGGTAGGTTGCGCACATTTAAAGAAACCATGTTGCCAGCAGGGATGGAGGCCTCCGTCTTTCTGCAATTCCGGAAATATTTTCATTTTGGTTCAGTCATTGTGTTTCAAGTCCTGATATTCAGCAATTAATAATTCCAGGGCATGGAAATGGTTCCTGAAGTTGGTATTAGAGACTTACACTTTCATGTCAATGACACTGGAGGTGTCGGAGGTGTCAGAGGTGTCGGAGGTGTCGGAGGTGTTGAAGGCTATTGAAGCCCTCCCACACCTACCAAAAAAATATCATCAGGCCTCCAACATGGCTAGTCTGTTTCAATTCAGGTTCAGGCCATGTTGGAGGAGCAAAGAAGAGGCCCACCATTCCCCACCATCTTAACAGTAATGCCCGAAGGCTCGGGTGAAGCCCGGGCCGAAAATTGATGGACCAATCAGAACATGAATAACCATGAGCTCAATGTAAAACATTTTCTGTGAGCTCAATACTGCATCAAATATCATGAAACCAGGACGAAATGATAGCTGTAGGATGCCCGGACAATGAATGATCTACAGATCTCTCCTTGCTTCAAGCGAATTTTCCGTGCAAGAATATTAGCTGAAGTCAAACAACTTCTGTGGTTGAATCTTAGGTACTTCACTAGAACATTAGATTCAAGGCTCTTAAAAAAACTCCGAGTGTAAGATCTCTTTATGTAAGCTGCACCAGGCATATAGTAGGTATTGGGCCAACAAGTGAGGCTTGGTTTGAGCCTTAGAGCCCAAATTTAGAGGGTGAAACCTCGAAATTGCAGATATTGTTCTGACATCTTAAAATGGCTGGTTAGATGGGCTCTATAATGTTGAACTGCTCATATTCCATCATTCCAAGTGTGGAATGCCTGCAATCAGACACTCATTTGGCTGGTGCCTGCCAAATATAGTGACCTCCGACGGCCTCCGACGTCCTCCGACACCTCCGACGCCCTCCGGCAGCATCCTATCCCAGAAGCTGGTGAATTCAGTTAAGGGAAATTGGTAAATTCCTCATAAGAATGTAAATCATAATGTCTATACAAGCATCTGGACACCAATTCATGCAATATAGAGGCCTACAAAGACTGCCTACATCTAGATGTGTAATTTTTGCAGAGCTGACATTCCATATGGATCCAACAAACTATTTCAAAGGAAGACCTTGAAGAATTTAAATCAGAGGCCAATCAGAACTTCTACCACCCCAGGAGCAACATACATAAAGCAGGTACATAGAGCAGGTAGGTCACCTGCCCTTGGTAGCTCCGACTCAGATATTACCATATCCCCTAGACAAGAT
Source organism: Mycena latifolia (assembly GCA_029289555.1). Lineage (NCBI taxonomy): Eukaryota > Fungi > Basidiomycota > Agaricomycetes > Agaricales > Mycenaceae > Mycena > Mycena latifolia. The sequence goes on along the minus strand of JARJLE010000159.1, from coordinate 157,977 downwards.
CAGCAAGGATCCGAGCTGTAAGATTGAACCAGTGAGACCAGGTGCATATGATGAGGTAAATTGAGTGGGTGGTCCAGAACAGTAGAAGGATGGAGGCCTCCTTTTGTGCATACTGCTACACCTGCTGAGCTTTGCACATAGTGGTCTTTTGTTTATAGTTCATCTAATGCTTCTGAATGATATGGAGGAACTGTAGGATATATGTTGGTCAAAACATGGGTGTCGGAGGTGTCGGAGGTGTCGGAGGTATCACAGAGCAGTTCTATCGTCCCAGAAAATGAATCTGCTCTGGTGGGGAATCTTTCCAATGTTCATTCCGAACATCCAGATCCACTGGAATTGTGTTTACAATGCACCAATATCAAACTGGAGTGCCTGCCGGAGGCCTCCGATGCTTCAGGAAACCTCCCGAGCAGTTCTATCAAGATTCCCGTGTGCGGCGGTCTGTCCGACCTTTGTGGGGAACAGCTGGAGCCACTGGAATCAGCTTGATAGTGTACTAATCTTGTACTGGCAGCATGCTGGAGGCCTCCGATGCATCGGGGATTTCAACACTGACTGTTGAATGGGCATTCAAATTCATCTGGATAAAATAGATACAATAGCAATGGAAGGTATGCTACAAGTGCACAAGTCACCACCTGATTGAAGGAGGGGAGAGGTCATAATGTAGGTGAAGGAGGTGCTGGAGCCACCGAAGCTGCCGGTGGCCGGGGAGGTGAGAAAATGAAGGAAGATGCCGGGGACTCACGCGGGCACATTTATCAGCAGATGAAAATAGAACACCCCGTGACCTACCCCCTCCGACGCCTACAGGGCCTCTTAGGGGGGTTATGCTCCTACAACATAACCCCCCCTAAGAGGCCCTCACGTGACCTGCGACGGTGCTCCCTTAGGTGTCTGGGCTTCGGTATCTGAGGGGCCATTTCCGCCGTCACGGTTTGCGTATTCAGAGAGAGCGGGTCCGACTATCACTGAAACGAGTGGATGCCCTTGGACAAGCCCTCCGAACTCGTCTTGCGATCAGGCGGAGACGCTACACCGTTCCTCGTCCCAACTACCTATGGCATTGTGATGGCCACCACAAGCTCATCTGGTGGGGGGTCGTGATACACGGCTTTATCGACGGGTTCTGTCGCACGGTAGGTGTTTCCACAGCTCTATTGACTTTCTGCTAACATCCGTATCACAGGTTACAGGGCTGCGAGCCAGTTCTGACAATCGCGCATCCACTGTACTTGAAGTGTTCTTGGATGCTATCCAGAAGTATGTCACTCCTTCTAGAATGCGAGGCGACCGAGGAGGAGAGAATACCAAGGTCTCTATCTGGATGATTGTACACAGAGGGCCTGGAAGGGCGTCTTTTATGTGGGGCTCGTACGTGCAATTTTTTTAGGGTTGGGGTGACGACTAAATTCTATCTCTTCACTCAGATCTACCCGCAATACGCGTATCGAGCGCCTCTGGGTGGAGGTTGGCAGCCAGTTTGCCCGTCGGTGGCGTGCCTTCTTCACCCGCCTGGGTCGTCTTCACCGTCTGGACCGCAAAAACTCCATCCATTTATGGCTGCTGCACCAGCTCTTTCTGCAAGCTATCAACGACGACTGCCTCGAATTCCAGGAGGAGTGGAATCTGCACCCCATCTCCGGCCGCACCACCAACGACCAGAGCCCTGCAGTAAGTATATCCGTATTATCCGGTAGTTTTCTTGCACTTACGTTCTATAGGACATGCACTTTCTCGGCCAGACCACAGAAGGGATCTATACTGACCCGCTCGACGGCATCCACCCTGATGCAATTAACCGCTACTACGGTGTTGCAGGAGCTCGTCGGCACCGCCGCCGTGGTGAAACTGGCGCTGGCCACACCTCCGACGACGAGGGAGATCCCGACGATTCAGATGAAGAATCCGAATTGGACCCACAAGAGGAACTCGAAAATCAGATCCAAGCTGATCAAGCTCAGAATATTCGACACGCTCCAGTAAAAGTTGCCAGGCATCACTCGCCTTTTGATGAAGAAGCCGACGAACAAGGTTTCTTGGAGCTCTTGGCTGAGGTTCTTTCTCAGCCAGACGTGCCTGAGGACTACGGCATTCTCCCGGAGGAATGGGAAGGGGACAGCTACGATGAAGTAGAGACCATTCGTACCGGTACGAACGGTAAAGAGTTGGTTGTCGCACTCCCCCGAGACGACTGGTTTCCTCGCGCGGTCCAGTGGGCCCAGGCTCTCGATCTCCTCACTCGAGTGGTAGACGAAATAGAAAACGGTTAATTGCATTGTTTAAACCTAATACAAAGACTACACGTATACATTATAAGGCTTGCTATTAGCGGCCGCAGAAGTCAGTATTATTAAGGCATATCAACGGACGCACAAGGACGCACTGTCCTTCAGTAACGAAGCTCACCTCACTGTCTGCGCTGGGAGCTGAGTATGAATGAGTCTGGAGTGCTATGAAGCGAGGAGATGCACCTCGGGGGCACGCGGCAGCGCGAATGTGGGCGGCCTCGCGGGGTTTGGATGCGCGAGTCTTGGAATGTGGGCGGTCGCGGGATTCAGTGTGTGGGTGGGAGCGAGCCCAGTGCGTGCTAGTGGTGTGTTTCAGTGAGTAGGCGAGAACGAGGTGCCGAGATCGAGAAGCGGGGGCGAAGGGCAGCGCGGTAACTCGCGACAACGCAAGGTGGGCTCGGCGCGCGCGTGCTACGACTCGAGCGCCCATCCTTCGCGTCTTCGTGCACGCACCCGCCGCGCTTGCCGTTTGCGCCGACTTGCCGCGCGGATTCGCGCCACGTTACAGTGCCCGCAGCATGCGCTGCGTCCGCCGCATCGGCGTTCGTGCGCACGTCTCTCTTTAGCGGGGGCGCTCTTCCGGGTGCTCTTGATGTGCATTCTTCGCGCTCTTGCTGCGCAACGAGACGCACGGCGCGCACAACAAGTCAGGACCGAAAGGAAAAAGGGAAGGCGGATGATGCACCTTCATCCCAGCGCTCCCGGTGTCTCGCAGACGCAGCGGACAAGGCAGGCGTCGGTCGTAAGCGCAGCGCAAGGCTGACTCGGCGCGCGTATACCCCGCCTACTGAGGCGCAGAACCCGCGGCCCTTCTCCACGTCTCCATACCCGCGCGCGCCTCGCTCGTCTGCGCCGAGTCGGGCTCCACACCACCAGCCGTACACGCACAAGACCCCGCGGATCCGCGAGGCGTTACTGCGCGCGCGGCGTGCGGAGTGTGCGCGGCGTCGTTGTTCGTGCGCTTCGTGCCGGGCCACGTTGGCGGCTGGTCCTCGGTGCCGAAGATCGTGCGTGAGAGCTACGGGTGAGCGTCAGTACGGTGTGACAAGGAGCTTTAAAGGGAGGAGGGGTGGTGGGATATCAAGAGAAGAAGCACGAAGGAGGAGAGATGAGGTCTTCGATGAGAGCGAGAAGGACAAGGGGGCGGAGCGGGAGCGACATGGGACAGAGAGAAAACAGAGGGAAGGATAGACGCGAAAAGAAGAAGAAACGAACGCACCTCCCCAACCCTTCTCCTCAAAACGACCCACTCCCCCTCATCCCGGCACACGAACCCCCAAAGCATACTCGGATCCAAGCCCGACAACGGCATCTTGCGCACACACTCACAGTGGAGCGTCAGCAGCTCTGCTGCGCTGTACGCACTTGCGAAGTGCGCCTCCTCCGCGGGTGTCAGCTGCGCCCCGCCCTGGCCGTGCCACGAGGCGTCGGGCGTGATGGTACGCGGCTGTCAGTGGTGGTGGGCTCGGCGTTGCACCCAAGCTCGTCTTGCGTCATCGGCGTGTTCGCCCGCCCGTGCCCGCGGCGAAGACCTCGGTCTGGTACACCGTGCCGTCGGTCGCAACGGAGACGCCGAGATCGCAGGCGGGGAAGGCGTCGACGAGCGTTCTGTGAATGCATGGTCAGCATACGTGTATAAGAGCGAGATGATAAAGAGAAGAAGGGTGGGTATGTAGAAGGAAGAACGGCGGAGGAACCACGTGGAAGTACCAGGACTGGGAGGGAAGGAGGAGGAGAACGTCTCGGGGGTGGACGTGCTGCTCTCGGATGCTAAGAAGAATTTGCCCCTCTGAGGGGCCCGGCGGCGAAGCTATGCCTGCGTGGCGGCTCCGTCAGTCGGTCGTTTCCCGGTGTCGTCACATGTATGTCAGAGATGGTACGAGAGGTGGCGGACATGCGAGGGGGAAAGTCCGAGTGGAGTGGCGTTGGGCCAAAGAGGAGAGATTCCGGGCTGGCGTCGGAAGCATGGGCGGAGAGAACGGGGGAGGCGTCGAAACTGTCCTCGAACGACCGGCCGCCTCCCTCGCCGTCTGCGCCGACTTGTGCGTGTCCGCGTACAGTGGAGCGCGCAGAGCGGGGTCTACACCACAACCCGCACGCGCACAACACCGCGCGGATGCGACGTGTTATTGCGCCCGTGGCATGTGCTGTGTGCGCTGCGTTGGTGTTCGTGCGCATGTTTTGACGTGCACACGTCTTTCTTCGGCGGGGGCGCTCTTCCGCGCGCTTTTCAGGTGCATTCTTCGCGCTCTTGCTGCGCAACGAGACGCATTACGCGCACAACAAGTCAGTACCAAAATAAAAAAGGGAAAGCGGATGACGCACCTTCATCCCACACCCCGCACAATCACAAACTCTTCTCACTTTGAGGCTGGGCGGCGAACACGCGCGCGAGGGACTGGTCGTCGTTGAAGGCGCCTGTGAGCGGAAGGAAGAGGGGGAGAAGGAGAGCGGAAGGTCGCCGTCACTGCCACGTAGCAGACGGCGTGAGAGCAACGGTCCAAGAATGGCGTCCGGATCGCCGGATCGCACTCGGGGAGTGCTCGCAAGTTGGGCGTGCATGGGGTTCCTCGCGGAAACCGATGACGCCTCCCCGCGATAGTTGCTGAACCCGCGGTTCAGCGGTGACAACAGAGGCGGCGGGTACGTTGGCACGCGAATCTGGGTGCGAGTGAACCCGGATACGAACTAAAAATGAATAGTCAGTTACGCGGAATATGAGAGGTGCAGAAGCTTACTTACAGCACGAGGGACACTGTCATCGAGAAGCAGGGGGTGGTGGGTGGAGAGGTACCTCGCGAGGAAGCCGCCTAGGCGGCGTATTGGGCGCCTCTGCGACGCTCGAGGTCCACGGAGAAGGTGGCGGTACTTGCCAGGCACAGCGGGGGCTTCCTGAGCGTAGGGGACTGCAGTTGCCGGTGAGGGGCTTATGGGGGTGTGATTTCAGAGAGATGCACAGCGTCGAATCGGGCTTTGCTGCGATGAAGGACATGTTGCCACTCGAGCCCCGTAAGGAAACGCGACTAGTGTTTTCCCGGGTCGGGCTCAAGCCCAAGCCCAGGCCCAGGCCCGACCCGACCCACCCTTGGGCCCGGGTCGGGCCCACCATTTTCGCCCGACCCTGAGTCGGGCTTGAGGAAATTTTTGCGGTACGGGCCGGGAGGCGAATGTACAATGTGTGTTCCATCTCCCTTTGACACGTAAGTCAACAATCTTTCACATTGGAAGGGATTTGATGCCGACATCACCTTTTTTAGCTGCGACCCAAGCCCGACCCGACCCTCGGTGGCAGTGCTTCGACCCGACCCAAGCCTGGGCTTTCAAGCCCGACCCGACCCGAAGAACACTAATTACGCGACCGAAAGCGAGTAAAGGGGAGGAGCATCAAGACGGGGCTTGCACGAGTCGATGTGCAGAGCCTGCACGTATCCGACAATCTGGGGAGAGTCAGGAACCTTGAAGACTTGCTTTTTGAACAGAGGGAAACTGGAGAAGCAAAATAAATCTCGATCAAAAAGGCGAAGTCGGTACTACGTAACCTACCTGGAAGCCCTAGAAACTCGGCGGAGCAGCTACGAGGAGCCTACGTCTTGAGGGCGAAAGACCTCAATCGACGGGTGTACGAGATACCGAACAGGTCAAGCGAGGCGACTCGGAGGTTGAAGGTAAGTTACGAATTTCCTTTTACGGACTTATACTACTGAACCTCGCTGTTAGCCTTTCTGCGACGCTCTGTAATTCTGGCGTATCCTGGCCGCCGAAATGCCGAACAGGCCACAGCTGGCGCGCTCGCTTAGGGTTTTCTGAGGCTCTTCCGTTCCTCCTCCCCCTGGGTGTCCTCGGCTCTCCATGCCCTCCACCCTGGATATTTCGCTCGCACCCGACGAGGCTTTTCTCTGCTGCGAGAATTAAACGAGCTTCAGCGCGTCTTAGAGGTCTCTCAACGCGACGGCCCGGCGCCTTCTCTTCCTGGGCTCGCTGAATTTCAGCGACAGCTTCAGCACAACTTGAATTGTCAACCCGGCCCTCATTGTCTTACTCCGACCGACACGTCCGCTGACCCCGACGTTCAACAGCTACCTCTCGAAAGGGAAGGGGGAGTAATTCGAGAAGTTAAGGCCGCAGGTCGGTTACAGCCAGAGTTTGCAGATTGCAACTAACTTCTTTCCTCTAGCTCAGGAGCTCACCTCGGACCCACGAGGCCGAGCGGACTTCGGCCCTCTCCTATCACTCAGCCCTTCGAGCTCGCCTTCCCCGCCGCCCTTAGCCTTTCCTTCTTTCCTTCCTCCTTCCCTCGCTCAGCTCACCTCACCGGCAAAGGATTCCTCTGTGGCAGAGGCTGCCTCGGAATCCTCAGTCCTTGGGAAGCGCAACGTAACAATGCGGCCAGAGCCCAACGCTGCAGACGAAGCACCTTCGAAGAAAGCCCTCTCGCGAATAAGATGGTTTCTTCCTCCGTTAGGGCCGTTATCTCAGGCTGTCACTGCTGGCGAGTACGGACCTATAGTTGACTGGGACGCAACGTCTTCGTCATCTTCGCAGTCGTCAGAAGCGGAAGAAGAGGAAACAGAAGTGGAGGAAGGGTCGTTGTTTAGCTCGTCCGAGTCGTCGGAGTCGGAGACCCAGCCAATTACCGTGCCAGCCAAGGGCAAAGGCAAAGGGAAGGAACCAGATCGTCGCAATGCGACCTCCGTCCGCATTGGCACCGATGTGGACATCGGCTACGTACGCGGTCATACTCGTTCCGCCGCCGTCAGTGGGACCGGTAATCAGATAGTCACCAATAACGGCTGGCGCACTGACGGTCCAGGACCCCCTGTCACACGGGCGGCGGGGGTTCTGCTGACCCAGCTGCTAGCTATATTCTCGAACGAACATTCTGCTAGCCTGCAGAGCCTCATCTCTTACCTGCAAAACCCAATAACCCAGGGATTCCAGGGCATCTCCCAAGCGACTGAGATGAGGGCTCTCATTTCAGACCTCGGTCTTCTGGAAAAATACGCACACACCAACGACTTGCTCTACATGTGCAAGTTAATACAGTTAGCTCTCAACGTAGACCAGTGAGCTCAATTCTTTCATCCCTTTCGTTCTTCTAAGCTTTTTCCCAGGCTGCGAAAAGACTGGATCAAGGCCGGCAACAGCAGGCCTCTTGGGATTGCTGCGATCGGTGAGCAGTACGGCGAAGCTGGCAGAACGTTTCAGCATTGGCATGCGTGGGGTTCTCGTTTATTGCACCTTTGCTGTGCCGGTGAGCGATTCAATCTTCAAGTCCGAAGCCGGCTTTAACGTTCACTGTAGGAACAATGTACTTGCTTCTCCCCATTGCCACTCTCGGGCTCCGAATGACCTTGACCCACGAATCCAAGGAGAGTGTCAGGGACATCAACTCGCTTGCTGAAGCTTTGCGAGAGGTTTCAGGTGTGTTACCTTTACTCACACTGCCAACAAGGCTTACCGTTTTATCCAGAGGGCAAATGACGTCCCCTTGTGCGTCGGCTCGTAACGGCTATCCATTATCTACAGGGGACGTCGATCCCAGCTCTGCAAGACTATAAATTTGTCCGGGGGCTTGACGAGTTCACCTTTACGGACGTCGAGAAGGCAGACAAGATTCTCCAGTCTGTACAGACCAAGTACGTCTACAGTGTATTTTGTTTCGACTCAGGCTCAGACTTCAGCAGTTTGTGCAAGCTCCCTGCCCGAGCGATTGACTGGGACATAAATGCATCAAGCCCCTGGAACCCTTTGAGTACTGTCCGCAAAGACCCCGCTGAAGTTGTGGTCATCCAGACTGCTCTTAAACTGAAGCGCAGCTCAGCTTTGCCTTTCAAGCCTGCGAACGCCGAGGCTTGGACCGAATGTGAAAGAGAACTGGCGGAGGAAGCGGAGAGAGTGAATAGTGTAGCAGACCTAGAAACCAAAGTAAGTTCTCTCTCCACTTTGCCTTCGGTACTTGGATGACAGTCTACTGTTTAGATCACTGACTTGTACGCATCAGGTGAAAGTCGGCCAGGAGAATATGTTGATTTTGACTCCGATATTGCAGGCGGGTAAGTCTTTGATGTCTCTGACTAGAGTATCAGCCTGCTAATCTTCTTTCAGAAAAACTCTGGTGATCAAGGACACCACAGGCATGGAAGTTGTAACTCTGATGACTATGCCGGATGATATGATTGAACGCTTCAACGTCGCTCTCGATCAGCTCGACGCGATTTTCCCTGGAGAGTTTAGCTACGAAGACTCTAGGCGGAAAGGATACAACTACTCTTCATTCGCCTTCACCTGGTACTATAGGATGGGGGAGAAGGTGAGTGTAAATCCTGTTCCTCCAGACCGACGAAGATCTTATTTATAATTAGGGACACGGCACTCCTGCAGGACGTACATCCCAATAAACTCCACAAAGGCAAGGGACGTAAGGTTAACCACCACCAACGCATCCCGTGCTGCTCGTTCGAAACTGTGGATAAAGCCATGGAGTTTGAAGCCTTGAACCAGATATTTGCGGAGGCGTTTGAATACCAAAGGATCAACGTACGGAACTAAATCACGTTCGACCCTTCTCTAACGCTTACTTTCCCTGAACTAGTTTCGGCACGCAAATCCAGAAGCGTACGAGCAAGTTCGGGGTTTTGCAGACAATTTGCCATTGAACACGGTGTCCCCTTCTTACCCCTTTGCGGGCTATATGGTCAATTTCCGTGTTGCGACAGACGCTCATAAGGACACAAAGGATGGGGACTGGTGTCTTATCATCTTCGTCAAGAGAGGAGAGGGTGGAGAGATCTGTCTCCACGAGCTGGGATTGAAGATCAACGGGAAGACGGGGGGCATGTTAGCATTCCCCTCCTAAATATGTTACGCACTTTAACAGCCACTTCAAAGGACTGAGATTGTCCTTAGTTCTACATACTGATCGAGAGGGGGCCTCGTGGGGAAAAGATATGGGAGGGTGGGGCGACCATGTATCTAGGCACGTTCCTGAGTATGCTAGACATTAGATGAATCATATATACAATAGATCTCTACTCGAAGATCTTGGAGCGCTTAAATCCAGTCCGCTCAGTGTATGAAGGAAATTAATATTTATTAAAGGGTTCCAGTAGTCTGGCCAGAGACGGGACTACTTAGACGTGCTATATTACTGGAAGGAAACAGAAGATATGAGAAACGGTAAGGGAAACTGATAAGAGGTAGGTGCAGAAGATAAAATATGCGATAAGAAATAATCAACGCTTCCAGGGATTAGAAAGGCCCTTGGATTTACCTCCTCGCTTCATGAATCCTGAAGATTGGGGAGGGCCAGCAGAGGCAGACGTTCCTGCACTCCCCTCGGATGCAAGGGAGGTACTGCTCACCCAACCCGATGAGGCGGAGACTGGCAAAGAGGGGGCCGCCCAACTAGAAGTAGACATATCGGTGGTAGAAAGATTGGAGAGGGGAGTAACGGGGAGTTGGCTAGAAGCAGACGCAAGGGAGGAGGTGCTGGCCCACCCTGAAGAATGGGCCGACAAGTTTCCTGTGGGAGAATGCGGAACTGAGAAGAAATCTGAGTCGTCAAAGACGTTGGGAAGATCGTGCTCCGGGGATTGTGAAGGGGACTTGTCGATGAATGAAGTGAAGAGGGGTGTAGTCTGAGTGCGAGTGACTGCAGACTGAGAAGCTGAAGCGGCAAGAGTAGACGGATCTGGAAGGTCGGGCTCATCATCACTGACAAGGTCGACTACAGCCTCCCCCTTTCCGTCGTCGCTGCTGCTCGGGATCTTGATCGAGTTCCACTTGATTGTTTCAGAAGCCAATCGAGTTCGCATCTTGGCAGCATTCTTCATATCTGACTCGGGTTCTGGTTTCTCGATTTTCACAGCTACAAGAGAGAGTCAATAATGAGTCTACATTAGCGCACAGTGTCTCCGCACCTGTAGACTTTTTTACTGGAGTTTTAACTGACGCCTTCGCCTTGCCCTTGGATTTAGACGCTGAGGAGAGTAAGGACAAGTAGAATGCAAGATACAGGGAACGCCTACTTGATTTCTGCGGGCTCTCATCTTCGTCAAGCATGTCAAAGTCGGAGAAAGGTTCTTCTTCTTCTGGCTCATCGGAATCACTTTCGACGTCCCAATCTTGGTACCGATCTTGAGGGACTTCAATCTTGGTGGCTAATATGGCTCGGTTTAGAAGTAGTAAGATACAGAGAGAGCTTAGAGCTGACCAATAAACAAGACACGGTCCGAAGCACTATGACCTCTACGTTTAGCGTAATCAGCCAGGTCCGCTCCAGTAGGAAGTTCTTCCGAAGCCAGTGCAACAGATTGGTTGGTCTTGATTACTCCGAGCCATTTCTGCTGCTGAACTTCGGGTGAGGCTTTGGGATCTGCCTTAGGAGGATGCCGATCAAGATGACCGAAAAGGTCAGGGAATAAGGCGGAGAAGAATTTGTCGCAGCGTTCGGTGTCCCAGGCAGTATTGAGAAAGAGGGGATGGGTAGGAGAGGCTCTGACAGCGAGTTTATACTTTCGCATGAGGTCTATGTCTCTGGAATTTGGAGCTTTGCTTCGAGTCAGTTTAAGATTGGAGGGTTTCCCCTTCAATAAAAGGATCTTAAGTTCATGAAACACAGCTAACGAGTTTCGAAGACGTACCTGCGTGCCCCAAACAAGAGCTGCTACATGGCCTAGCTGCACATTCTCGCCTTTGACCTTTTTCGAGGGCTGTCATCGTTAAATAAAGGACGTGAGTAGAGACTTGGAAATCACACCTTCTCTTCTTTAACCTTGGCTTTGCTGGATCCCTGAGTTGGAGGCTCAGTATCGGTTCCTGATTTTCGTTTCTTTTTAAGACCGCTGTTGGTCTCAGCCTCAGCCTCGCTCTGCGTGGCTTTGGCTTTGGGGGTATTAGATGCAGATTCCTTGGACGTAGATCCAAGACGGCCAGCATCCCGGTATTCTCGGATAAGAGAGCCCACAGGTCGTCGAGGCTGAGGGTGGGCAGATTCAATATGGAGGCAATTGGAGCACAATGTGCGATCGTCCACAACGTGGGTCTTGGTCACACGGAGACAGATGCAGGGGTCCCCATCGGGGTCCCTGCCTAAGCACCTGCTGGAATCGTCCGCCATCGGAAAAAGAAAGGAAGTGGGGTGATCGAGATTTTTGAAGTCCGCTACTGGTCAGTCAGTGCGATCGGACGATGTAAAAGGTCAAAAAGCTGGATTTCTGGTAGACTAGACATCAGAAGCTTAGCAGTGCAATAGCAGCAGTTCAAATCTACCCCTAAGTGGCGTAGTGAACCGAAGAAGCTTGAGAAGCGCCCGGAACAACCCAAAAAGGTAATAGAGAGCTTTGGTAAACAGGGACAATCATCTCAAAAAGGAAGGTCTAAAAGTGTTGCGCTCGCAAAAAGTGTTGCGCGCATCAAAAAGTGTGGTGCGCGATTAAATGTGCAAAGTGAACGTCATACTGCCGTACTTCTGTTCTATGCTCATGCTTTTATTTTATATGTTATGCTGAGCTAGCTAAGTGGGTGAAAATCGACAGTGTTTGCGAAACTGGAACTGAGCCTGCACCCACCTAAGCATGGTTACATGTAAAGATGCCGGATCAATTAAGGCGTAAGTACGACACGTGTCCGTCCTCCTTCTCACCGCGTACCACCATCATGTCGCCGTCGCTCCCACAAGAACTCATCGAGGCCGTCATCACCGACGTTGAAGACGTCGAATCTCTCAAGGCCTGGTCTCTTGCTGGGTCCCAGTTCCGCCTAGGCAGCCAGCGCATCCTGCTACGCTCGTTGACGCTGAAAACGCATCCCAAAAGCGTGACCCCAAACTACGACGCAGTTTGATACTTTGGTCATTGACAATGCGGTGAATGACTGCATCAGACTTTTGACAGATTACTTGTCATCCTTGTACCTTGTACAAGGTCAAACAAGGCCAACAAGGTCGAAAGGTCGCAAGGTCGCAAACGAGGATGATGTTTTCACAAGGCCCAATTTTTTTCCCCAAGAATTGTCCCGGCCCTCATTTGCAATTTCCTTGGGGGTGTTGTTGAAAATCTTGCGACCATGTTGGCCTAAGCTCACAAGGCCAACATGATCGCAAGATTTTGTCAAAAGGCTGATGTGTGCCCAGCTGGCTCGTTCCGAATTTAGACCGTGTATAGTGTCACTGCGCCGTCTCTACTCCGATTCACTTATGGGAGGAGTACGTACTAACGACGACGATGCAGGCAGTTTATATGAGGCATCCGTCTTCCCATGAGCGTGGGCGAAATAAAACAGAAGACGCTTCCACAGATAGCAATAATAGCTACATGTACTGCAGGTAACCTCTACTCTGGAATCGCTCCATCTCTTTTCACCTCGGATCTGTTCAGAGTCTTGAGGCGCTCGAACGCGAGATGGGCGGTCGGCCGTTCCATCGGCGCCGGATTGGTCATGTCGTCAATGAGGTTCTGGTAGCGTATAGGGATCTGGGGCGAAGACAGGCAATGAATTGGGCCATCTCAACGACCCAGATGAGGAGGACGCACCCTAGCGGGAGGGTTCAAATGGGAAAAAACGCGCCCGAGACTGAAAACGTCGACTGGAAACGGGTCGAAGGGATTTCCCTGGTCGAGTTCGGGTGCTCGAAACTCTGGAGGAGGCCCAGCGTTCTGCATAAGGCGGACGCTACGAGCAGTCAACGCTTTGGAGAACTGGATCGAGGCCCCAAAGTCGATAAAGGCTAGGCGAAACGAGGGATGACGCTTAAAATCTTCGAACACTGGACATGGAGTAGAAAGAGAGCGGAAATCGTGGAAGTTGCATAGGATGTTTCCCGGATGAATATCCTAAACAAAATATTGAGCGGGGGCGTCGTGCCATTCGCTACTCACCATGTGAGCGATGCAGAGATCATGCATGAAAGTGAGCCCTTCAAGCAGTTGATATAACACAACGGTCGCCCAGTGGGCAACAGTTGGGACGTCAGAATAGTACAAGTTTCTCCAACGAGCCTGGACAAGGAAGGTCGCACACGGATGGCGAAGAATTGACACCACAGGGATCGTATGGATTCCCGGGGACACGCGGCGAGACGGAGATGTGAGATATTGCGTAATTCGAGCTTCAGGAGATAATGGCGGCACTGCTTTGATGATGACCTCACGACCCCTGGAGTCCACAGCGAGTTGGACGAAAGGCGTGGGCTAAATGTGGGCATTAGGGAGGCTTACATTAGAAAGAGAAGTGCTCACATAGTCCCAGATGTCGCGTCCAGTCCGACGCAGCTGGGGAGCGAGACGAAAGACGAAATCCTCGTTATCCTGTGGGGAGAAAGGCGCAACGGCGCTGCTGTCAGGAGCGGGAGGCGCCTGGTCGAACTCTGGGGTGCCGTAGAGGAGCAGGCCGTATCGAGATAGGAAGCGACCAGCCTGGGTCCATTCAGGCTCTGGATCTCGACCAACATCACCCCCCCAATCGAAACCGGAGAACGATGGTACATCCATAGGAGGCAAAGACCCAGAGAGCAGCATAGTAGCAAGATGAGAAGAAGCATTTTGTCAGCGACTGATGATGGCGCTGATCGGATCATTTTCTTCCTTGTGTTCTCCTCGTCCATCTCCGCTGCGGGCGTCCGCTCCTCTGGGCGCGGGGAGCGTACGCCCACCGCCCAGGCGCGTCCAGCGTCGCGATGAACCTGCTCACGCGCGCGAGCAGGTCCGTGTGCTCGTGCATGAACCCGCCCAGGTCGCCCGATCTGGAAGTTGTGGAGCCAGGAGTGGAGGATGGCAAGTCTGCAATAACGAATGAGCGGCGAGGGAACGAGGCGTGCATTAATTAATTTGGAGCACTGATTAGCACAGAGATATGGCTGTAATACTGTAACATTATTATTTTGTGCACCACCTGGTGTTTTTGTGTTTTTTGGTTAAAATTAACACTGTATGGGCTATATAGTGTGCAATAATTCGGGCCTAAAACATGAAAAAGACACACATGTCAGGTCGACACCAGAGAATTTGACACAGCTTGTCTCTGCTTTAGAGCTTCCCAAAATCACACACCATGTGTTGATATGAGAAGGTGACACAACTTGATCCTGGATTCTTTCAGCCCTCTCCCATTGCACCACCTGACTTGACTGCTAATTTACAGTGAATAGGCTAGCATGTTGGTGAAAGCGGAGGCAGACTTTGTCCATCATTTTCCGCTTGCTATCTGATCTCCTTTTCTTGTTATCTCTGGATCCAGCTGTCGCATTGAAGAAGGGATTGCAGTGGGGAGACCTTCCCTGCATCTCAAGAATTTTGCTACATCAAATATCCTCCCCAGAGCTACTGTACCTCTTCCACTTACAAATGGTACAGTTCGCATGAAGTCACATGATTGGTTCGATAATGGCACGGATAATTGAACATCAGATGCCTTATTTGATTTCATTTTTGAAAGGCTAGTGGGTATCAGGATATCCTACTGTTCAACCTGATTTCGGCCTGCGTGTTTTTGCCAGCCAGAAAATGAGGGTGTGTGTTTTCACGGAGGAAGATGTGTTAACCTGCGTCATTTTGCTGCCAGTTCTCCAAACGTGAGCGTTTTAAGCCGATTGTAGCTGATGTTAGTGCTGCCGGAAGTTCGAGCTGGCTCAAGTTGATTTGGAGCTCGGCTCTAGGTCTTGCTTAATTGGGCAGCTTGAGGTAATGATACATCAACTTGACTTGAGCTGCCTCAAGCTTGATGCGCTTCCATGTCCTAACTCGGAAGGCGCTCGCTTCCAGGTACTGCTCCCGCCCTCCTTCCGCACGTCCTCGTATTCCTCTCCTCTACTAATAAGCCCAATGGGTCTGGATTTGCACAATGGGTCTGGATTTTCGATTTTTCTCTCTCATTTCTTGCTCTTTCCCCCCGGAGTTTTTTGCAGCAGTTAGATGTACTAGTATGCTATAACTGTATGAAATGTCTAAAGGATACGGCAAGAGGAAGGTATTGAGAATGAGTCGCCGAGCCATCAAGTTTTGTGATGTTGAGAAAGGCATCGGTCTCCTGGCCTCGCAGCTCACCTCAGACCTCCGAAAAATTCTGAGGGGCACTTTATATCATATATTAAACTTTCTGTCTCTTCAGATTATTTTTCCGGGGTGCTATTGCGGTGCTTTGGAAAAGAGGGCCGCGAGTGCGTGACAAATCAATCAGCCAAATCAATTGTGACATTGTGTCACAACTGAACCCTCGCCTCCAAAGCACCAGAACAATGTCCCGGAGAAATAATTTGAAGAGGCATAATGACTTCTATGTGATATAAATTGCCCCTCAAAATTTTCCAGAGGTCTGAGGTGAGCTGCAAGGCCAGGAGACCGATGCCTTTCTCAACATCACAAAACTTGATGGCTCGGCGACTCATTCTCAATACCTTCCTCTTGCCGTATCCTTTAGACATTTCATACAGTTATAGCATACTAGTACATCTAACTGCTGCAAAAAACTCCGGGGGGAAAGAGCAAGAAATGAGAGAGAAAAATCGAAAATCCAGACCCATTGTGCAAATCCAGACCCATTGGGCTTATTAGTACATGTTTCTTCAACGCGGATTTTAATGTGAAACTGTGCCTGAAAACTGCGGAGTGATTCCCCATCAAAACATCAAGCGGGCCCCGCCCATTTGCCGCCGGGACGCGTCCCAAGTCGCGTACACACAGACGCGACGGTTCTTTGATGCGCCAAGCTGCTAATTCAATTTGGGCTCTATGTAGCGCCGTCAGGGACCTACTTACGGTGAGTTTAATTCTAGGTCTAGATCACTAAGTGGGTGTGGCGGAAATATATGTTGTAGAACTGCACAATACTTGCATAGGCATGGTTTGGTGCCTATAAATATTACCAGTATACATTCAAATGAATCTCAGTGTGATCACTGATATATCTGAGCGGTCTCATATGTATTCAAACAGTTCATGAGGAAATGCACGGTTTTGCGCGGGATGGCCGAAAAAGGCAATTGCCCGCCAAGCACCTTGAGGCAGCTCAAGCTGATCACGCCTCAAGCTCGGCTGAGTTTGAAATTCCATCAGCTCAAGCTCAGCTCAACTCAACTTCCGGCAGCACTAGCTGATGTGTGCGCTAATTTAATTATTGCACAGTATATGTGCCATTATGGCTGTAATAGTATAACATTATTATTTTGTACACCACCTGGTGTTTGTTTGGTTAAAATTGACACTGCCTGCTTACATTTTCGTCTTTATACACAGCTTCACATGCCCATGGTACAATTGACACACCCTCATCATTTCAAAAAGGAACACAGGTGGTGACATGGTAAAAAATTTGCACAGCTGAAGGTTCTTGCCAGACATTAGCACAGCATGCCGCGAAGGAAATGTACATACCTTCAAACCTTGTATAAAATTCACTGCTGGTTATAATTATCTAGATACACAGCTGTTTCTGCTAGCTGAAGAATGCACCCACCCCTGATTCTCTCCAAAAGAAAAACACTGGGTTGCATATTTCACGTAGCCCTATGTTTATGTCAGGATCAGTGCGGTGACCGGCCATCAGAGCACCATCAGTGCACTTGATCCTCAGATCGGCGAGGCATTGCGGCAGCCCATTTTCATTTGTCTAAGGAGGTGAAGCGTAGCCGCGAAAACAGGTGTGTAAATTTTCGAGAAATTTGACATAATAATGTTACAGTATTACCCCCATACGGAGATCGTTTACCGAGGGGTGTTGTAACACACCCCATTTCCCAATATTGCACTGCCAGTCCCCAAAAAGATGGTGCTTCCGCCCGAACGCATGCGATAGAGATAGGGACAATGTCAGCAGCACTGCCATGGGCCATGGCGTCAGAGGAAATTATGTCGGACGGTGGGGCTCCTATGCCCGTAGAAGAGGTAAGATCGCGGTCAACAGTTGGAACGCACAATGAATAAGAGAGGAGAGCCACAGAGATCCGTAGACGTAGCCGTCCCTGATGATGCCCCGTATTCTAGTGACTTGGGCCGGACGATTGTGATTAAATACGGTTCGGAGCCATAATGTACTGTAATCATAATATAATATTAGATCTGGAGGGATATTTAATCATAAGGGTATCATAATGTACTTATTGTAATGGTATTTTAATCGTATTTAACTGTATTTAATCCAGAATTTTAGTCCACAATTTTTTTTGGTGCTCTCAAGACCCAGATCTTCTCCCTCTCTTGATTGCACTCCCTGTGTCTGATTCAGGTGTGCCTTTGCCAGTAATGTACTGTGAGCTGCAACACCTCATTCGATTATGGTTCATTCACCACAAATGCATCAATGAATAAACGACAGGATTTAGGTTCACCTTGGTTCAAGAGTCCTTGGAGTTTGAAATTCTAGAAACCACTCACGTGATGCTTCACGTCGAAATTCTTCGCATCAACAACACCAAATATTGGCTGGACTCACTGAATAGATGCAGCACAATGCTTGGAGGACATCATTGGTGGTTTAAAAAGGGATGGAAATTAGATTTGGATATACACTGCCCATTTCATATGTTCCCGTTGTCACGATCAGAGTCGCCGGACTTTGGTCTTGATCCATCGCGTTGATTTATCGCTTGCAGCTCAGGGATCGGATATTTCACAATTCTAGGGTCATGTACGACTTTGGGGAGGGGCAAGCGGCAGCCCTTTCTTTATATCTGCCGAGACAAGCTTACACATAGTCGAATGATCACCACATGTGGCCTGAATCATTGCGTGCGCGGCTTTCTTACGTTCATCCGCCCAGAAATTGATTTTGATCGTCTGCGGCAGACTCTAACAGAGGAGTTAAGCCCACGGTTGAACGTTGAACAGCCACCGATAATTTGCTACAAGGTACGTTGCCATTGGATTTCTACCGCTGTCGTACTAATGCGTTGCCGCGCATCTGCAGAATAATAATTCAACACCCAGTTCTCAATGGAACAAACCATTCGACGGATTGTCTATGGAAGTTGGGCGTACACCTACTACAGTATGTATTTTTTGCTCCTGGATCACTGAACACTCATTCCTTTTTTTGCGCAGAGATTCAAGCGTGACCCCGCAGCGGGGGGGAAAAAATCAGGCAAGTAGGTCGCACCCATCCATACCCATCCATCGAAGTGGCCTCGTGCGCGAAAGCCGGCTGCATGGAGCTGTGATAGATGCATTCTTTCCGCTTTCTTTTATTATTTTCGGTAATCTTCTTCTTGACTCATTCAACTAGTAAATGATTTTGGTCTTTGATTTGAGACTGTGAGTGCGAAGAAGATGAGCCCAGCCACAGAAGGTAGCGCTGAAGCCGGAGCGTAACGCCGGCATGTCTTGTGCATTATAACAGAATGTATTCATAATCTTAGCCAGCCTGAACCCAGCGGTGTATTGTTAGACATAGACCAACTGGCCGCGCTCGAGCAAACGTATCATCTTCTTCTCTTCCCCCGCCTTGAGCTTCGTGTCTGTCAGTTCGACGAGGCCCTCTTGTACCACCTCCTGGATCATCTGCATCCACCACGACTTGTCGGTGGAGGCGTACTCCTGCTTCCCCACCCAGGAGAGCGCAGCCTGAGCGTCACCGAGTTTGAGAGGTCCATATCCAGCACCGTTGGACGACAGCCAGACCACGAGATGCTTGAAGCGCGCCGGAACCGTACGCGGAGCCAAGGCGGTGGACTTTACGACCGATGGTACAGATGGTGCCGGTACACCAACAAGACGGCCCGTCGCCGAAGTTGACGGTGCGCTAAGAGGCGCGAACGGCATGGCCCCGGTCACAATTGGGGTGGGAGCGACTAACGACGGGGCCGTGCCGGTGGCTTCGACGCGGGCCTCCCGTTGCGCGGGAAGGTCACACTGGGATGTCGGCGGCGTCGGCAGTGACAGTAACAGTGGTGAGGGGGCTGAACCGCCAGCAAGCGGAGGCAATCTGCGTCCCACGGCCAGGAGCGATGCGCCGCCATCCAGCGTCAGGCGCGGACGCACCCGCAGCTTGAGATGTTCTCTGCCCAAAAGAACGACTCCGCCACGCTCATCAGCGGCGATCACGGCCGCGGGGGAGAAGACCAGCGCGTCGCCAGTGGCGAGCAGCATTACCTGCTGATACCAGTCCGCAGATTCGCTGCTCGCAGAGACGTGCCGTGCAAGATGAGTGCACCATGCTGGCGAAGAGAATCGATGGCAGATGATCATCGACGCCAGGTCGAGAATCGTTGGCGGAATGACTGTTGGTTCTTGCGTCGCGATGATCACCCGAGTTGCCAGATGCCGCTGGAGACGGATGATATTGCTGATAGACTGGGTGAGGCGGGTGGACTCGCTGTTGACGAGATATTTGTGCGCCTCATCCAACACTACCCGGGCGACAAAGGTTATCAGAACAGACACAGAGACATGATGTTCTGTACGTACCAACGAGCTTTCCGCATACTGTTTGCCACTGAGTGAATACTCCGAGAACGATGTCGAAGAGCACGCCCGCAGTGAGGCCTGGCGTCATTAGTTCCATCATATGAGCATCGCTACTGTTGACGAGACGACGGGGAGCCACTTACCGTCGAGGAACGGATCCGTGAGGTCGACCAGGACCAGTCCTCCAGGAGTGAAATACGATTCGATGTTGCGTGCGCCTGGCCGAAGGAAACCATCCAATAGGTCCAATCGAAGCTTGATCATCGCCTGCTGCGCTCCGTTGAGACATTCGAGGCCAATCCTACGCTTGAATTCTATGCCAAGCGAATCAGTGACTGAAGCCAAACTGTCTGCCTGCCCGCCAACCTAGATAGCTAAACGCATCAACGCCCATATTGCGGATGATGAGCAACGCGGTATGCATGTAAAGTGGCATCGTCTGTCCAATAGAAATATTAGTGAAGAGGCATGTCGGCGAGGCTGGCGAGACGTACATCGAGATTGTCGCATCCCATGATGGCAAGCATCCGGTCCGCTGTGAGATCCCTTTCCGATAAGTACAGCGGCTCAACGCGGACTTGGGCCAGGGGAGCGTAAGCGCGTCGTCGACGGTTGAGGTTACTAGGTCTTCAAATGCGAAGTCGGTTGAGTGATAGTGCAGCCTGCAATGGGACAATAGTACGTACGAGCAAAGGACTGTAACGTAGGGCAGGCAAGCGTGATGAGCGGCCGGTGACGAGAGGAAGGCTGCCTCGCAAGGGCGACCGCCATCTTGGGTATCGAAGTGAAAGCTGTAGGTGGTAAGCCCAACTTATAAGTGGAGCGATTCAACGCGCGTACACAAGAGCGCTCAAAGGCTCTGGAAGCTTGCCAACACGTGAATCCGGAATGAGGGCACACTCAAGGAGGCAAGAGACGGTATGGCTCTTGCCTGACCCCTATAAATAGGCTGCGGGTTCAAACTAGAGGACAGCGATGCTGACGAGGAGGAGACCGACCTGAACGCCACAGATCACAGCGCTGCTGGGAGTGTTGGTGTTGATATAAACTCGATCACCTGCACTTGTTCCCAGAAGTCCACGAGAGGGGAAGTCTGCCGCACGATGCTTGAGTGCAGAGTAGGTTAGGAGCGGGGAAGTGACGAGTTGGTGGTTAAGAAGATCAGCATCAGTGTCTTGATCAGCCGGCGTCGCAGTCTCGAGGAAAGCCAGCTCGTCGTCCAGGTCAGCAGGAGGGGAAGCCATGCGAGAAAGCATGACTGCGAGTGAAAACAGGTAGCACGCCGACCTCGAGCTCGACCGATTTATAGGCAGACTGCGAACTGCGAGGACAAGGCGTTGGTTGGAGACTTGCATTCAGGTTGCGGCGACAACGTTGCGAGCACGTTGTCGTTCAAGTTTGTCCGGGGCCTAGATACCGGTCAGTTACAATGTCAGTGTTGTCAGTCAAGGGGTTTGACGAGGTTTGACGGGGGGTTTGACGAATGGTTAACCGTTTAACGCTCGATCCTTGACGGGTCAAGACCGCGGGCCGAGAGGTCCGACTCGTCAAGCGGAAGGTTCCGGGAAGCCCCTTAAAAATCGCTTGACGACACTGACATTGTCAGCACGTTTCGTCAGCCCCTGACCGGTCAATGACGAGTCAATGAGGTAGAAATCCTTGACCATTCTTGACCTTTCTTGACTGACCCTGAGTTACATAACCGGACAGCCACCCACCATTCGCAAGGGGGGTACCGGCATTCAAACCGGCGACTAAGGGTTTAGTTAGGATTGAGTTGGGAGGGGAAATTGTTTGGATCCCAGCTTTTTGGCCAGGAATGAGGTCCCGGGTTGTTTAATGCACTCAGAATTGGTGTTTCATTCGTTTTGATCCAACACATCTGTATATGGTACACCTCCAAAGTCCCGGCACGCTGCATTCATCTGGCACGGCCATATGGCTCATGGCTGTCGCGAGTGCTGGGCGGCGCAGCTGGGAGTGAGCTGGCATCCAGCTGGCCCATATGGCTGAGTATGCAGCCTTCCTCCAGCTGCATCCCATGCCGTGTCCATACCACGTTGTATCCTGGAAGTCACCCGTGAAAATAAAATGAATAATTAATCGGAATAATCGCTGTCCTCTGGCAGCAAATTCCCACTGTGCCGCGGTTAGCTTCCCACTGCGGCGACATACGGTAGGAGCATAAATACGGGGTCCCAGAAGAAATTGCGGACAGCCAGGCGGGCCCATCTGGGTGCACGATGTACTGGAGACGACTCGGAGACAGAAAGGATAAGAGCAGAGGTGATGAGCAACACGAGTGAGAAAGGAGGGAAGAGTACAGGGTTGAATCAACTTGAATTGAATCCAAAGCGGATGAGCTGAGATGTGCGCCGACGGAGACAGAAGATGGTGTTGACATTGTTCGGTGCAGTGTGGTGCAGCATGGTGGTTAGTGACAAAGACAGAGATCAAAGTGATTCGCACGATCGCGGGATGTCTGATGCAGCACAGCCCCCGTCTGCACCGTGAAATGATGGTAGAACGTGTCAACAACAGTTTGGGAAGGTGCAGGGAAGGATTACAGGAGAAGACCTCATATGAAGTAGGACTGCCCAAGAAAACCCAAATGGAGTGACCCACCCTACTGATGACCTCATTCGGAGTGAATAAATCATGACATTAGTGATCGATCAATCAAATGAAGTGACTTCCGTCCCGCGCTATCTAGCCTTCTTGTGCCTAAAACCAGCGGGCAGAGGACGAACGCGGGCACTATCAAGCATTTTTGACTATTTCACTGGATATGGTGGATATCCCTGCGCACGCGATCGCTCCTCTGCACACACCGGCGTGGTGTGTATCTGGCCACGCTCGCCGCAGCTCCGTATCTGCGCCGACGACTATCTCCCCCGGCGCCTTGACTCTCGGGTCGCCGCGCACGCTCGCTGCTCGCCTCCTTCCCGCATGCGGCGCTTAGGAATGCGCTCGGCGCGGCTCCCCCTCTGCCCGCCGTGCACGCCACTTCGCGCCGCGGGCTTTCCGCATCTGTGCTGCGCACTATTTTGCAAAGTTCTCGCAGCTTGCGCCGGGTGCGATCTCGCCCCGCATCTCAGCTCTCTAGCCACCTCACGCTCTCCGTGTGATTGCGGTTTGTCCCGGTCTACTCTTTCACCTTTCTTCACTCGGGGCATATGTTCGATCGGGGACTCTTCTGGGTCATGCCTCCACGTGTGCGGGTGCGTTAGCTACCTGCTCTGCCTCAAATTCCGATTTTTTTTGGAATCGGTTTCCGTTACTCGCAGTGATCGATATGGTCGATTCAGTCACTGCTTGCCCGTGCTCACTCTTGTTGCGCCTGATTCCAGCGGGATTCGCTGACGCCAGCGCTCGACACGGCGCCCCCGTTAACACCCGCCGTGCACGCTTCATTTATTCGAGACCTCAGCAACTGACATCCCAGGAAGCATCCCGCCGCCCCGTGAGTATCACGGTGCGGCTCCTCTTCCGCCCGTCCCGCACGCTACTGCGCAGCTGCGTGCGTCCCGCACGTGAGCCGCGTACGAGGTCGCCCCGCGGCTCGAATCTTGGATCGTCGCGCGCCTGCGCCTGCGTACGTCGGACCCGCATTTCCGTGCTTACAAGGGCCTCAGAAGTACTCCGAGTTTTGCAGCCATCCTCACCAGCGCCCAGTCCGCCGATGACGTGAGGATAAACGCACCATTCATATTTCCCGCAGATGTCTCATCCAGAACGGAAATAATCAATGCACGTCTGGGTGCCCGTCCTGAAAGTTATCGCAACGCCTATGGACATGCAAAGGACGCCCGTTCGACTCGAGCTTGGACCGTCTGCCGGCGAGTCAACAGATTTTATCTTTGTCTCCTTCAATTTGGCTTGTCCCCCGTTCTGTCCGCCAGTTTTTGAGGAATGTAGGTTCTTTCTCACTTCGCAGGAGGAATAATTATTCGATCAACACCGAATATAAGACAGCCGTCTGTATTTGCGTCCGCCTCGTACGCCCTTCTTCGCCTCCTTCTACAATCTAGCCATGCTGAATTGCAGATCAGTGCGGTTCAATTGCGTAGTCGCCGGCTGTTGGCCATATGACGGAGTGCGTACCTGTTTATGTGGGGTATTGGATCTCTCCAACTCAATCTCTCTTCTAGGATAATCGACTTCTGGAGCTATAGTCAACTGGAGTGTTCTCGCGAACACGCCAAATTGAGTTTTGATTAGCGGATGAAGGCTCCTAATCGACCGTACGCGTGCTAACGCCCCTACCATTCACAAATCTAACCAGCTCCACCTCCACACTAGCAAGGTCCAATTGCGGAGAGGCCCGCACCTGCTTGAAATTTCTGTGTGCGATTGATTGTGTGCAGGCGACGCCCGTTCGATTCGGGCGCGGACCGTGTGGTGCTCCTGACAATTTTTATTTTTATTTTCAATCACTTGTTTCTCTCGGTCCAGCATTTCCCGCCGTTCGTGGCTTGAGGTGCACTGCGGGAGAAAGTCGAGCCTCCTCTCCCCCGTCCGGTCTCTGGCAGCACAAAAGTATTTTCCCTCATATTGCGTTGGTTTTGCGGGCCGCAAGTCGCAGAACTCTATTACCTCCCTTCTGAAGTTCGGCGTCCGGTGCACCTTCATCTCCGTCTCCTCTGACTTGACGCACAGCCTGGATACGCAGATGCCTCGCAGTTTGAATCCAGCGTGACAAATAGGGGTTGGGTGATCCCGCCACGTCCGGCGATTCGGATCAATCCGCTGGCACCAATTGCACTTCGGTGGAAAATACGAAGGGATGCAGACAACATATGAGCCCAGCGACCGTAGGTCCATTCAACACATTGGTTCCGATTCAAGGGTGATCCCGAAAATAAAACCAAGTGTAAAATGCGAATAGACAGACGCATCACGCCCTACGCAAAGCCCATGGGCGTATCTAGACCAATATGAGGAGCACACGTTCGCTCGGCCTGCGCGCGCGTCCGCTCGGCCTTCACGCGTGTACCTGTGGCATGCAAGTGAATGGATCCAGATCGCATACGTATTGACGCGGCTTTCGTAGTAACTGCCGCAAAAAAAACGGCTTGCACGCGCGGTCGACCGGCTTGCTGACGCGAAGAGCCAAAAGGAGGCATAATTGCGCAGATGCTGAGGCAAACTGCGTCGTGGCCAACAACGACGAGAGTTGGACGGGACGGGATGCCAAAGAAACGAGTCGAAAATTAAAATTTTAGGGCTCGTAATCTCAGCCATCTCCGGTTCCCTGTTTGTCCTCACTGAGCTCCGACTTCTAACATCATCGCCCAATCATGTCTCGGAAGTGTCACGGAAGCTGCTCCGAATTAGTCATAGGGATTGCGTATCGCCTAACATATATCTATCGCCTAACATAGCCCAAACCAGTCCCACCAGCTCAACATGCTATTCAGACTGACGATAGCGACACTTCAGACCCTTGGAGCCTATGTTCTTTATCGTACCCTCAGGTTCATCTACGCAAGGCTGAGATCGCCGCTGCGACATCTGCGCGGACCGAGCTCCACAAACCTGTTGGCGGGGAATGTGCTGCAGCTGCGAAACGGCGTACGTGCAATTTTATGACATTTCCTGCTCTACATTCTTAAATGGAGGTGTCCAGACAACCTCTGGTATCGAAGAGCACTGGGTTCAACAATATGGACGTACTGTGCGGATTAACGGATTTTTTGTGAGTCCAGACATTCGGGGCTGCGTGGCAGGCGATGAGATGTGTGCGCCAGGGCGCGTGGAACCTGTACACCATCGATACCAAGGCGCTTCACCACGTCCTTTTCAACACACATATCTATCATAAACCAGCCCCAGCACGGTACAATCTCGGACGGATCGTCGGACCAGGTGCGTGGCTACTCGCCCTGCCATCTTACCGCTCACCCAATAATCGATGGTGCTGCAGGGATTCTCGTCGTGGAAGGCGATGTTCATAAACAACAGGTTTGTTAGGCCCTTGAATTCGCTCAGAACAAGTATTCTGATTGTTTTCCTTCATTGCCAGCGCAAAATTATGGTACGACAGACAGGCACTGTGCCCCTCATCCATTCCTCACTCGTGACCGGCAGAACCCCGCATTTGGAGCCCCTCAGATCCGCGAACTCACGGGGATCTTCGTGCAGAAGTCCATCCAGGTAACTTTATACTTAGAACGACTATGTGCGTGTACCGACATTCGGGATCTCCCTTAGCTGCGAGACATCTGGGCCGCCAACGCGACACAGAACGGCGGCGTCGCGCGTGTGGAGATCCTTTCGTGGCTGAGCAAAGCCACACTCGACATCATTGGGCTCGCAGGTACCATTTTTCTGCCCTTCTGTACAACAAATGAATCATTCCGGTTGTCCAGGGTTCAACTACAACATCAACGCGCTGCGGGCGCAGAATGATGACACGCCCGATGAGCTCGCGACGGCGTTCGAGACGCTCCTCGCTACGGACAATCAGTTCGGCGCCTTGCGCTTCCTGCAAGGTTTCTACCCCATTTTTCGGAACATCGTAAGGCATTCCTTGAGATCGCACCAATTCCCCTGACCTCACGCGAATGGGTGACAGTCAACGAAGGCGGACAGAATAACGCGCGGCGCGCAAGCCACTATGATGCGCATTGGGCGGCGACTGCTCGCCGACAGCAAACGAGACATCGCGGAGACAGGGACGTTCGAGGCAGGGCGAGCGCGCGACCTCCTCAATCTACTCGTCCGCGCGAATACGTCGAAAGAGATTCCCGCGAACCAGCAGCTCTCCGACGAGGATGTCCTGGCTCGTGCGTCGGATCCTTCCCCGTTCCATGGTCTGAGCCTCACGAGATCTATAGAAGTTCCAACTTTCCTTGTCGCGGGACATGAGACTACGAGGTAACGACCACTTGTACAGCCCAGATTATTGACGGCTTTAACTTAATCTGTACCTCAGTACAGCCGTGACGTGGGCATTGTTCGCACTTACCCAGAATAAGGCCGCTCAAGCCCGCGTCCGTGCGGAATTACTCTCCCTTGATACGGAGAATCCCACGATGGATGAGCTCAACGGTCTGTCGTACCTCGACTGTGTTGTGCGGGAGACCCTGCGCTTGCACGCACCGGTCTCTATGAGTGGTGCGCTTGCCTCTCCCAATTCTTATACAAGGCTATACTAAATTCCACATACTCGCTCTACCTCAGTACGAGTCGCTCTTTCCGATGATGTTGTACCCCTTGCGGAACCCTTCACCGATGCGCAAGGAACTGTGCACGAAAATCTCAGGTATTCCAACCACCGTCAACTCTGTTCGTCCATTTAACATGGGGCAGAATCCCCAAGGGCACGATCGTCGTCCTACCACTCCTCGCGTTGAACCGTGACGCGGCAATCTGGGGTTCCGACGCTAAAGAATTCATGTGCGCTTTCGATGTCCACGCCTTCACATGTGCCGCAGCTGACGATATCATGCTTGCAGCCCGGAACGCTGGGAATCCAAGGAATCTCCGATTGCAAATGCCATCCCGGGTGTATGGGGGAACATGCTCACGTTCCTGGGCGGTCCGCGGAGCTGCATTGGCTATCGCTTTGCTCTAATCGAGTGAGTACTCGCTGATATACTGTATTTGGTCGCCATTGAACCTCGTACGAAGGATGAAGGCGTTGTTGTTTACACTTATCCGAGACTTCGAGTTCGAATTGGCTGTCCCCATCTCGGATGTTGGGAAGAAGATGACGAGCGTTACACAAGGACCAATCCTCCTCAGCAACATGGAGGCTGGTCTACAGATGCCCTTGCTCGTGAGGCCGGTTGTGCGCTCCTAGGTCACTGAATCTGGGCGGTCCACCTCGCCCGTTTGTTTAGAATCAGATACGAATCAATCACAAGTTACAGTTAACTATTACCTATATTCTGTCTCGACCCTCTCTCAATAAAAACTCTCGTTTACACCTGACGTCGATTTTACAATGCTTCCAACTTCCTGGAAAATAACTACACAGATCATGTGTGCGAAAATCTACATGGTACATAATACACCACTCGAATCGACGGCTACCAATCCGCAGGTCATACGACGGCTCGTCATCTCAAATGATCAGGTATGCGTCCGTCTCCTCCAATTTCGACCTCTCATCTCAAGCTTCCGTAAAATTGCGGCCTTTGAATGATGATACATAGAGGTCGATCTGATGAACACAGGGACTCTGAACCCCGGAGAAAGTATATTCTCAGTCCATGTAAAAGTTCTATATGGCTGATTGAAGGATCTCACGAATGTAGCGAAGAAAGATGAAAAGCCAGGCACAGTATCTCTTGCGGTCGTCAAGGGTCAAAATGAAGGTCCTGCGAACTGGAATAAATTGCGCACGGCAGTCCCACGGCCAAAACTCGGCCAACGAGGTCCCAATTCTGAGGCAGCTATCATCCAACTTCAGGAATACTTTGCGCGTGGTTGGGAGGCGTCAAATAATCAGTGGAGAGGTGTGCTATGGCCTGCATTCGATCAGCATTTCCGGGCAGCTAAGTTTGAACGGACGTCGCCAGTCTGGAATCTGGGAGGATAATCGAATGCCGCTCAGAATAACGTGATAACTGTCTGAAATCTCACCTGCAGTGCAAAGGAAAATTTCTCTTCGACTTGCGACTTAGCGCTGGAAAAAAGAAGCTGAGCAGCTCCCAAAAATAGGGTAAGACACACAGCCTGTATCATAATGTCCATCATTCTCCTTACCTCTTGCACTGCATTCAATACTGACAGCATAGGAGCACATATTTCAAGTTAGAAAGAAATACAGCCTTTTGATATTCCAACAATTAAATCACATCCTATCGGCTTAAGAACTTCTTTAGACTCATCCCGCCGCGGTTCTGCCGTTTAGCGCTGGCAGGCTTTGAGTACGGTTACTTTTTTTTTTGTGTCCCGGTCTCCCTCAGAAACTTTTGAGATTTTGGACTATTTGCCGTCCTTTTGAGCACTCGCTTATCCCCACAACAAACCCCATATCAACTTGTAATGATCCCACAGTGAAAAGCATCGCTTGACTTCTTTTCTGATAGTATCACACAGAAAGGTGCCCACAGCCCTCTGAACAAATTCCCCAGTTGGTAGTCGATGCTGTATCCCACCCATTGCCCGGCATATCCGGTAGTGGTCAGTCTGACTTACCTCTTCACATACACCGGTGCACTATTAATGTTAGGATCGGTGCTCGCTAAGCGGAGTGGCCAGCCGCATTCGTAGACTAGCACGCGTCAAGAATTAACATCAAAAGGCTGTATTTCTTTCTAACTTGAAGTATGTCCCCCCATGCTGTCAGTATTGAATGCAGTGCAAGAGGTAAGGAGAATGATGGAACATTATGTTACAGGCTGTGTGTTTTACCCTATTTTGGGGAGTTGCTCAGCTTCTTCTCTCCAGCGCTTGAAGACAGCCTGCCGCTCATCAAGGTGATCATCTGAGATGCAACATGAAGGTCAAAACTGGAACCAATAGATGTTGAATCTCTCACAGCATCTCACATAAAAGGCAGAGACAAGGATGAGTCTCATCAAGATGCCCGCTCAACAAGCTTTCGCTCAAATGCACTTTGACAACATTACAACATGCTTAAGTGCTGCCGTGACAACTCTCGAAGTGGTTTCAAGTTTCGAGATCCCATTCTTAGCAGCCATTTCAAGCACAATGGGATCTTTGTTAGCTGCTGTACAGGTAAATTTCTTGAATGACTATCTTTGGCGAAGATCCCAATCAATCTTAACAGATGATAAAAAAAAACAAAGCAGTTTGTCTGCAAATGTTGTTGCAAATTCACAAGCTGCTCTATGCGATTATCCATCTTTGTATCTCACATACGGGTGCATTATCACCAACCTTGTTGGATGAACTGGGGAAATTTACTGAGTAGTACTATCCTATCAGCTCAATTGCTATGTTGACTTCTGTGTTATAGAACCCTACACAAGATCCACACTTTTGCTAAAGCACAGCAAGAGATGAGCAGAATGAGGCAGTTCATCAATCGAGGTGAAATTAGTGCATTACAGAAGGGCTGCCATTTGGGGTTAGAACAAGCACTTGGGGCATTCAAGGTCCATTGAGTGTTGTCACTACTAGTCAATTGCTCAGAGAGAACATACAGGTTGAGGGTCTCCACATTCCAGATGATCCACTGGAAATGCCACAATATTCAGAGAAGACACACACCAAAGTCTTGGAGTTCATAAGAAGTTTTGATGAGGAGTCCTCAGCACGTAATTCCTTGGAAGGTTGCTCACTAACTCACAACTGTTTCCAACCCAACAGATTGGCAGCAGGTTTTCCACCTCCCAGATCAGGTAAATGTATTTATCTGATTTATTGTAAGGGATTCTGATACCTTCTAGCTTAAACTCATTCTCAATGTTGCCCCCTATGCCCAAAATTTTGCATGGGCGTGAAGTCGAAATTTCGGCCATCGTGCAAACTTTCAGCCAAAAGAAACCTTGGATAGCAATTTTGGGACTAGGTGGAATGGGGAAGACCAGCTTGGCAAGAGCTGTTCTCCATCACCCAGACATTGTTGCTAGGTATGAGCAGCATCGA
This sequence comes from Mycena latifolia, assembly GCA_029289555.1. NCBI lineage: Eukaryota > Fungi > Basidiomycota > Agaricomycetes > Agaricales > Mycenaceae > Mycena > Mycena latifolia. The sequence goes on along the minus strand of JARJLE010000159.1, from coordinate 127,724 downwards.
TTTTTCGTCACCTGCAATGCAGTATCAACTGCGGTTCAACTCGCTGCTCTGATTGGTGCACATGTCGGACTGAAGCCGGGGCAAAATCTCACTAGGCCAGTTGTTCATTATTTTGCGGGTAGCCCCCCTTCACTCTTGATCTTGGACAATCTGGAGAGTGTTGGAGGCCATATGAATCGCGGGTAGCCGTTGAGAGGTTCCTGTCTTTGCTTGATGATATCGAACATCTTGCATTGATTGTAAGCCAAGAGCCTCATTTCTTTCTTCTCTACTAAGTACTTTTCAGATCACAATCCTATATAAGAAAAGAGCATGGCACCGCCACACCCCAAAATCACATGATAAATCACATGATAAGTCATGGGACCTCTCCGCCGTTCTCACCCTGCTGCCGCTCCTCAAGGCCTCAAGGCCTCAAGGTAGATTTCATTAATGATAAGGACACTTTGCCTCTGCCCCTCATCTTACTCTCTGCTCCCTCCCATTCCAGGTTTGTTACTCCCTCTCTGCTCTCAATTCCAGTCACCTCTTTGATGATTTCCACAGCTATACCCCTATCTGTCAACTACATTCATTCAGCTTCCCCCACCACTTTTCACTGTGGTTATCTGATCTTCTGTGTGTACCCACAATTGACTCCAGATTTGGCCCTACTAATTCCAAATCAGCTGCAGCCTGGCTCTGAATGCAGGTACTTTCTATTTTCTTTGTATCAGTCTAACTTTTGCCGCTCTGAAACAGATTTGTGGTACTGACTTCTGTTACAGGTAGTTTAGGTAGCTGTAGTAGTAGTTGATGGCCAAGTATATGTATAAATTTATTTTCTCAAAAAAACCTATGGGATCAATTTTGGCTAAATAATCATAGTTTCAAGGGATTTCAGTAGATCTTAATGCATGGTTTTTAGCAACTGAGCAAATTCAAAAACGGCAGTCCAAACATTCGTGGTCTCAAGTCTGAAGTCAAATTGATCTCGGCATGCTCGGCAAATCAATGGCAGGATTCTTCCCACACATTAAAATATGGCTTTGAACCCTCCGCGGGCATGAGAGGCCTACTTTAGTGCAATAAATGTACATGTGTTGGTGGATTCTATAGTACACTTACACATATGTTTTCAAATATGTCTCAGAAAATCAGCTAATCTCTCGAGGGCAATCTCCAGGAGACAATATCTTCGGTCAGCTTAGCATCCAAATGCAGATGACTTTCTCCAGGTCTTCCTGAGCAGCTGTATTGAAACAAAGATGTGCTCCATTGGTTTTGACTCAACTCTGCTGAGCAATAAGATGCTTTTTGTTGACACAAAGGTTTGGATAGGGGCAAATGTTCCTATTTGGGTGGTCGGCAAGACCCGGCCGAGATCAACCCATGATCGCGAGTACAGACTTGCGACTACTTTCTTTGTACATGAAAACTCCCTACTTCAGACTAATATTAAATAATGAAAAATAATCCCATAAAAACCCCGCAACTGAGAATTAGCTGTAAACGTGGCGCGCCAAAGGCACGGGTCTAAACTTGTGCGTGGAGTAGAAAGGCCAAGCATGGTCAGGTGGACTAGGCCATTTCTTGAACCATTGAAGCCTCTGGCCCAGGAAGCTGCTCGGAAAACTTTCATTGACATTGCAGATGATGGACACGCTAGTGAAGATGTTGAGAAGATTCTGCACCTGGCTGAAAATGTGCCATTTGCGATTGATCTCGTCGCACATTTGGTGTACTATGAAGGTATTTCCTGGGTGCTTGAACAGTGAGTTTTCCTCCGATTATTACTTATAATTACTTGCTGGATTAACTAAGACGATAGAGCACAACACCTCAAGGAAACTGCAACATTTGTTATCTACTCACCAGGCATTGAGCTTCCCCAGTATGTGAATTTGGTTAGTGAATCATGGCTTGGTTTGACAAGTCGCATTTGGAACTACTTAGAACGAAGCCGTGTCTATCCTCCAATGATATGACTTGCCTTGAGACCAAATTTGAAGTGGGAGGTTGTTTAGTGTCCATTCAAAATCCCACAGAAGCCGTTGAATCGGTGGAAAACAATTGGGATATCCCTCTGATCGCATCGCTCCAGGACCACGGAGACTGTGATGGACCTTTTCCATTCATGCTTTCCCCAACAATACCCGCCTTAGCATTGTTTGGGTCAAGAGATGACCCATTCATAGCAAATTCAGCAGAATCACTCGCACAGCTCTCGGGGTTTCCGGTTCTCATTCGACCGTGTAGTGATACACCTACGACCTTGTTGTGCGTGCTTCGTATTTCTCCCCAATTGAGCGCTAAGTTCACTGGCGTTAGATCTCATGGATCTGATCTAGGTCAGATATCAAACCAGGCTACTCAATTTCGTGGAATAGTTGGAAATGAGGTGGATGAAGATACAGGACCCGGGGACATGGAATTGCCCGGCTCCGGGAATGGGGCAGGGAGCTCTCGGGAAAGCGGACGCAGAGGCGATGACGGTCCAGGGGATGCGGTCCCAGAATTGGATGATGATCGGGAGAGTAATCCCACTATGGAGGTGGCGGCTTATCTGGGAATGGTGGAGGAGATGGAGGTGATGGCGGAGGAGGAGGAACGGGAGTGGATGACAAATGGGAGAGTCAACTGCACAGAACACACCTCAAGCTCCATTTGAAATTGAACACCAGCCACACATATGCTATCTCCATCGGCTACAAGTTCAAGGTACGTGCCATAGTATGGCTGCGGTGTCGTCTCTGATCAACTTTGTACAGTTCACGATCAACAGGGAAACGGATTTGCCCGTCGACTTCGAAAATTTGTCTCGCTCCTTGTCCCAGCCGGAAGTCGTTGCTTTGGTTGACTTCAAGATCAAGACTCGACCATAGACTCGTAACCAGTCTGCCTACGATTGGCAACAATTGTGGCGAGCACGTTGCCGTAGGCAGACTGGTACAACTCGGGCCAAACAAACGAGGCGCGCGAGGAGTTTGAATTTTTTGATGGCCCCTGCTCTTGCCTCAAATGAGGTTGGATAGTGAAATCTACAGCAGAGTAATTGTTCTGAGTGCTTATTATTTGAATTCTGTCTCCTCAGATTATTCTCAAACAGCCTGAAATGAGTGGTATGAATGCTCGAAATTACAGGAGAAATGATGGGGACTCGGTGATCCAGTGATCGGCCGTGATCGGCACCACTCAAAATTTCAAACTCCTCGCGCGCGTCAATTGTTTGTCCCGAGTTGTACCAGTCTGCCTACGGCAAAGTGCTTGTCACATTTTTGCCCTTCGTAGGCAGACTGGTAACGAGTCTAACTCGACCACGTGAAACCCAAGTTGATCGTTCTTATGCAAACATCGGCTTTGTAGCCCACCGTAAAGAATCGATTATTGAACGGGAATTGTGAGCTATTCATATCATCTATGCCCACATATAATATAACATCGTGTAGTCTTCACCGCGGGTTCGACCCCCCGGATAAGCTCTACAAACGTGGTCGACAGGAGCAAGTTCAACGCGGGCTTAAGGCAACTCTTGGGTTTTCGAGCGGAAGTCCCATGGCAACAGCGGCGTTCTCTTATGACAAAAACCATGATTTCATATTAGAAGCTACCGATAGCAAGGTGCGGTTTTATGCGGTGGTTTTATTGATGTTCGCGAACTCAATATTTCTAAGATCATGCCTAGGTGCCGGGTTGACTACGAAACCGGAGATGAATGGGATGAGGGAAGCAAATCGTACTCCTCGTACAACGTTGCATACCAACAGCAGGATATTCCGTTGGAGCCTCAGCATGCCGAGTTCCACCCCTTGCAAGTCAAGATAGGAATGGGGATCAATCCGCGGCCGTCGGTGAGTGTTATCTCGATCAAGTTGTCGCATACCCTAAACTCCCTTCCGCCCGACAGGGATCTGAAGAACCCCTTCCCAAATTGTCGTTCATAAATCGCAACCAGGTTTTAATTTGGGTCGCAGATCCTGCGTCGAAAGCCCGGGTACGCGGTATCATGGTCCTCACGAGTGTGAGTGTTTCACTTCGGATGATCATGCATGTGCCGACTTGACTGCAGAGTTATATTGATAATATCCGAGCGGAAGAAAAGCTGTCGATCTACGAGCAGGAGGAGATCGATCTGACGAGTCCAGATAAGCTGAGCCCTGGAGAAAGTAATATCCGCTCCCTCCATACCACCACAGCCCCAGCTGATTAGGAGTTCTATAATCTAGCGAAACAGGAAGGAGAGAAACCGGGCACCATATCTCTTTCGATTGCCAGAATCCAACGTCAAAGATTTTTGAATTTGACCAGGTTCGGCACGGCGGTCCCAGCGTTCGTTGCGCGACTCAGCCAAAGAGCTTCTAATCCCGTTGTCGCCCTTCCGCCGCATGAGTATCTTGCGCGTGGCTGGGATGTAACCAACAACCAGTGGAGGAGTGTCCTGTGGCCTGCGCTCGACGAACATTTTCGGGCAGCCGACCTTGAACGGACGTCGCCAGTCTGGAATCTCGAATGGAAAGTCGCCCAGAAGACAATTGCAACCAAGGAGAAATTAGGGAAGGGGAAAGCCAGAGAGGAGGGTAAATTAAAGAGAATGTCGTCATAGCTGTCTGGATCGCCGCGGGGACCCGATTCAGCTCCTTGGGTCATGTTCTTACCGGTCGTATTTATTAACAAAATGTTCGAGTATGTACGGGGCGCAGCAGTACAGTGTACTCGAGGGCGATCGAGATAAGGAGAACGTTGATTATCTAGTATGTCCACGCAAGGCAGTCTCAGCAATCTACTGTATCTATGTAATTCCGAAGCACGCACCAGATGGAGGGGTGCATCCGACTCGCCAGGGTGGCCTCGCGGGAGACGCTTGCAACAAACATTGACAGGAAGCGAGACAGGACGTACACTGACACCGTCCAGCTTAAGTTCAAGCCGAGTGCCACTGGTCTGTGGCAAGGCACGAATCAAACGAAGGGGGGAGAGCAGGGGAGAAGGAAGAGGGTGTGCATGGGTGGAGTGCGCATTAGGGTGGGTGCAGAGGGAAAGTATTCGTGCGATTGGGTGGGTGGTTGGGTTGGTGCTGGGAGGAAAGCGGGATGCGGGCTGTATATATACCCGCCGTCCGTACCGCATGACAAGGAGCTCATGCACGTTGGGCGGGTATTTCTTGTACTGCCGAGAGGCCTTGTAAGTTGTTGTATTGCCAATAGGGGTATTTTCGATGCTGTACGACCTTGAAGGGATGGACCGTAATTGGAATGAGAGCTGGTAGTTCGATGATTCAATCTGTCCGTACGTACAGAGCGGAATAATGCATTTTCGCGATTTGGAGGGTCAAGGAAGGAAGAAAGATTCGACTTGAGCCGTAAGCAGCAAGATTCCGGAGTGGACGGATTTGTGTGTACTTGATTCTTGATCCAAGTTTTACTTTGAACAGGGTCAGGTTGGCCTTATATTTTTGGGCAGCGCGGGTTCCACTTGGAGCCGGAAGGGAGCGGCCGTTGTTGGAACAACGTGTGGCATCTATGTCGCAGATAAGGCGAATGCTCCGTTAGATAATGATATAAGAGACGTCATGGACAGGGCTCGAAAGACCACCGCCAAAACGAGAAGATATATGACAAGAGTGTTGGTCCGCACGGTGCAAAGTGTCGGAACGAGAACCGAACCGAACAATGGCGAAGGACCAGGGTTCGCAGTATCCGATTTCAGTTGAGTTCCAAGATATTATCATTTCGCAGGATTCGAGCAAGAATTAAGCGCGTGTTGCCGGTGCTGTTGGTGGCAGGAAGGAAGTTGTGAGGAAAACGTGGCGCTATTTACATATCTGCGCGTGGCACCACGTGCCTTGATCCCATCAGATGCCGCGCGGATGCCGAGCCGAGGAACGCGTTCTTGGCTCTTTCTCCATCTTTCACTCTTACCTTGTCCAACGGCCGACCTCCTTCAGGCTTCAAGCTGCAGAGTACCTGCCCGCCAACGGCAGGTGTTTCTTCAACCTCTCTCTCTCTCCCTCTCGATCCTCCCGATTTGTAGAGTTTATTGAAATCCGTTGCTCTCTGCAAGTCGCCTAAATGGATTCTCCATTTTCTGGAGGAGGAGGAGGAGGAGGAGGAGGAGGAGTATATTGCTCCAAATCCCCCATGCAAAAGTGCGTTGGTCTATATCTCAGGGTTCCTTCTCCTTCGCACACTCTGAACCTCCAATCTTGTCGGCTAAAAGAGTCTAGATTACAGAGGCCAGGCTATAGGGCGCAAGTCGGCCTCATGCGGTATCAAAGCTGTATACCTGCGACTTATCGCCCTTCTTGCGGCTTTGCGACTGCGGACCCGCAGTATCTGCGTTCTAAACCGAGCCCGAGGCAGTCCCTGAACCACCGTTAATTTCCGGATTAAGGGGGCTGCATCGCCATGGGACGCGATCAGCTTCGGGCCAAGGTGATCGCTGTCGACAGCCGGCTCCCAGCAGGTCTCCCGCAGCAACAGGCGACAGAGTGGCTCTCGCGCGGCGTCGGACACCCACATTTACATAAAAGGCTCGCACGCCCACGCCGGGGTTCTCATCGATTACTTCGACTCATACCACGACTACGACCGCGAGCACGACCATGACACCCATCTCGATGCCCGTCGCCAAGCAGCCCCTCATGGACCTGTATACTGGCTACACTCAGGCAGATGAGAAAGTTCCTGCGTATCACGACCACGACCATCACGACCACGCACACGATGTCGACGAGGACGCGCAGTGGTCCGCCGCGAGGCGTACAGGAGCGTCGACGTCATCGCACAAAGCGTGCCACAGCGGGCGTCTCCGGCGCATCCTCGTGCCCGCCCTGATTGCCCTCGTTGCGCTTGCGGGTTTCATCGCGCTGCTCTGCGTCTTCGGCGAGGGCGGGGCCGACCCGAGCGAGATCGTAGGCGGCCTGTTCCAGGTGAAGCGCGCGGTAACGGGCGACGACTCGGGCTCCACCGATTCCGGGTCGGCGTTCACGAAACACAAGCGTGCGTCGCCGCTCTACTGTCTGACTTCCTTGTTAATGCCCATCCTCACCGCACGCCAGTATACCTCATCGTCATCTTCGTCGGCCTCCTCGTGGTGGTCATTCTGGGGGTCATGCTGAGCGCGTGGTGCTGCAAGGGTACGTAATCTCCTCCTCGCCTTCCTCCTACTCTAACCTTGATGTGATCCTCGCCTTGCAGGCGCATTCGAGAACCCCTGCTGCTGTCCCTGCTACCTCTGCGCGTGCTGTGGCGGGCTCGGTGCGCACCTCTCTCTCCCTCCTCTTAATTGCCCGCCTGATCATATCCCCCCGGTTTCGCAGCGTGCTTGGAGTGCATCGGATGTGGCCTGTGCGCGGAGGGCGTGGAGCAGATGTGATACTGCGCGCGCGCCCGAGAGATGCGAGGAGATGTAATGCTAATTAGTGCGCGCGTATGTATGCGCCTCGGACATGACGAACGAGTAGCTTGTACCCCGGACTTCTTCTATACCTGTAGCTTGTTTGCTATACGTCTGCACCCCGACCATCCGATTTCTGGAGACAATTAATCTAATCCATCGTTGTTATTCAACGTCCTCAGTCTACGATGCCCAAATAAATGCGCCGATCGAGTGAATATGTAGTGGCTCGAACGGACGACTTGTTTAATGGCAATTAGTTGCGCATGCTCGCCGTCTTGTCCCCGGGCCTGCGCCTCCCGGTGGGAGGCTGATGAGTTTGCTGCCTCACTTAAAGTAAAGGTGATTTGTTGCGGTGACCGAAGCCGAGGGTTGGACGCGCTCGCTCGCCGCCCGTCCCGAGTTTTCCGGGTCCAGGGCGGGCACACGGCTGACGCTTAGATGACGCAGGGCGCTGGATTGGGATAGGCGGCACAGTCCCCTCGTTGATTGTGCGGCAAAATCTGAAACACTGGCTCGTGGGAATCCTTGGGGAGTCGTGAAAGGTGGATTAATTCACAACTTGAAGTCGGATTCAGAGTCACAGAATATTAAAAAGGCTAACCCGAGGAAGGATTTCAGCTAGCAATACATTGGGGATACGTGAGCTCCGGATCCGGCACTCGTGAGCGGGCATTGCCAAGGTTACAAACCCGAAATAAATACGTTTCAGACTCCGGCAAGATTATGGCAGGTCGCGGAACTTAGCAATTGAAGGAGATGGCATATCGCTCGATCTTCGATATCCTCGGAATGCCGAGCCTGATCAATGTTCGAATTAAATTTAATGCTGAATTAGTTGCGGCTGTCACTGGGATTTTGACGCGTTCACATGTCGTATGGCCCGGGCTCTGGGGATTCGAGGTTGCGCACTGTCGTGTCCGATTGTCGAGCGGTTATGAGCTTGGCACATCAAACCTCCTCCGCAATGAAGGACCGGGACGAAGAATTTTAGCTGGTATACATGAATCCTCAGGAGAAAAATATCGGGACCAGCGAAGGGCGTTCCGGGACACCCAAGAGGACGCAGGATTGATTCAACTTGATCGCGATTGGATAAATACACTGAGGCGCGGGTCCTCAGATGGCTTAAAGTTCCAGAGCGTTCTGGTCAAAGTCGCAGGATGGGGAGATAATGCGGGCTTAGGCGTCGAGAGGGAAAGATAGCTGACAGTTAAATGCTTGAAAGCAGGGCGAGGATTGAACGTGGCATTATGCATGGTTTAGAATTGGCCCGATGTTCCGTGCGTTAATGGATGTTACCGTGGTTACGGCGGCCGCGCCAGTGGAGAGCCTGATTACTGTTAAGATGTCAATCAGTTCAATACCGTTGTCACCGAGTCGGACACCCTCGAATCCGGTATGTTCCGAACTCTCCGGGTCGAACCACGAGGGAGGATCCTAGGCTAAGCCGGGCAAAGATGTGGGTCAACATCCATTGGCATCATTTGCAGTTTGGCGATGGAGTCGGGGAAACAATAAAATTAGCTCCCAAGTGCCATTGGGGAAAAAACCGGATCCCACAGAGATATGAATGCTTGAGAGGACACTGGTAAAAAGGGAGCAGTCTTGGTGATCCCCGGCTATCCACATGAACTAAGCGGACGAGGAGTGGCATTAATGAACGTCGCCAAGGGTGCAAACTAAAACCGGCCAGACTCCGGGCAGATTGTGACAAGTCGCACACGTAGAGATCCCCGAGCGTGCGCCACGCGACGAGATATTCGAGATGGTTATCCGGATGCTATGGCGAGAGATAGGCTCTTTCGATGGTACTGAGAACTCTATAGGCTTTCCGCCACGGGTCCCGGACTTGATGACAATTAGGCTGTGGCGGACTCGTGGGACGCCGGCTGCAGTTTAGAAGTCTGAAGTGGTCACGAAATAGAGCCCAGGTGTGGCCACCGCCCGGATTGGTTAGATAGACGTTAGAAGTTTAAAGAACCCGAGTACAGCAGTGCGAGTACACCCGAAAGAGCACCTGAAGAAATTCGCAGGTTGGCGCATTACTACATCGCCCCGAGACAAGCGTGCTAAAGCCTTTTCATTTTGTTCTGTGTGGATCATCAGTCAGTCGGTCGGGCAAACCGGGGAAAGCGATACAGGCAGGTGCAACCAAAACACCGGCCAACGACGTGCCGTCACTCAGCACTGCACTTTATCAGCATTGTGATCTTCTATCCGCCCTTCGTCGGGACGGTCCTCTGAATCACTCTACGCGGTATGGCATTAGTCTGTTAAAGGAATTATTCACCTAACTTCCTGAGACGCCGCAAAAAGTCGTTCTTGAGCGTCTGGAAGAAGTGGACTCAGAAGTGTCGGGGCTTTTAAGACCTTCAGATCATCCTTAGACATGCATCGAAGGAGGCTGTGATCTATCCTTCCATTTTTGGTGATATTACTGTGTCTAGAAGAGGGTCTTGACTCGCCGAATCCCCCTACAGGATCAGCGCTCCTCCATTTTTACTCACCATGGGTCAAAGGTGGCGTCAGTTAACCTGTGACCAGATGGTGGCGTCAAGCCGACGCAGAGGCCGAGGTAACTTCCGCGAGTCCCATAAGTCCTAGTGCTGATCGCAGTCTCGGCTTCGAGGTCGAAGAGCCCTCATTGCCTCCAAATTAATTCAATGAGTTTAAACGCTTAAGTCCTCCCAGTACGCTGACCGCATTACCTCCATCCAGCGAGATTGATTCCGTTACCATATGCGGCCCCCAGCTGCATCGAGTATTCCCAGCCCCAGGGATTCTTGAGATCTGGTACCATCCAATCCCACGCGTCATTCCGGCGGCGCCGGATTGACGTGCTGTGTTAGTGCGCCTACTGTAAAAAGAGGGCCCTGGAGCTTTATCCCACACGGTGCATGCTGCCTTTCGGCCTCAAACTCGCCTGGTTCGCTCTCTCGCTCTCAGGTTCACGCGACTCTTCTTTGGACAATCTGGTATTCTGACGATTCCTGCAGGCTTGATTGGCTGCTGCCTTCTGCCGTTGGCATGGGCTATTAAGAGTTACTGGGGACCGATCGCGTACGCAGTCGGGATTACGGCCCTAGAGGGCGTGTTTTGTCTAGGTTCGCGACGTTTCTCTTCTGATTTGCTCACTTTTCAGACCGTATCCCAAAGGCCTCGTTTGGAGGATGAATCCAGCGAACCTGCCCAGAGCATTTTGTATAGGTATGCGGTTGAGGCACCCTTTACTTCGGAAGCTCACGAGTTATTCCTCAGCTCAAGTGCTTATCACCGGGTTGGCTGTCTTTTTTTTAATTGGCGTACTGGCTGCGATTACCACCGCGACCGCCTTCTACGTAGCAAAGCCCAAACAGTGGGGTCAAGACGATAACGCGTGCGTCCCGTTCGGAGGCTGCAACCGACCGACTGATGAACTACACAGGGTTTTACCATGGCGGTATTATTATTTATTGCCTATGCTACTCTTTCCGCTCCTTGCCTCTGCTGTCCAAGTCACCTTCGTGGTTTTCTTCGACACGTTCGACCTCGCCGACGGGCTGAACTGTGTCGCGCATCCTCTCTGGTGAGTACTTTCCCTTCGTCAAACGTAGTCTGACTTTGGAAGTCAGGATTCAAGTCCTTGGGTACGCCGGGACACCGTTCCTCATAACGGTACCGTGTCTCTGGCTGTCCTCGGTGTCCGTTTTCCGCGTGATACGCACTCACAAACACATCCGACGCGCTCGCCGCTCGGTGAATTTCGAAGCCCTAGATCACTTCACCATTCGACCGCAGCGGCGGAAATCTCGACCGGCGCTCAAGAAACCGCCGACGCCCGTTGCTATTACTGCGCCGTCCCCCTCTCCATCCTCCATCTTAAGGATCTCGCGAGAGGAACGCCGGCAGGCAATTAGCCCCGTCCTTCGCCAGGAGAAAATCATGAGCTTCCACCTTCCCTTTCCCCCTCCTTCCCCCGAATACATGACGGCGTCGTCGGGACATCGCTACCAACACTCAGAAGACTCGTTCGACACCGTCTCCAGCGTCTCGTTTGCAGACATAGACGTGAAGAACAAGGCGGCACGGACTTTAGAGTACACTATCGAGGAGGTCATACGGACGCCCTTACGCTCCTTTGTTACTCCGACCGGTACTACACGAAGTACGCGGTCAATTCACAACAGCGACCGTATCTCCATTACGCAACTTGCGTTTGCGTTGGGGAACATAGGATCCAGCGAGAGCAGTGACTATGTTACCGAGACACCTTCGGTATCAGGGCTCAGTGAGTCCTGACCCGCTTCCTGCCGTATTTTCATTGATGTATTACATTCTACACAGCGACAGTCCTCTCCCAAGCGGAGCACCGGAATCCTGCTGAACTCCCCTCCATAATTCGCAGTCTTCTCATATTTCAATTGTGAGTGCGAAATAACGAATCCTGTAAAAGCACCGATCTCCCGCGTTTCCAGTGCAATCATAGCAATCCACCTTCTCTTTTCGATAACCCCAGTCATCGACATCATCTCCTCGCGTCCAGAACCCATGGCACTCGGAACACAACATGTAGCACTGCTCTTGGCTGGGTGGGCACCTGTCGCCATATTTGGTATGTGGCCCCGGCTCGGTTTGTCCGTATCCTAATACGCCGCTTGCCGTCTGTCAGGCCCGCTGTCTGCTGTCCGTTGCCAGTTCATATTTTGGCGATGATGTATCCGTCCATCCATCTAGACTCAATATTTGCGCCTCCGCCACTCCTCTCTAGGATATCTGGCAGGCATAATCACGCTTGCGAAATCTTAGACGTTTTAGCATAGGTATCCTACTCGCGGTTTGCTGGGCCGGACACTGTGTCGACTCGTGGACTGTGAAAGCCCTTTGTAAATCAAGTGTATTATTAATCAACTTTTCGAGCTTCTGCCAGGAACCTGCATCGACGATTCGCCGATAAAAATTATGCCGACGCAGAAGTTTGGTCGTGATTGTTGCATCGCGACGCGTCTCATGCGTCACGGTGATCCATGGTCACGGGGTATATACTACCGGATCGGACTAACATAATGATCCGGGACAGGGTCTAGACCCCTTCTCCTGGCTCTCACCCTCACCTTCGCTACGCCATGGACGACCCGATTCTAAGCTCTGATCCCTCGCAGCTGGAAGGAGGCCGGGAGGATGATGAGGATGAGGATGGGGGGCCGGAGGACGAGGAATACTCCCCGCTGTACATCGAAGCCATCCGGGGTGACTGTTGCTCTTATCTCGTCAGACCCCGCCTGAAATTGAAGTATGCGATAGTGATCATCCAATACATTCGTTCAACGTGCCCATCCATGATATCTCCTGTGGACGACACAATGCTGCGGAAGTTTGAGGTGCTGCTCGGTAAGCACATAATCAATGTTGTCCGAATTGAGTTGTATGTATTGTTGAATTAAATTCAGAGCACGCAAAACAGCTTTGGACATGTCTCCTCATGCGGAAGGATCTGAAGTGGCACCCTATTCGGCGTATATTGAAGCTTGGTCAGCGTCTTGGTCTGGAGAAAGGTGGTGTGGAAAGGGTTATGGTGCAGCTGTGCGCTCCTCAGGGAGGTACGCTATCGTGCTTGTTCATTCGAAGCACAACGTCTAACGCACCGCACAGGAGCCTGGAATTTTGGTTCGGATGAGTCCAAGATGACTAACGACGAGGCTCTCGTGTGTCTCACCGTTAAGCAGCTGAAGACAATCGATCCATCAAATTGTGCAAGATTAAAGGTTAGTGCTGCTGACCTCTTCATGGTCCGATTCTCAACCCGCTAGGACGAGTTGATTGCAGCTTTCACACGAGATATCCCTCCGTCACGTCTGTCGGAAATCGCACTTGAACTTCTTCAGAAGTGCATCCAGATAAACGAGGATGTCGGCCGTTTGTTTCGGCGATTGTTCTTGGTCTACTACCAGCGGTAATCTCGCATTCCCTAACTGTGTTGTTGTACTAAAGAATAGTATGTCAGTAACCGCATCTCCGAAGGATCAACCCCCCTCCTTGAAGTCTTCAATGGCATCGGGAAAAGATTCGGGCTTGTTACAACCAGGGTATTGGTAACCGACTTGAGCGAGTATGCCAAGCTTGTCGAATTCGAACTCAAATTATTCCCTAATCCCGCTACTGTGAAATCTGCCGCTACTGACAACTATCTGCTAATCTTCGACGGTTTGATTCGAATTTTGAGTTGTTATTCGATGCTGATGGTCGCATTTTACCTTTCTGTGTAGATATCTTAGCTGATTGTTCCTCCGATCGTCCGAATGTCATTGGCATAATGAGTGCATGTAGTGCACTGAGTGGTAAGTAGATCGATCCTCGGAGTTCATTCCAGAGTTGAACGTTGATCCCTTACACAGTTGCTTCACGTCACGTCTTGGCCGGGATGGTGCTCCAGCGAAACGACCCGGTGTGGAAGTCTGCCGAGCTCCATAAATTAAGATGCTCCGGAGTGTTCGATCCTGAAACTGAAACATCATCGATCATCACGGAGCTCTGTAATCCGCCCGAGGCAGGTAGTCAGCCTTTTTGCATTAACGAAGATCAGGAGAAGTTCTCGAATGTGCTGGGCCGTTTGAGACTTGTGGATTTAAAGGAAATCGGGAAGCGATGTGGTGTCAAGGTAAGTGTGTTCGAAAAGTTCTTCCGGATCAATACAGATGGACTTGTGAACCTAGGGAAAACGAGTCAAGACGGAGTTCATCAAAGCTATCGCGAAAGCCGTTCAGCAGAAGAGAATCAATTCGTCACAGACACTCCAAGAAATACTCATGCCCGACATCATAAAGAAATTGGACGAGTTGAAGAAACGAACAATCGGGATTCACCCAGATGTGCAGAGCACATTGGAAGCCGTCGTCGCGAACTACTTTGAGAGGTTCGTCGTCCATGCTGTCGCGGAATGTGGCTCAAATCAAAACCGTGTTCAGTCATACAGAAACTCCCCCTCACATTGCTCAGAGGCCTTTCCACGCAACTCGTCGTCTGTGAACCCAGTGAAATGCAAGTCTGCCTTGTGTTTGTTGCAACAGCGCGATGTGTGGCGTTAGATTTTACATATTTGTGGTATATATACGCAAAGGTAGCTATAGTAATTGAAGTGTACTTCTATATCCAGTGACGAATTTGGAGCGGGAGCACACTATCTGCCCTCACCCATGGTTCAAATAATGCCCAAAGAAGAAGAAATTGCTCGCGGGTGGAATGATCTTGAATGCCTGGGGCTCCATCATGATCCCAACGCCTTGTCCGGTGCCGAATCAGGGTGGTCGAAACCCTTAGGCGAACACCAGGGTAGTACCCGCCACTAAACTCAATGAAAGCACATATAATCCAGCGAACGGCATGCGGACGGAGCTCAGTGCTCCGCCTGGCGGCGATGTCGTTCCGCCAGATGCTGAGGGCGATCCTCCCGAGGTCGTCGAGTTACCGGACTGGAGTCCGACGCACGGGGAACTGGAGGCAATGTAGAACTCCTCCGACAGCGTGGAGAAGTTGCCGGCGTGGTTGGTACTCGTCCAGTTAGCGCGGATCTGCGTAGCACCTTATAAGCCAACTTCAAGCACAGCAACATGCGCGAAACCTGCCTTCCATGCACCAGCAGTGAGGGTGAAGTGGTCCATCAGGAGGTACTGGAATGCTTGGTCAGTGCTGTTCTGAACAGTAAAACAATGGAAAGCACATGAACCAGGGTCACAGTGCCTGCACTTTGGCCTGTCCCGGTGAAAGGGTTGCTCAGTGTCTAGGGCTGCAGAGTGCAAGATGAACCAAACCCAGCCATCAAGTGACTGAGAATTGAACCAAATCGAAGTAACGAGATGGCCAACACACCAACCACTCAAACAATTGAACTTTTAACACCAAACACCTTCTTTACTGCCCCGCTAGTTGGTCCTGACGAGCTAGGGTCTTTTTAGACTCAAGTATAGGTCTAAAGGAGACCAAAGCCGAGACGACTTGGTTTACTTTGTACTGCAGGAAGTAACTCCGAAGAGGAACTCTCTAGACAGGAGTAATGCTTCAATCACGGACTGACCAGGTCAACGATCGAGATATCAGGTTTGGTTCGATTTCTAGCTTCTCAGCTGTAAGCCACAAGTAACGGCTGGTGGGCCGGCAAGTTGTTTGAACCGAAGTTCGGGTTTATGGACACAAGTCCCCTTATTTCCGTACTCAGGACCTTCAATAAGACCCACACAATTGTACTCAGGACCTTCATCAGGAAGACCCGTGCAGTTGCCTTCAGTCGAACCTTTAGAGGGGCAATGGTGTTAGCCTCACACACTAACTGGGGTTACAACGTCCGACTTTAACTTAGTTTCAACAATATTCCATCAAACAGATATAACATTGTGAACCAAAGTCCCACTAGAGTGCACTCCAGCCATCAGACTATGACTAAGTACCTCTTGTTAGGAGGCACTCACTCACAGCCCTCTCGCCCACATTCACTGGTGAAATACTACAAAATGGCTGGCTATATATACTAAAAGTGTTAATCTATTACTAAGCGATCCTGGGTCTATATAATTCCTAACAGGCTGGATAATGGGTCAGGTGCGATCAGGTAATTATGCCATTGGTTGGGGCTTGCTCCTGAATGTCATACAGGTTCCTGAATTAAAGTCATAGTACTTTCCCCTGTTTCACAGGTTGAGTACTGAATAACCTCATTCCAGTACCTCCCTTTACACTCTCGAATGTTGGAACAGCTCTGGGTTATCCGTAGCTTTCTGTACATACCCGAAACTTCCATAAAGGATGCTCGGTTACTTCGTTACAGCTTACTTTGTTGAGCTCGGATATGACTCATCATCAAAAGTAAGCATGTCCCGGCCAACTCCGACACCTGTCGATCCTCCGGAACTCCCGTGATGATCACGTGAGGTGTCGCATCACGTACTTCGCACAAACAGTACTACACTTGGCAGACTTTTATACACCAAAGTAAGTCCCAGGACTTCAACCATCATTCACAGAGTGGATATAGTGGATAGAGTAAAGCTCTTTGGTAGTCGGCATCATATGGCCTGATAGCTGATCATGCAGAGCCCATGATAGCCCTTTGGAGGTGTGCCAAATACTGTACTATTTCGACCGAGTGTTCAGGTGACGCGTGACGGCCGATTTTTCCGAGGCCGTTAAAAATCGCGACAATTCAAAAGAAAATTTATCGGCCATCTCGGAGTGTGAAAATTCCGAAATTAATGAACACTTGGTCGAAATAGTACAGTATAGCATTAATGCATATTTCCATGGCTGGCTAATTTGGCCGTGTATCACCGGATTTCACGATCTCATAGTCGTCTGCGGAATCTTCCCGAACTGAAGGAACGGCTTCAGGGAGGGGAACTGCAGAAAAGCAGGGGTATGCTTACGGTGAATGATTCGTCAACCCAGTATGGCAACAGTATGGGGCTACTGTGATACTTCCAATCGTGCTGACGTTGGTCAGGAAAAAGGTGTCGCCCCCATTTAGCTGCGCGAGCCGGAGGGGATTGTATCCCGGATCCGCAAGGCTGACGACCGGAGTCCATGTCGGGGTAGTGCAGGCGAATGGAGCTGAAGAACTCATGATGAATGTCTTCGATCTGGTAGTGGTGTTTGATACGGGGGTCCTAGGTTCTCCTGGCCCAGCCGACAACGTGTCGAACACAGTGCCATTCATACCTAGGGAGGGGTAAATACGAAGCGTGAGGCATGAGTGGGATAGCCTACGGATATGATAATTGCCTTCAGGTGTCTGACACGTAAATTAATATGAAGAGCGAAGGAGTTGGATAGGAAAAAGACAGACGGCGGCGTGGGCTTGGTAGACGAAGTCGAACGAGAGGACGGGGTCCTGGTCGGCTCCGTGATCCCCTGCGCGCCTCAAAATCAGGGAATGGTCGACGTCAAATCCTACAAGACACGCACATATGATATCCGCCACTTCTTGTCCGTTATCTAACCACTGAAGTCAGACAATTACTTTAATCGGGACATGGCGACTGACCTTCCGCCTTTTCAACCATTGGCTCTGCCGTGATATTGCGGAGCTACAATATTCGGTGGGTTCGTTATAATTTGGTTGACCAAGGGAAAATACACCCACTACATGACCAGCTTTACCGGCTTCGAATAGATAGTCAAACGTGAGGAAAGTTCCCGCCACAATTGTCTCTGGTAACCCGATCTGCGTAATGCTATCGTTCGATTGGGCGTACGAGAGGGTGGATAGGAAAAACAGGCCAAGGACTCGGAGAGCCATGTTGGTGGGAATTAGGGAACTCGCTGGTAACGAGCGACCAACGTGCTATTAAATAAAAGTGAAACGGCTCTACTCCGGGAGGAAACCTATTATTCCACAAACCGGCAATCAATCATCAGCGGCGAACCAGCAAACTATAGAGACGCTTATCACTTTTGTTTGTCTCTCGAGCCCTTGCGTTGACAGATGCAAACATTCATATTCTCGATAAATTCTGGGAAATATGATCGGGATCCGCAACATGGAGTTCATGAGCCATGGAGGGGAAGGCAAACTGAAGCTCAGGTCAAACGACTTGAACTTTACGAATGCTTCGCCGTTCGACCCACTTAAGACATTAAAGAGGTGGCAGAAATAGGGGAACCAGTCAAGAATCCGTCAACGTTATGGGTCCAAGGATTGTACGGCATAGACCGAAGTCAGGCGGTAGTCGTCTGTCAAACTCAAATAAGCCGCGCCAATACTCATTTATCAACCTTGCCCCCACGCGTGAGCGCTAGTTCCGCTGGTGAGTAATCTACGAGTGGTAATCCTCCTGTTTGTGAGACGGGACGTACCGGAACTTACCAAAGACTTAAGACCCATGTGACGCGTTGCTGGTAATCGAATTTTGGAGAGGCCTGTTCTGCAGAGCACCTGCAACGTATGGCTCGACCAGCCACGCCCGTTCGAGGACTATCCGCGTGGATTGCGAGTTTTTTTCTTCTTTGCATCTATATTGCCTTCGTAGCCTCCTTGAATCCCGCTCCGTTCTGGTGCTGTCCGGTGCTTTCCCTACTCTTTTCTTACGGTAGGTTTTTCGGGCATCCCAGTAATACTCTGTAGTTGATCAGCGCCGAATGTAGATCGTAGCAAGCTTGCCCCGCCCTTCAAACTTCTATCTAACCAAGTTAATCTGCACACCATCAAGGTCTAATTGCTCTTGCGAAAGATCTAGAAGGCAATTGCACGTGCCAGAGACGCCCGTTCGAACCGGGTGTCGACCTTCAAACTGGCGTAAGATTTTTGCGTGTATTTTGTCTCCAGTTCTTGCCACCTGTCCCCATTAGCTTCCGCGTCAAAGACGGAACGCCCTGGATCTAGCACACGGTAATACGCACGTATCCACCCTGAATGACTGGCTAAAATCTACCAATGTAACCAGGGCCCGCGCCAGGAATCTAATTATAATTTCGTTCCATCCCAGTCCGGCGTCGCCACAGGTCATTAATATCAGTATTGAGGTGCAGGTATGCAACCGATAGCATAAGCGACGTGGCGCACATACACACCCTCGAACTGTTTCTATCGAATGAATGAAGACAACTCTGACACATCACCCCGGCATCATCCATCACCCACCTGGAAAACTGTGCGGATCAAGCCGAAACCTGCTCCCACCCACCATCTCGTATGTCGTCTCGCCTTGGTCTCGCACGTCCTGCGTATTCAGGCGCCCTGTGCCTACAATCAGCGGTTCGAATGCACTCAAGTCCGCCAGGATCGCGTCATGTCGCCCCTGCGGTTTCTGTCCGCGATTCGGAGTCGTGCGGCTTGGGCGAGAACCCGGGCACTATCATATGCTACGTCAAGGCCCGCGGGCGTCGCGTCTCCGCCCTCAGCCCCGCTGGATGTGCCTCTATGACTGCGTGCCTTGGTCTATGGATATTTTATTGGGTATGCTAACCCCACCAGCCGGCGTCCCGGAATGGGCATCCTTGCGTACGCGATCGCTCCCGCGACGCGCTCGCCGCAGCTCGGCATCTGCGCCGAGTACTCTCTCGCCCGGCGTCTTCAATCTCGGGTCGCCGTGCGCCTTCCCTGTGAGCCTGATTCCTCCGTGCGGCCCTTAGGAATGCGCTCGCCGCGGCTCCGGCTTCGGACCGCCATGCACGCCGCTTCGCGTCGCGGAGTATCTCGCCGTGCGCTCTCCTGCGTGCTACGCTACCGTGCATCCCCAGCTCAGTTACGTTCCGCTCCTATTCTCTTCACGCCCGTCCGTCCACCTGCCGCCCATCTACCACGATCCGACACTGACATCCTTCACTACGGGTATTCATACGGTAACAAGCCGTCGTCGACCAGTGGACGGTCGTCCTCGAAAGGTTGCCCAACTTTCTTGTAAATCTGAGGAAGACGGGGGTTCGATTCCCCACGGTGGCTTGGAGGTGACGCACAGTCTACTTTTTTTCGCTCTCACTGTGTACATCTCTGTGACTTCACTCCCGTGCTGAGCAGGGTTCAGAACCGTCGTGAAGTATCGGCAGGGCATTGTTGCAATGTACCACCACCACTTACCGCCGAATACGATGCCCTAATACCTAAGGTACACAAGGGTTTTCTGCGCTAGGACTTGTTGTTCTGTTTGCGTTATACATGAATTCAGTCTCCGAATAGCGTTCACTATTCACAACCAACCAAGGAACATGCCACCAGCCGAGTGGTATGTACAGGTAATTGAAGTAACAACCAAAATTGTGGCCCACTCATTATATCGTCACTCTTATGCTGTATATCCGGGAGGTGGCTCGTCTGATAAACCCAACGCCCACGTTGAACGCATCTGATTCTCCAAATCCCGGATGCGCGTCCGGAGGGCCAACATTTCATCGTCGTGGCTCGCGTTCCTCGGCGTGGACTCGGGCTCCGGGTGCTCTTCTGGCGACTCCGCTTGCCCTGTCGTGCTCTGTCCCGCCCGGCTACCGATTTCCGCTATCTGCGAGCGCACTATACGTAATTGTCTTCCAAGATGCTCCAATCGAAATCTACTCCTGTCGCTTGGCCCTGCGGCCAACGTCTCCTCGCTCACTAGTTGCATGAATGGAGACACCGTTGGAGCGTCAGAGTCTGGTCGTCGGCGCCGTCGCCGACGTCTAACCGCGAAGACCAATGTTACAAGGCCAATTGCGAGGGAAATTGACACGACAACTCCGATAATTCCGCCCACGGACAGCTTTGGTCTATGAATGGCAACGGAGTGAGCGAGGCAGTCATTGATATGGACATCCCAACCTTCGGAAATTGGATCCGGACGTGGGCTGGCGAGTCGCGGTTGATGGCAGCTGTGAAGTCGGGGATATGGGGTCGATAGAATGTCCGGCGGAGCTCACTTCCAAAGAACTAGAGGAGGATATCGGTGTTGATCTACCAGTTGGCATCAATAGATTGCAGCACGGGATAATCAATGTACCTACGTCTGTGTAGCCGATGCGGGGGCGGTGAGTGAGGGACGTGCCGATGGACTGGCCCTAGGATCTCCAGGTTAGACAGGGTGATCAAACGGGCGGGGTATGTATGAATACGACTGGTCTGTCGTCGCCGAAGCAGGAACTGTCGGGATGGGGCTCGTCAACGAGGTGGGTAACGTGGACCTGCGACAAGCTGAATTTGGATGGAAGACGGTTATATACATTGCATACGTTTGTGCGCGGCTAAGCGCAGACTCTGATAACGCCTTCTCGCGACTAAGTAGTTCTGATTCTTCGCTCCTTATCTGGGAGAGCACATTGGAAAGCGCTGGGCGGGATGGGCGCCCAGGGAGGGACGGGAGCGTTACCATTGAGAGAGTTCACTGGAGAGTAGCTGAGCGAAGAAGGGCAGAGAATGAGATGGACCGGCGTGGATAATCCTCAAGGGCGGCGGATTCACAGTGTCGGTGATAAGCAGTGAACTGAGCTGGCTGTGAAAATTGCATTTTGTGCATGCTTCATATCTACAAAGTACTAGCATTCTCGATAGAGGACTATTGTGATCTCCGCGCAGATAGTCGAGGATATATGGCACCCAGAGGACTCTTGGGACATGATCTTATAGCAGGTACTCCATATTGAGGCCTATATACGACTTGACCTAGGATATAATACCTTAAGGTCGAACAGTGCAAACCCTCTATCCAAGGGTAAACAAGTCACTTAGTGCCAGTCCATATCAAGGAGATGGGATATATTGCATCCCTAGGCCATATAAGCAATAAATACACGAGACGGAGACAGGACTGTATCAGATGATATAGTGTCAACATCCAATAGCTGCACTATAAAGTGGCATATACGATGGTCGAATTGTGTATACAATGATCAGTCGGCGTATATGATGATCTGAATGGGGTTGTTCTGGTGCTGATAGGACTGGATGGCTGTAAACCCATCCAAGTCTATTCGGATGATTGAGCTTGTGACACTTGGAGAGTACGCAGTAGAGCCTACACACAAAACCCTCAAGCATATACACTCGAACCAAGAGTATATATGGTTGCTGGGCAGATGAGAAGCCACATCTAGGACCATATGTGTGTGTGTGTTCAGTCGCCATATACATGCACTCGAAGGCTGTATCCATGATCGGAGCAGCATATACACTCAGTAGGACCGACGAAGGCACCCAGCCTGGCCTCTACAGCATTGATTCTGGACCGTTCTAGGCCCTGGGTCATGGTTAAAGCCGTCCGGGACATCGGACATCACCTGACAGCCATATGAGTCAGACCGAGTCAGGAAGGAATAGAGACTATTTGCAACCCAGTTATCCAAGGGGAAGGGTTCCGAGCCCTGTGTACATGCTAAGAAAGGCATATATAGTCAAGCGACAGGATGTTTAACAATGTTGACACTGATCCTCGCGCTGCGACACCTCACGTGAAGGGTCCAGGCTCCGGGAACACAAGTAGCCGGTTCGATCGGATCCAAACGGACGCGGATGACTCCGTTGATGGAATCAAATATCGATCGGAAGACTCCGGAACGATGTTCGACTGCCATAAACTAGCACCTAAAGTCTGTATAAAGCACATATGAGACTTGGGAAGGAAGCCTAAAACAATATAAGACACTTCGAAGGTGTCCTGAACACTGTATACCTTGGAGTATGACCGTTCGCGCCTCAATCCCGATGGATCGGAGCTACGAGTCATACAGCTCCGCTGTATATCAGCAAGGAGGAGTCATCCACGAACGTGGGAAGGCCCTCGACCAATCATAGAGGTTATGAGAACGAGATATTCCGGATTGCGTGCTCATTTCATATATTATTTATCAGCTTGTAGCGTAATCATTGTTTGTAATCGTATATAGAAACAGTATATAAGGGTGCCTGCTCGAGAGGGAACAGTAGCGAATCGCGCCAGTGGCTGGTTGGAGGCTAGGAATAGTCACAACCAGCTGCTTGGTTAGATTGTGTGCTCTGTTCGCCTTAAGGCATTGCTCAGTAGAGTCTGCTTTATAGTGTGTGAATATACCTTTGGATTGATATAAGCACCTGAGCCTGGAAGTTATAACATTTGAGCCTGGAAGTACATTGGCCTGGAAGTTAAACATTTGAGCCTGGAAGTCACAATACATTGAGCCTGGAAGTTTTATTGGCCTGGAAGTTCTTACAAGTTTATACTTGTTCAATCGCGTTTATACAGTTCACCAGTGTGTTCTGGGGGGTTTACAAGCCAATCGCATCGGCGACTAGTTGGCGGCTAGAATATAGTCACGATTAGTTGTTGGTAGGTTGTGTGCTCCTTTACGGAAATCAACCATATACACGATTTAAAACACTGTTCTTGCATCTGCTCCAGGCCATATACACCATTGTACTCGTAGTCGACAATCAAGTCGATCCGTTTATAATTGTTGAAAGCCTGTTGAGCCCAGTCGATACCATTGCTGAAGGGCCTTTGAGCCCGAATAAAACCCAATATCGCGATCAAATCGCACCCCATTGTATCTCGGAAGGCCCTAAAAGCGCCGACCTACTGTGTGTTGTGTATACAATCTAGTCGATTGCAGACAAACATCCTTGGGATCGCTCGGACAAGGGCCATTTACACAAGTGATTCTTGGAAAGACTATCACCGTAAATCTCGTCTGATAGACCTAATACTTGGTCTTATCCCTGAACAAACAACACAATGACTTCTGTCTTGCAGTGGTTTAGTGTTAGGTTGGTGGTTTTGTGGTAGTTAGTTGTTGGTCTCGACCTTCAGCACTCCTGCATTGCACTATTCCTGCTCACTTCCCACACTGCTGGGTCAGTTGCCAGTGTATCATCGGTGTGATATACCTGTTTATTCCTGGACGTCAGATTTCCAACATGATCCTGATATCCCTGGAGATTGTCTCATTGAGACCGTGATCGGCAGTGCGTGGAATGGACTTCGATCTTTGCTCAGGCGTGAGTCTATCTGGATAATCCCATAGACCAGCTGCGCACCTGAGGTGAGAAAAGGCAAGAGTTAAAATGGATCATTGGTTTTTAATACTTTCCGTGCGCACCTCGCTGGACGGAATGCGGCATTTCTGATCTATCCTTTGAGGGTACTCGTCTGGGGGGGCCCGACGAGTCGCATTAAAGAAAGTACACGACCATCCCCAATGACAGGCATCCCAATCTGTAGCCCAGGCATTGCCGATGCTTGTTGCCAGTAAATCATGATCTTGATCCCGCTCCGCCCACGAGCGGACATGACCTAATTTTGGGTCAATCCCAAGTACCCACCTATCAGTGCCGTACCCGCCTTCGGAAGTAATAACCACACTTCTTAACAGGCCGTGCTCTAACCCAGTTGATCAGGCAAGAGATATTAGTCGTGCCCACCACAGATCGAGATCGGATGAATGCACTGGGCCACCGCTTGACAATATCGAATATAGATTTATCCCGCGCCATAAGGTTTCTCATTGACTGAGTAATGCTGGGGAAAAATTCAGTGGGATGGGACATTGATCGTGCGTCTCAAGTCTGCAGGAAAGTTATTCGAGAAAGAAGTGGTTGGAAAGTTTTCCGCCGATCAAGTAGAGGCTTACTTCCCACCAACACCATCTCGTTCGCCGGCCCTGCGCATCCACCTCCGAACGCGCCCTGGGCACGCCTTCACCGCGTTGGCCGTTCCGCTGCATGAACGACCGCAGGAAGGGCACAGGTCGCTTTACATATACCGTGTACCATGCGACGACACCGCGTGTCTTCGAGTTAATGTCCCTATATCACTTGTGAATCCACAATCTTCGCCTCCGTAAATCATATCGTCCGACTCCGCTATCACGGTCCGATCACGGAGTGGCCCGCACACCTGCTTTGGTACCCCCGCAATATACATGCATGCAGACGACGTTCGTTCGACTCCGGCTTGGCTCAAGGGTGGTGATATTGGTACCTTTTTTACTCATTCATTGTTGTGTGCCATCACGTAGCTCGCACCTCGTTCGCAGCATCTTCATCGCTGTCCAACTTCGACGCCCGGCGCTAAGTAGACGGCAGGTGTATCCGGGCTTCTAGAGCGCATTCATGCCGCCGGTATTCGAGCTATAAGCCTTTGCCTTTATCTTGATCGGCGTTCCACACGTCCCCTTCTCAAGCTGGCGCTCCCGTGCAGCTGCCCCTGCGCACTCTCCAACGCTCAACCACCGGGCTCCTATTGTAATGCATGGCACCCCAGGCTCGTCGACACTGAGGGAAGCGCGCCATGGTGTACGGAATATGCTCTGGAGAAGTGTATATCGAAGAGATGCCCGAATCACAGGGAGACAGGGTTCGACTCCCTGTGGTACACTGACCGAGGAACTACTCACTTTTATTTAAATTTTACTGATGGCTTCGCAATTTTCGCCCACCGATGATCGCGCGAAGTTTGGTGGGGAAGGGCAGTGGTGCGCGGGACAGGCGCCGCCATTGATCAATTTGCAGGGGTTCGACTCACTATGAGCTGAATTACTGAGCTCCAGTATTTGCGCTCCCGCACTTCTGCACCATTTTTTGAGATGGGTTGTTTCTCAAGTCGTCGCAGCAACACCGAATTTAAGACAGCAGTCCATGTGTGCGTCAGCCTTCAATTACTGTCCAAAAACTACTAGTTTACCGTACATACGTCCCCCTTCAATCGCCGTCCAACAATCACAAATCTAACCAAGTTCACTTCCACGCTCGCAAGGTCCAATTGCGGGAGGCCCTGCCCCTGCTTGACGTCGAATATGATCTCGCTTGTAAATACAGGTGACGCCCGTTCGATTCGGGCCTGGAACCATATAGGGGGTTCAAGGCATGGTTTTTCTTGCCCCGTGTTCGAGTGCTTGTACGGAACGATTGGCGCCATTGAGGCCTTCTGATTCGCACACATCGCACCCCCAAATCAACAGTGAAATTAAGATCAATCCGCAGGTGTGTTCGCCTGCCCCGCCTTGCCTCAAGAACTCTTCTGACGCTGCTGCTCGTATTACGCTAGACTGTCTCACCACTGAAGGCAAAAGATCAAGCGACGTGGGCGTCTCTATTCTGAAATATATTCAACAGCTTTGGGGCAATTGCGGAGAGGCCCGCACCTGCGCCGCATTGCATTCCGCGGACGTCTGTGCAGGACACGCGCGTTCGATGCAGGCTTGGACCATGGTCCGCTCTCGGAGAAGTCTTTTCGCGCGTTGAGTGTTGCAGCTCGTGACTCGTTCGCCTTGCTCTTCGTGGAATAGTGCAATCTTCATCTCCTCCTCACTGGTTTACTCCAGCCCCACCACCAGGATTTACAGCTTCTTGCGGAACATAGGGCGCGGCCCATTTTTTTTCTGTTTTGAGATGTTTTTGATCCCCGCGACGAGGATGGCCACCCTGGCCGCAATTTGTACTTTACACGTACAAAGATTATATGACTGGGATCGCACTGCGATTCTGCAGGGTATGGCACCCTCATATTCTGTCTAGTACCGCTACAATAAACCAGATTCAATATTTTGCTGTTTTCAATGAGATCGGCTGCTACATGAGAATATCAGTTCTAAATATTTAGTGGGCTCATTCTCAGTCCCTTTTCAGTTGTCCGGAGAGCTCGAGGTAGTCAGCATGCGATCATCAGCTCTATGGAGCATACACAGTGTGATATTATCTGAGAATGAAGGGCTTCGCCACTTGCAAGGCAGAATTGGCAGTGCTCGCTGCTGTCTGCCTCTGGGACCGATCCGTCTTGCTGTGCGCACATTTGCGAATTGCCAACTTACATTTCCAGTATATGTCCTAGTTCGGCGACGGAAGGCGCCCCCGTTTGTGATCGGTCACCCGCATAACACTCAATTACACCGCATGATCGCAAAGCGGGGGCGCGTCGTGTCGTCGAACTAGGGGACAAAACGCAAATTTGAGTCGTAAAGTCCCTCCGGGGGATACGAGAATGTGTACTTAACCAGACAGCAGTACCATATGCAGAGAGCAGCGAAAGCTGGCCATCCTGCGCTCAAGTCATAACACAGTGATTTTTTGGGATTAAATCACATCGTGTACATGCTGCAGGTCCGTGAATTTCATTCTGAGCACCTGGTGCCCTCCATATGAGCATGAAGTTAGTATGACACTGTGGGCAAATGCCAAGGCATGTGGACATCACATGCGCAATACGCATGTGATGACCATGTGTTCGGCATGCTCCGAAAAAAGGCTTTTTGGGCCTGGATCGATGCATGCCGAACACATGTGTCATCACATGCGTATTGCGCATGTGATGTCCACATGCCTCGGCATTTGCCCGCAGTGTGAATGACCCCTATAAATATTTGAAGCCGATTCTCTCATGTAGTAGAAGATCTCGTTGAAGACAGTGAAATATTGTATCTGCTTTATTGTAGTGGTGCTAGGCAAAATGTGAGGAGCCCATGCCCTGCGGAATTGCAAGGCAATTCTAGCCATATAGTTTTTGTATGTATAAATTATGAATTGAGGACAGGGCGGCCATCCTCGCCGCGGGGATCAAAAATTGCTCAAAACGGAAAAAAATGGGCCGCGCCGTAGTATATGTTCCGCAAGAAGCTGTAAGCCGACTTGAACATTTTCCTGTCATCTCACGTCCTCGCGGATCCTTGGCGCGCTTCGGCCACCAGCGCTGCAAGATTTTCCATTGTATGCCCCAGGTGCAGGGGCTCAGAGACTGAGACTTGCGTCTGAATGCGTTCGAATGTAGCATAAAATGTGACTCCCGTTATACACCCACGTGGGACAACCTGCGGCAAGTCGAGCCCTTCTTCCCGCCTACCCCCCTCTCAGATTCTCGTCTGCCCTCGGGTCGCGGGCCGCCCGTCCTGCACATCGACCCGCCAACACAAGCTCACTGCTTCGGCCTCAAAGCAACGTCTCGAACCGGCGAGTCGTGCGGCGCCGAGGATGAACATCGATGCTTCAGCAAGGAATTCCCAAGCGAGAGGGGATATATTATGCTTACGTGGTCCACAGCCTGAACTCATCTCTCGCCTAAGCACCAGGTCGCATCGTCGGCCATTATGTCTTCGCCGAGACTGGAGCGCAGTGAGGTGGATCGGGTGCATATGGGGGCGTGGCTTTGCTCTGTGCGGACTACAGCAGACTACCGGCGGGCAGGGTGCACTTCTGTCGCCGAGCGGCGCTCGCTTTGTCCGCATGCTCGTACGTCTTATCCCCCTCTTGCGCACGGGGACGTGCTGCGCTCTCTTCAGGCCTTGGTCATAATATCTGCCGTCCTATCCACATGACCAACTTTCCTGGGACTGTGCGCCACATATATGGCGCGAAACGAATCCCAAGCGGAGTAGTTGCCATCTCAGTGATGGCCCTCTTCAGGTACCAACTGAACTCAGACCTATTATTATTCACCTACCTGCGCATTTTCACACCTGATCTATCATCTCCCCCATCACGCCGCCTAAGCAGCTGTGAAATTGATTTGCAAATCAGTGCAGAGGTGCATCCGCTCAGTCGTCGCCGCCTCAGTCATCTATCGAAAGAAGGGCTCGTGTAGCGGCACCGCTGCAGCACTTTCTGGCATAACAGGGGGTCTGGGCGTGCTAACGGCGAACTTCGAAATCGGAGATGATGGTCATGGGCAAGCGGGGCACTGGATATGTAGGCGCATTTCGTGTTGAGTATCCATACCACCGGTGTTGAGCAGCCTATGCTTACAGGTCGTGTTGAACCCAGGGGAAGACATCGGCGCGTCAACGTACTACAGCATCGCGGATCAGATCGTCACCTTCGAAAATACTTGCGCGCAATATCTGACACAGGCACCGTATGTTTGGGTCTCCCCGCTGATGGTGGATCCAATTCTGACGTCCCCGCGTTGTAGGATTCCGCTCCCTCACGCCCAACAGCAATCCGTGATCATACACACCTTCCCCAACACTACGGCAACGCTATCCTCAGTCGTCCAGACCCTCGAAACGGCGGGAATCGCCAGTGTCTACATCACGAATCTTGATATTGCGACAACAGATGTATATCATGGTTTTGGAAGTGATTGGACCACGTTTGTCCAGGATGTCGATGCGCTGTAGCTATAAGTCTTGTGGTTCAATACTGTGAAATCAACCCAAAGATAACGAGTGCATGTTTTTAACCAACTTCCGCAATTACGCTGAACTGAGACGTTAACAGGATAGTCTTCACCCAAAGCCGGTATCGAGTCCTTTCCCTTCGTTGCACCAGCAGCAGTTAATTTCCGAGTGGATTGATATTTTGATCAGAACCGCAATAATTGAGTTTGCGTATGTTGTGAGATAAGCGCACAGGTCCATCCATTCATGATCCCGGCGAGTGCCACGATGCAAATGCTTGCCGTTGACACGCGAGGACTCAGGAAAAAGTTCAAGGAGTGGGACAGTTTTGAGAACTGCTGGGTTGGGCCTGGCTGACAAGGGTGGCGAACAAATGAAGATTGCAGACAGAATGGAGTTATTGGTGGCAGACACAAAGGCGTAGCAGAACGGTGATAGGCCCGCTGGGTGAACACCCGTGAAATCTTCCAATATTACACGAGTTGTTACCCGTTACAAGCGTTAATAGTCCTAATATATCATACTCTAGAGGCTATTGCTGAGGCCCGAAGCAGTTAGCAATGGGCGCATACGTGTACTGTTGAACACTGACCCGCCTTGCATGACGGTACCACTATGGGTCAGATTACAAGAGGGTTACCATTCTTTAGCTAAAGAATGTCTTACCACCTTAGACGGGTTGGGACGTTCCGCGCGGCCCGGAACAAGGGCGAGAACACGTAAACATCCGTTCAGAAGTGGGATTCAATGGGAGGCATGCGATTGGGCAGACAGGACGGACATCACGGCCGAGGCGGGCCCGTTTGTCATCCTAGTCCGGTATGATCAGATATCGTTGATCCGACATCCAGCGGCCGAAGTTCGGTGACAGGACAATGGCCATATGGGAGGCTGTGTTCGGGCCTAGGTCCGGATACATTCCCCATCACATCAGAGTTTGCCGATGTCAAGGCCCACACAGGGGCTCTGGCGTTGCTGCACTCAACTAGCCAATGGCGGAGATGGCAATTGACAGAACAATGGGCAAGGAAGTAGACGCCATTGTTCTACGTCATCATAAGCGTTCGGGCTATGCGGGCAGGACGTCTTAAACTATACCCTGGTTGCAGTTTATCAGCCAAATATATCTTTAGCTAAAGATTCGACACACAAACTAACGTTCAACAGGTTATGTTTTATACCAAATAGGTGTGGTGCCTGGTTGCCCACCTTGTTCCGTTTATCCGTTTGTACTCAAAGCCTCATATTATTTATTATTCCCGTTTTGGATTGCCAGTTTGTATAAATACCAGAGGTTTCTAGGTGGAACGCCAGTGGATCCTTCCCTTTCCTGAGACTAGTACAGACTCTGTGTCTGTGCGCTTCTGGGAAAGCTTTGAATTCATTCGGAATACCATTGGGAAGCTGTAGAGTTTTCTATTAGTGTTTCAGTGTTTGCAACATATTGGTCTTTTGGACAAAGTTTGGAATAAGGAATCTGGATTAAGGGAACGTCTGGCATCTGGATTAAAGGGATTACCGATTACCTGAACTTTGGACATTTGGCGCACGGAGCAATAGAAGAACTTGTGTCTTTATTGGCTTTTAGCAATATTTGTGAGCTTGGAACTAAGGAAATAACACAACTATCGATCGTAAGATCACCCAGGAAGTAATTCCAACAACCCGCGAAACAAACCCAACTTTCCGTACCCTCTAGTCTGCGTATAGCGCCTGGAACGGTCGAGATTGTCGATTGTTCGTCTTTAGCTAAAGAATCGTTTCGAAGTATTTACAATCAAATTGCACACAACCTTTATACAGTTGGAACCCCGAACCTCGCAGTCTGATTATCGGGATATAGTGGTGTTTTTGGTGTATTTTAGTGGTTCATATTGGATCACTATTTGCATTGATTTCATACGTGTTCACATAGTCAGCGTTTCAATGGCACACCACGAACTAAGAAGAGTATAGCGGATTGATGAGCGACATTTGTATCAAACCACGAGTCCAGCAGCTGCACGGAGTGGTCAATCGATATGCAGACCTATCGGACACTCCTAGGCATATTTCTACGCAAAGAGTGTCGCCACGATGGAAGACAATATCGATGATTACCGAAGGGCTTTGGAAACGCAAAGAGCTAACGAGAGGAAGAGATCACGACTATAACAATTTGTGGATACATAGACGCCATACCGTGCTTGAAGATGCCTGAGCACGCCAAACGCGCGCTTGCAAACATGAACACAGATGAATTCCTGCCGCGATGCACCTTGACAGCCGCGGGACATAGGACGACTGCAGAATGGCTTCCTGGGTGGATAGAGTTCGCCTCATTAGGGCCAGTCAGAGTAGTCGGTTTTGAGGCGGTTTTGACGGTCTGATTTATTTATCGTGGGATATTTGCAGAACTGTCTCGATTTACAGAACCGACTTGCGCGATCTTCTGCCGTCTCGGCTCTCCCGTCGGCGTGCGCTCCGCACGCCCACCTCCGACGTTGTTGTCCCGGTGCACGTTCGCCGTTTCGCACATCCCGCTCCCGCGCGTCAAGCCTACTCCAACTTCACGCACAATATCCATATGGTAACGAGCCGTCGTCGACCAGTGGAAGGTCGTACTCAAAGTGTCGGTACCATCTGCGTTTGGGCATCCGAGGAAGACAGGGGTTCGATTCCCCTCGGCGGAAGAATTTTTTTCTCTGTGTCCTCCAACCTAATCCAGCCAGTTAATCCTCACAATAGCCCGCGAAGATCTTCACTCACTTCGGAGACAGACAAGGGTGGAGTTACGCAAGTGCCGTTCACATCAGCACCAAATTACAGGCTTTCGGTCGTTTGGTAATAGCTTTCCTTGCGCTTCCCCGATCTGCATAAACGAGTTCCAGGTGCGGAGCGACCGGACTTGGCTCGCGCCCGGCCCGCACTCGGTCTGGGCCATTCTGAGATTCCGTTTGATCTAGTTTTCCTGCGCTGCACGTATCTCCCGTGCTCGCTGCGCTCTCTGACGCCGCGACATTTCTTCAGCTGACATCGCCCTCCCAATGCACCCAATCAACAATGGCGCCTTCACTTTCAGTACCGATGATATTCGGACTCGTATTCTGCTGGAAGGCGTCACCCAACGATACTATAATTAATGCAGATGTGCGTCTCTCTTGATGGTTGTTCACCTGTCGAGGTTCTACTCAGCGGTCATAAGGTCCAATTGCGGAGAGGCCCGCACCTGCTTTCCGTATCGCAGAAGCCGCATGACTAGAAATGCAGGCGACGCCCGTTCGACTCGGGCTTGGACCGTCAAATGTGATTTTCCGATCCTGGCTTTCAAGTGGCTTTGCAGATTCAGCAGCGGCCAAGCTCACTCCGTCCTTGGCCCCACGCACTGTCGGCTGAAATTCACTTTGACTTAACAATGCGGGTGAGTTTGCCTGCTTCATAAATTGGCCATTAGCTGATGTTCATTCTCCTCCCTCTTATTTCGTCCGCGGGCGCCCCCGGCTTAGGCTTACTCGTGTTCTCTCTCCTACTCCTCCTGCCCGCGTTAACGCGGCGCGTATCCCTGCCGCGCTCGCAGCAAACCCAGCTCCTCTGCCGCCCGGCGTGCACGCCAGTGCGCTTCGCATGCGATCCGCATCTCCTACATGTATGCGCTCGCATCGCACTTTTGCTCGCCACGGCACCCCCTCCGCCCGCCGTGCACGCCATTTTGCGCCGCGGCCGCTCCGCATCTGTGCCGCATACTATTTTGTCCCGCGCGTCGACCATCCCCGCTCCCCGCGCTTTCTCTCGGGCGGTGCGTCGGCGTGCATGCCCGCGTCTGGGCACATCGGGTTTCGCTCTTGGCTCTCCTTTCGTCCCGCCCGTCCGCCTACCTCGCACATCCCCCTGCTGTGCGTCCATTTCGTTTCACAGTTTTCATTGGTATGTTAGCCCAAAGTTGGAAGTACTAGTACTGGCATAAGTCTGCCTCTGTTTGTCGTTGTTTCCCTGATTTTCGGAGCGCGAAGCATCACGTGAACCGATCAGTGCCAGCACACCACGACCATGGTTCCCGTCCCTCAGGAACTTATCGACGCCATCGTCAACGAGGTCAAGGATGTGAAAGGCCTGAAGGCCTGCTCGCTCACCGCGTCCGCCTTCCGCGAGCCAAGCCAGCGCATGCTTATCCATTCCCTAACGCTCTCCGGAGACGCCTCCAGACCTTCAGTCAATGCTTGGTGCGCTCGACTGACGGAATCTCCACGGATCGCTCGATATATCACTACATTCACCATCTATCTTTCATTTGAAGATACAGAGCCGTCTGCGGTCCAAACTCTCCAGACGATCTTCGCGCGACTGACGAATGTCTGCCGATGCGTATTTGCGAGTAACTACGACTTCTGCCGTTGGGAAGATCTTACGCCGGTGGCCCAAATCGTCGTCGATTTCATCAAGACGCAGAAACTGACCGAGCTCAATGTCAGATACTTCGCGAACCTTCCTCCCTCGGTGCTAGCTTGTTTCCTCTCCGCCGCCCCGAAGATATCATTCTTGTATGTTAAGGTCGACATCGATGCCATAGGGGAGCCCTTATCGACTGTGACAATGGCCCCTTCAAAGCCTAAACAGCTGTTGCTCGCGGTGAAGTCCAGGAGGGTCTGCGACGCGCTCACGCGCCCAGAGTTCTCAAGCTACATGTCTGACCTCCGGATATTGGAGGTGCGGCCTGAGCCGGAATATAGGATCGGCATGCTTTCCTCCGCTGCTACTCAACTAGAGCACATTTGCTTCGATTGCACCCGTACGTATCTCTGTCTCAGCATCCCTTTCTCCGTATGTCGAACTCATCCTGACATCAGTTGTTCACTCGCGCTCGGCCGTCCCGCCCCTTTCGTCCTTCATCGGCCTCCGCTGCATCGAGCTCAGAATAGACGTTTATGAATACATGGAGCCGTCGCTCCTTCCTGGCGTACCGTGGCTCCTTTATACCCTGCCAAGCATCCTGAGCGACATCCCCCCGAACCTCGAGGAGATCTGCATAACATTCGTCGGCGCCCTTTTCCCGCCACCGAGTCTGCTACGTCCGGAGACAATGCGCCCGCTCAACAGAGCACTGGCGGCCTGTCCCGCGGCACCGCGTATCCGTTGGCGGCACGGCTTCGACGAGGACGAAGAGCACCTGGCTTTCATCACTGCTATGCAGGAAGGGCTACCCGCGGTGCACGAGAAGGGAAAACTAATCATCGACTGGTACTATTATGAGTCTGGAGATTCTTGGGCGATATCGTTGTAAGTTGTGCTCTTTTCGGTAGTTCATAATTAACACGTCGTTAAACTTCCCATTCAGTTGAAAGTATCAGACGAACAGTCGGCACGCTAGATGGTTTTCAATATTCACTATCTTGATAAGCGCTCAATCTTTATGATGCATTTCTATCTCCCTCCACGATGAACCTGGGTCTTCTCGAGATACGTGTACGCGAGCAAATCCTGTGCCCGTCGAGTCTCTCCTGGTGGCCATTTTATTGAGTATGCTGACGGCATCGCTCAAACCTGTCCGCTCCAACAATCTGACTTGACAGATGGAACAAGGTTCTCTTTGGCATAAGTCATATATCGGCTCTGCAACCCTTCTCTGACGTGTCTGATATCAGTATTTTTCCTCCTCCTCGAGTGACAACAAAAAACGAGCCCTAGTACGTGGCCTCTGGAGTTCCGGTCGATGTACTTTCGGGATCCACCAGCTTTCGGTCTCAGGAAAATAAGGAATGATATGACGTGGCTATGGACACTGCCGAGCGGCAGATTGCTCCCGTTGTTCTTCAGCGCTTACTCTCTATATCCTGTGCCGCTAGTAGAGCGGTGATAGCCTCCATTATGACCTGGTGCGCAGCACGAGCAAAGCTGTTAGCCATCCATGCCCCCAGTCGCCCGCCCACGTACGCCCGAGAGCATCCACAGCTGGTGGTCGGACAGCAACCCAGCGGCGAGCCCCACCATCTCCATCCATGCCGCCGCAAAGCCTCTCATGAGGTTGATGTATCATCGGGATGTGGTGGCATTCATGAAGAAGATTCGCGGGACGCCACTGTCGACCGAGAGCGCGCAGATCTGTGCGAGCTATCTGGGGTATGCATGCTTTCTAACTTTCTGCACCTCGGCTCCTTCTGACGCGTGGAGCCCCTAGCTTCAAATATTTATTGCCATCCACAAAATCCACAATTCTATGGGAGCTTTGTGAGCGCGCGAAGGGTCCAGATGAAGCGCACACCGTGGTGCATTCGCCTATTTTGTACCTCGTCGGCAAATTGCTGGGGTTAGAGGATGTAGAGGTTCGGCGATCGTCATGCTCGATGCTGGGGAACCTGGCACAACAGGAGTGCACGGCAGTGGTGACCGTCGACCCCTGCCCTCGCCTGGTGTCACTATTGCGGTGAGTCTCGATGATTTATGCATGAATGGTATCTTATCAATGTGGATGCAGTTCCAAAGAGCCTAAGGTTATCGAGGCTGCAACCCACGCATTGTATTCGATTACCCAGTCGGCGCCTGGTGCGCAATCCGCCGTTGAAGCCACTATTTTAGACCGCCTGGCAGACCTGCTCCAATTGCCCGACGCCGAGATCCGAAGATGGACATGCGGCATATTGGGGCACTTGGCGTTCCAAATATCGACGACGAGGGCCGTGTCAGATATAAACTCCTATCGCAGGCTGATAACTCTCTTGCGGCGAGTTCATCTTATCGTGTTCTGACAATTTATTAATGGCCCTCGGACGTCAGGGATGACAATGGCGAGGTTGCGGAGAGTGCGGGATGCGCCTTGTATTAGGGTGTTTCAAACATCTGAATTTGAGTCCCAACTTGTACTCCAACTTGTGCCCCAACTTGACCCCAACTCGGCCAAGTTGGGGCTCAAGTTGGGGCACATGTGTGAAACACCTTGGGCTATTTCCTTCCTCTATAGCCTCAACTTGGGCCTTCGCACACGTCGAGGATCATGATCGACACGGACAGATATGGCTTCTTCGCCAGATGAGTCGTCGTCCGAATCGTTGACTATTTCGGGCGCAGGAGAGGGTGGAGGTGGATCATCTACGCGTTTAGGTTTTGCTCTATTTTTGCGGGCTTCTCGAGCACATTTTGCGGCAGCGGGCACGGACACGGGGACGGACTCGGGCTTTGCTTTAGGGGGGCATCGTAGAGTGGGTAGTGCGGTGTAAAGTTTTCACTACAAGTACATAATTACAAGTGCGGCCGAGCGCCGAGCGGCCGACAATCACCGAAAGTAAGCGAAGTTGGGGCACCGAGTTGGGGCACCAAGTTGGGGCAGAAGTTGGATGTCAAATCGTGGGGTTAGGCACGATTTGACATCCAACTTGTGCCCCGAACTATTTGTGCCCCAACTTGCCTCGAAGTTGGGGCTCAAATTCAGATGTTTGAAACACCCTATTGGATCATCCAATCCGACGGCGGCGTACCGGCGGCCGGTGATGCCAATATAGCGCAATCGGTCGAGAACTTGCTCACCTCACCGCATGCTGGTGTCTGCAAATGGTTATGCCTGATGTTGCCCCAACTATCATACCACGAATCTACCAGGTTAAGCAGCTGGAATGTAGACCACTGTGGACAGCTCGTCGCCCTCTTGCAGTCAGTCTCCAATCGTGATCCTGGAAGCTGTTGCTCACCCGCAGTCAGCGACGAACATCTCGCGATTGCAGCATTAGAGGCATTGTGTTGGACTGCGAAATGGCCGGACAGCGCACAAGCTTGTGTGGAGGCAAAAATTTTAGACTCAGTTGCGGATTTGCTTGTATCAGCAGACGCGCGGGCTCGTAGATCGATATGCCAATTGCTGGGCGAGCTCGCACGCCATGTGAGCACAGCAGCTGCCGTCTTGCCAATGATAGCCGGCCAACATTTTTTGTGTGTCTTGCGGTGAGTCTCAGTTCCTTGTTGATTGCCCAAGGTTTTGATTTCAAGTAGCGACAAAGATCCTGAAGTCATGCAGAGCGCAGCGAAAGCGCTTCACCGGATGGCGCAATGGTCCGAAGGCGCAGAGACTGCTATGGACAACAAGATCCTGGATTGTCTGGAGGAACTCCTTCGCTCATCGGACCCAGATGCTTGGAGATGGTCCTGTCGTATCCTGGCGCTGTTGGCGGATTACAAGTCGACGGCCTTGGATATCTTGGACAAACGCCACTGTGCTTCACTCGTGTCGCTCGTGCGGTACGTATCACTTGTTATTTTTTGAACGTTATATTGATTGTGATCAAGTGGTCAAAATCCTGAAGTCACCCAGACTGCCGTGCGCGCACTTCAATGCATCACCCAATCAGCAGACGGCGCGGAGGCAGCTGTTGACGTGAAAATTCTAGACTTCATTCCTGAACTACTTAGATCGAGGAATGTACGGATCCGAATATGGACATGTGAAGCACTCGTTCATTTGGCCGACCATGACCCTACGGCAATCGCGGTCATTAATTCGAACCCATGGGTCCAGCTCGGATCTCTCTTGCAGTCAGTGTCGCTGGCGTCTCCTCGAGAATGCTACTGATTGCGGATCAGCGACACCAACTTCACGGTTTTGGAATGTGCAGCGCAAGCACTGTGTTGTACGGTAAAATCCCCCCGTGGGGCGCACGCTGCCGCGGAGGCCAACATTTTGCCTCGCGTTGTGGAGCTGCTTGGATCTCCAAATTCTTCACTCCGCCTACGAATGTGCAGGACTCTGGGACAAATGACACGCCACGCAACGATGGCACCAGCTGTCTTGAGCGTGTACCCCTGTCCTCGGCTTGTGCGTCTGTTGCGGTGAGTCTCACGTACCCTCTTCTGACTGAATGCTAATCACAAGCAGCGACACAAACACCGAGATCGTGGAGAATGCGGCCGAGGTGCTTTATCGGATCAGCCAGTGGCCCGGCGGTATCGATGGCGCAATTAGCGCAGATATTGTAAGCTGCTTCGGACAAGGACTTGCCTCGCACTCGTCCGCGACGCGGGGAAGGACAATCCGGATTCTAGGAGTCCCCGAACTGGCAGCGCTTATCACCTTGAATGAAACACTCTGTCTACCAATCATAGCCCTTCTACGGTAAGCTTCGATTATTTCCTTTTGAATGAGGTCTGATGCTTGAACCAGTGATAACGATGCGGAAATCGCCGGGATTGCGATACGAGTAGTGCTCCGGGTCACCGAATTGGCGGATGGCGCTAAGGCTGCACTGGACGGAAAGCTGTTAGACTGCCTGCCGGAATTACTCGAATCACAGGATGCTAGGATCCGCCACTGCGCATGCCAAATGGTTGACCGTATGGCGCGGTAGATAACGGAGTCGGGAGCAGATGCCACCATTGACGTGAACCTTTGTCTGCGACTTGTGTCCGCATTGCAGGGAGTCTCGGTTGCTGGCCTCGAACAAGAGCAAAGCCTAGACCTTTTCGAGAAAGCGATGATTGCACTGTTTCGAATTACCCCATCACCCGACTCCCCGGCCTGGGTCAATATAAATATGCTGGACTGTGTGCCCAAACTGCTGAGATCATCGAACGAGGAGGTCCAGCGATGGGCGTGTGGTTTGCTGGCGAACCTAGCACCGAGATCGTCCACAAAGAAGGCCGTCTTGAACCTCAAGCCCTGCGGGACGCTGGTATCTCTCTTGCGGTGTGTTTGAGATTTACCGATTTTTCCCATACAGCAAGGGGATTTATTCAGCAACAGCGATACAGATCCCACAGTTTTTGAGAGTGCGGCAAAGGCGCTGAAGCTCATTGCTACGTCAACCCAAGGGGCGCAGGCCGCGGTCGACGCTATGGTTTTAGAACGTGTATCGGAAGTCGTTAAGCTACCGAATGCCAAGGTTCGGAGGTCCATGTTCGCGATAGTGGACGAGCTGGCACGGCACAAGTCCGTAGCCCTTTCTGTGTTAGCTGCGGTGAAGCAGTGGGTTGTGCTCGATCCCTCCTTCAGGCGAGTCTTGGCTCTGGATGGATTTTTCACGAGGTGTTGATGCTTCCCTGACAGCAACGAAATCGTGGAGATCGTCCAGAATACCGCACAGGCACTATATCGCAAGGAAGAATTAAACCAGGAAGCGCAGTATGCTGTGGATGCAGCTGTAGTGGCCTGTGTTGGCGAGTTACTCGAGTCGCCAAGCACCCTGGTCCGACAGTGGACATGCTGGATGCTGGGGAGCATCGCGCGGCGCCAGTCCCCGCGAGTGGATGACCTCAGTATAAGAGCGTCCATGCAGCTCGTGTCCCTCTTGCGGTACCTCTCTGTGAAGTATATGTCGACGCACGGCGTTTGACCTACAAACAGTGCTGCAGGTGACACCGCCATGACGGGCGCAGCATATGCCCTGTGTGGCATGGCTCGCTCCCCCGAAGGCGCACAGGCTGTAATCGATGGAAATGCGTTACATTACGTCGGCGAACTACTTGAATCGCCGAACAATTGGATACGGCTACGGTCATGTGAGCTACTGGGAGAACTAGCTAGGCACGAGTATACGGAGAGGGCCGTTTGGGTTACACCAAGCTGCATGCGGCTTGTACATCTGTTACGGCAGGTGTCCAGTGTTTCTGCTCCTTCAACGAAATTTCGATTTTGATCCAGGGACGGAAATCTGGGCGTCGTGAGGAGTGCCGCGAAGGCCCTCAGTTGGATCATCAAATTTCCACAAAGTGGAAGGGCCGCCGTGGACGTCAATCTGCCTGACCATCTCCCAGAACTTCTTGAATCACCGGATGCAGATGTACGCAAATGGACCTGTAATATCCCAGCAGCGTTAGCGCAGCATGAGGACACGGCCATAGCTGCATTGGCTGTTCGACCCTGCTTGCAGCTTTTATCTTTGTCGCCGTAAGTCTCTGTCACTTAGAAGCTCCATATTACAACCACGGTTTCTAGATTTCACTACGCACCTGTCCTGCAGAACGTGGTT
This sequence comes from Mycena latifolia, assembly GCA_029289555.1. Classification (NCBI taxonomy): domain Eukaryota; kingdom Fungi; phylum Basidiomycota; class Agaricomycetes; order Agaricales; family Mycenaceae; genus Mycena; species Mycena latifolia. The sequence continues at coordinate 87,921 of JARJLE010000159.1, read as the reverse complement.
CGGGCTCTTGCAAAAATCAGTGAATCCGTACATGGCGCAACCACCATCGGAGCCACAGACTTATTTGTCCGCTTGGCGGAATTACTCGAGTACCCAGATTCCGAAGTGCAATTCCACACTTGCATAATTCTCCATAACCTCACGAGGGTCGGGCCGGACCGCCCGATTGTCTGTCAGGAATTGTGACCCGGTCGTCAGCGCGGACTCTGCGGGGTGGGATTTACATACACGTGTACCTGTAACAATTAGGCGCGACATTAACTTTGTGTTGGCGCAGATAGATCGAGCAGGGGTTGGGACCCAGCAAGACATCTGACTTCATGATCACATAGATAGTAGGTGCAATCAAAATAAGTTAGTTTCATAATACGGAATACAACTGCTTAAATACTACTCAGTGAACAGCATTAGGTGAGTCCTAATAATCCTCTCCACTATCGTACAGTATTCCACAATGTAATTAATAGTTCCACAATGTTCTACACACCACAGGAATCTACTGCCAGATTGCTCGAGATGCCCGAAGGCAGCGATTCCACCACATTGCTGGACATTGCAGTGAGTAACATACGAGCTACAGATGATGAGCTTATTGAAATTCCGCTTGCAAGGCATGGATCCCACCTGGATAGAAGACCAAATTTCGAACAATGAATATTTATGCGAAAGCAAAATGCCTGGAAGCCCAAAGGAAAAGTCAGAATGTGAAAAGTGCTGCGAGTTCCTATTCCTTGATCACATCGAACTAGTTACGCCTAGCGTAGACCAATCAATAATCTGGCAGTAGGTTTGCTTAAACAATAAGCTTCTCAACGCAATTCAGTGATAAACTATTACTTTGTTTGAACAGCAGATTGAACACAGTATTTGTGGCGAAAAAAGACGGCACCTAAATACAAAATCTTCTCAATTCTCAAATTCATCTGGTCCAAGACATCCCCAGATCATCCCGCCACCCGGTTCATTCAACCGTGAGGTTAGGATCGGGGGACTTTGCGTTGCATGAACAGTGCCACTCGACCAGGTAGACGAATTCACTGTGTAAATGTATCTTGGGCACCCGAGATTATTGGGAAGTATGTGATGAGGGAGCGGCCTCAATTCACTCGATGTCGTCAGTCGGAGGCCGATACATCTGAACGCAGAGGATGAACAGCTCTGTCAAGGAATTGAAGTGCTGATATAGCGACAGCGCCACCAAATCAAAGGAAGACTCGGACAGCCAGTGCGTCAACAGCAAGCACGAGAGGGGGCCGTTGTCGGGAAATCGGGAATCTTCGAGCAATACAGACCTCCGCTCGGCGGCGTCGCAGTGATGAGAGCAGAAAGACGAAGCGGAAGTCCAAAGTCAACCAAAGTTGAACAATGGGAACACGCGAGTCCCATGGTCTGTGCCACCTTGTCTTTCTCCTCCACCACGTCTACCGGCCCGCCCACTCCTCATACGCCTATTTGCCGTTGACGCCGTCGCGGATTCCGTGGTACACCCGTTCGTCCTCTCCCCTTCGCCGCTCCTGTCATTCCCTAACTACACTGGGTGGATTTAGGGCCTGATCGGGTGCACCAGAAACTTTTTACAGAATCTCGGCTATACGTACTTTTCTCACACAATTCGTCCCTAAACCAAGCCAGAATGGGAAATATATGTCTTTCTTAAAATATGGCTGAGATGGAGTGGACGGGAAGACATGGCTTAAAAATATTTGACACATTCTGGGTTGAACTCAGATCTATTGCACAATCCCAGAATCCTGAGGATAATTTAAGAGCACATTTTTTCTGCCACTCCCGGTGCTCAAGTGTTTATGGAATAGCTGTATTAGTGATTCTACGATGGTTTAGGGACGCGTAAAAGATTCTAGCAGATTCTGGGAAAAGATTCTGGTGCACCCGATCAGGCTCTTAGACATCTTCCTCATTCTGTCCTTCGCAATTTCGGGTGCCCTCTGGAACCACCGAAATCAGTGTTCAAATGTCCTGCCGGCGTACTGCTTTTCTGATAAATCACGTATGTAACGGTCTTCGGAGGTGATTCGCCCCGCGCAACTGAACCTGAAGTTTCAGCGGTGGTTGACTCCGGATTATTCGGGCAGCTGGCTTAAGTGAGCAGCTAGATTAATCGGGCTGTGACTGCACTGGAGACATTGATACTACATGCGGGTATAGAGCGGAGTTGTGATTGCATCTTACTATACAATAATGCTAGTGATCGGTAGCAGATTAATCTGATCCTAGATTAAGCGGCCGTCCTGTTCCAGTCAGTGCACATGTGCGTGTCTATCCTGAAATTCATCCACCTAGTCAGGTTCTACCCAACAGGCGTAAGGTCCAATTGCGGAGCGGCCCGCACATGTACGAGATGCATGTGCGGTAGACTTGACGCAGGACGGGCCCGTTCGATCCGGGCTTGGACCATGGGGTGTGGATTATGATGCTAAGAACTGGTACTAAAATTAAAAAGTGTGCTTTTTATTACTCGGCTTTTCAGATTCGGCAGCAGTCAAGCTCACTCCGCCCGTAGGCCCCACGCACCCCAGCTCGAGTGAGTTCTGACGTACCACCCACATTGGAACTGTGCACGTGATGGAGGCCATCGTGCTCCTCGAGCTACTTCATTTTTTCCTGTTTTTCCTCTCCCAAGCCCCTGGAGTCGACACCGGAGTTGCAACAATTCGTACGCACGTCCGCGTTTTCTGCCTTCTCCTCCCCAAACTCATCGAGCTATCTAACTGTCGCCACGGAATATTCAGGTCCAGTCGGGGAGTGGCCCGCGCCTGCAATCCATGAATTCATCTTGCACCATGCATGTTGGAGACGCCCGTTCGAATCAGGTCTGGACTGTGTGGGAGGAAAGCTTGCTTTTTACAGCGCCGATTCGATGAACGTTGGGGGAACCACGACCTTACTCCTTTGGAAGGTTGAAATCTCGGTCTCCTTCCGAGCTGCGAAGATCCGGGTCAAGTATTGATTTTGCATCAATCCACCCTTCTTGATGGGACTTGAAATTTCGTAGCTAAGTAGGTTCTGTCGCACCTTATGCAGAGCTGATTGTCGAGGGACCCACACCTGCGACGTATTAGCTTGGAAGACTTCTGTAGCAAGGGATGCCCGTTCGGTTGGGGCACGTCCACTGTCCACTGTTCAAATTTGCGCAGCTGGTCTGCATCATTATTCAAGTGGCATTAGCAATCCTTTTTGTCTCCCAATTATACGCACCCATGCATTCAGGGTCTCGTGCAGAGTATCCAGCTCCAGTTGCAGAATGGCCCGCACCTGCAACGTATATCTTGACAATCCATCCCCCAGCACACGGTGCCCATTCGATTTGGACTTGGACCGTGCGTATTTGGCAGATATATTTCGGGATTGCAACCGGAAGTAGATTCTCGACTTTTTGATTCCGCCTGTATCTCAGTAATTTCCCTCAACTTTAGGCCTAGCAGGATCAAGCCCATCTGCCACTCTTAGTACACATTTCCGGAACGGCCCGCGTATCGCGCAGGTCTTTATTCCAGTGCAGGGTTGCAATTTATAGTCCTGCTCCTCGCTGTGGCGCCGGCAGGGTCGGAGACGTCGCCCGCATACGCAACCTGAACTATGAAGTCAACCAAGATGGGCCTGGAGAAAATGCCGCGCGTGCCGCGCACTGCTGCGGCACTGAGGCGGCACTGCCGCGGCATTGCCTAAGCCCAACTAAGCCTGTTCATTTTTCAAGTACTTTCAGCCTGTGTTCACCCTTTTTGCATACAAGATGATTCCACAGACACAATTTTTCAGAATATGCTCAAATATTTTATTCCGAGAGAACGAAGGGGGTATGGTGTAGGTTAAATGGTGTATATTACCATGAAATTGACAAAGGTTCATGCCTACATTCTATTTGGAGTGATTCGACTAAGAAACAATCGAAAACCCATCATTCAATCATTTTGTCCACATAGTGTACGACCCCTCCCGCCCGCACGCGCTCCCGCGCCTGCACACACTCCACCTCGACGCGATCACCTACGCCGTGCACATGGCAGAGTCGCGCAGCGCCCCGCCGCCTAGCACGCATATGTTCCCGGCGTGCGTCTCAGGCACGTCACGCTGTACGCCATCAACCCCGAGTCCGTCGCCGATGCCGTCGAGCGGCTGGAGGCGAACGGCGTCAACGTGAGGCCCTGTGGCGCCTATACATCTCTTCGGCGGATATACGGACAGGATCGATGCTATCCAGTCTTTTGGCCCGGATGTCGAGCTGCCGGATGATTTCCTTGGGTGAGGCGGCGTCTTGTTGATGATGGGTTTCCTGGATGGATTAGTAGGGTAGGGCTAGCATGTCAGTTAGACAATTTAAGTGGAGATCTATCCTGTTTAATATGTACTTCCCCTCGTCTGTTCCTGGTTGCAAGTTACACAACTGAAGCCTCTCGCGCGAGTTAGCTCGACAGGCCTCTCAATTCGGAATGTGTTACACTTCGCATACGGGGGCGCGTCGCGTCGTCGAACTAGGGCATTGAACCCGAATGTGAGTCGCAGAATCCCTGCAGGATATGCGAGGATGTGTGCTGAGCAAAGCGGTGCGGTCCCTGATGCAGAGAGCAGCGAGAGATGGCCGTTCTGCACTGTAAGTCATGAAACAATGATTTCTCAGATGAAATCACATTGTGTATGTGCCGTAGGGCCGATAATTCCATTCTGAGCACCTGGTGCCCTCCATATGATTATGGAGTCACTATAAATGACTCCACCAGTTATTTGGCCGGGATCCTCTCATGTAGCAGGAGACCTCACTGAAAACATCGAAATATTAAATCCAATTTATTGCAACAGTACTAGGCATAATGTGAGGAGGCCATGCCCTGAGAAATCGCAGTGCGATGCCATCCATATAGTTTTTGTACGTGTACAGTGCGAATTGCACCCAGGGCGACCATCCTCATCGCGGGGATCAAAAATGGCTCAAAACGGGAAAAAAATGGACCGTTGAAATGCTGACTATATGAACACTAATGAAATCGGTCTAATATAATGGCTCAATAAACCACTATAAAATACCAACAACACCACTATGTCCGCTGCAATCAGACTGTGGGTTCGGGGATTCCAACGTTAAAACGCTGTATGCAATTTGGCTTCACAATCAAAGAAATAGTTCTTTAATTAATGTTGGTTAAGCGACTATCTCAATCGTTCCAGGTGCTATACGCGGACTAGAGGATTTGGAAAGTTGGGTTTTTATCACAGGGTTGTGGAATATGATTCCAAGGGCGATCAGTGAAGATCTAGGAGGTTGGTTTCCGTATAACGTTCTCAAAATATGCAACGAACAATATTACTATTGCGCGTGTACCAAATGCTCAAAGCCAGATATTTCCTTATGCCAAATGTCCAGAAACCAGATATGCCAGATGCCAGATATACAGATTTCAGATATTCAGATATTCAGACTTTGCCAGATGATCAAATATATTGTGAGACCGAAACACAAATTGTAGAAACTAAGAGCTTCCCCAATGGTATTCCGAATGAATGCTAGACTTTCCCTAGGCGTACAAGCAAGGCTCGCACTAGTAGAGGGAAAGGGTAGATTCACTGGTGTTCCACTGCTAAACTACTGCCTTTTATACAAACGAACAATCCCAAAACGGAAACAATAAATAAAGAATGAGTTTGGTACAAACAGATAAACGGAACTCAATGGGCCGCGGGCACCGTACTATTTGGGTATCAAACTGTACCTGTTGAACGTTAGTTTATGTTCCAATAAATATTCTAGGGTATATGTGGCTGCATAACCATGCGGCCAGGGTATAGGGTTGGCTTGGCTCGCGCAGAGCCATCAGTTGCCAAGGCGAACCAGTGCTGGCTCGGCTGATTAAACCGAAACCCGCAGCCCTCCTTGCTGCAATATCTACTCCGTGATTGGCTCCTCTGTAGCCCTAACAACTCTTGAACCGGTTCATCAAGGGCCCGGGGTTCGGATGTGCATCCGAGCGTAAGCTGAGCCGGGTCATCAACAATATCACGCCCGATTGGGATCGGCTATTGTTGAGCCGGTTCCTGGCTATCAATATTGAACCCGCTTGACCGCTGACGTTCTAGAATGACCCATAGTATATTCCCGCCCATGTGATCCTTCTGAATGGATAATATTATATGTCCTTGTTCAGGAAACATGCCAACACGTCCCAATCTGATCGGATGGTTAGAAACGTTGTTAGCCATATTGAACTTAGATACTCCTGTAATCTGACCCGTAAGGTGGCCGTCATACAAGTCGTACCCACTCTCTTTATAGCACATGTTATATCCCTAGCTATCTGCTCGGACCTCCGCAATAGCTCTCGGAGAAACATTAATTAATGTTGTATTCAGCTTGTAACCTCGTATAACTGGCGCGAAATTGAAAGATTTCACGCTGGTTCACTTAGCCAGCTTATCACCGTGCCCTATGTTCTGCAAAAAGCTATAAGTTCGAGGGGACCCCATGCAGATGTATATGGAATGTAGGTAGGCTACAGTAGCAGAACTTAAGATGTAGTAAAACTTAAGTCTTATGTAAAAGCGATGGAACCACCTAGAACTTAAGATGAGCTAATAAAGTATTTGAACAAGAAGGGATTGAAGTGGGCTGGAATGTGAGTTCGGCAGAGGGTTAAATTGAAGGGTAGATATAAAGGTGGAAGAACATGGAGAATCAGGGCAGTGCTGGAAGGTTGGAGGGTTGATACACGTGTGCACACATCGGCTAGAGTGCGAAGTCAACACGTCTGGGAACAGCAAGCTCGGGTGCGACAATGCCGAGGCTCAGGCTGAGTATACACAGTAAATAAAGAAGTGAAAAGAAGTCCAGGACTTCCGCAGTCTGCAGTCACACAATTGTAGTACCTACCTGCACTGCCCAAGAGGGGTCTCATGGCGCAGTGAAGTCTCTTTGGGGTTCGGTGTATTAGATCAACCAGAGCCAAGGAATTGGATCCACAGAAGAAAGACTCGGAATGCGCGAGGAGACTTGCACATGTTGCAGCTGATAACGGCAGAGCGCAAGTGGTGAGGCGAGGGGAAAGACATCCAAAGTAACTGCGATAGTTACGGTCCCCAGTGCGTGGGAATCAAAAAGTAGCGGCCTGGTGGCACCGAGGTTCATTGGTTGGTTGAACAAGGGTGAGGAATCCCGGTTGAGGGAAGCACCACACTCACCCACTGAGCATGCCCACCTCTACAACACGCTTCACCTCGAGGGACGCAACAAGCAGATGCAGGAACTTGCCAGGCTGTGCAGCGCTGACGACAGCCCGTTTGCACCGCTGTTGTGGAGCATGCGCAGAGTCGAGGGCCGTATCTTGTTTGTGCGTGAAGGAGTTGTTGGACTCATCCGAGTGCGCCCAGTCGTCGAGACTCGAGGGAAGTCGAGGGTAAGCGCTGAGCGCTGATCTGATAAGCGGCCGGGCGATGCCAGCAGGGTGATGTCATTCGAGCCCCTATCTGATTAGGTTGCAAACAAGACTTCTTTTGCCAATACTGACTACGCTGTAATTTTCTCGTTGTCACTCCTGTTTATAGCAGTAATTTCCTTGTTTCCTGTCTGCAAGTCCACATGGCCACAGAAGATCGGGAGGGTATCATGATATATTGCAAGGATAGCGTGGGAGGGAATCCTAGTAAGGGCGCAGAGATGCATCCATTACTGATGTCCACGAAGGATGGACTGAGGGCAATATGAATGGGGTGAGACAGTGATGACTGACTGGTCTAAGCACGCACTCTCCAACCAGCACAGTCCGTGATCCAGGAACAAGACTCAACTGCAAAGGTGACGGTAACACCTATCAAGCCCATAGTCGAGCGCTAAGGGATCCGTGGCAGTGAGATGCTACGGACGACATCTCTCACCCTGCCAGTTTCCATCATAGTGTTTGATATCCGCTAGTAGGATCTGTCTGAGGTCCCAGGTATCCGCTAAAAAAATTCGCAGACGGGGTGAATCATGATGAACTCCGTTGTGTGTGAAACATTGATTGGAATGACTTTTGGGGACCAGAGGACGAGCGAATCTGGAGCCATGTTGGCAAGTTGTTTTTGGATGGTCCCTTGATCCCTAGACTGCCTTGCTTGGAATCTAGTCCAGGGAAAACAAACCCAGAAGGATTCCCATGGATCTGAGTGAATGATGAAAGTGACTTCTTTGAATCACCCCGTCCTAGAGCCACTGAATTGGATGACAGCATCACCATCATGTCCCGAAAGATGAGCTTCGAAATACACGCAATAATTAGCAGTCCACTAGATAATTTTGTGGGTACCAGCTTCCGAAATGCAGGGAACTATGATGGAGTAGGGTTTTGAAGTCGGCACCAATATGAAATGGAATGCGTTGGAAAACATTGTGAGCCACTGGAAATTTAGCAAGATCCAGTGGATTCCAGGGGGAGCCGGTGGTCCTTGGCCAGCACTGAGTTCCGGCATGTGCCAATCTCGACCAATCCTGACTGGCACTTGTATTATGCACCAGTGCCTTGCTGAGGTGTCCAATTCAATTCATCAGGCTAGCATCCGGCCGTGAGCCAGCGGAGCTTCCAGGCAGTTGATATGTTGATCTCGGAACTCATACAGCAATGAATTTGAAGGCCTACGGATAGAGCAATTCGGTTATACCTTACACAGAACTGGCCATGAGGCAAGTTTCCACGGAAACCAGGCTCATGCGAGATAGTAATGCAGCTGAGATGTACAACTGAAATAGACCGTGGCACAAGGCTGAGAATAAGACACAGGGTACCCACACTCATGAGATTATCATGTAGCGGAACATGAACCACTTGACACTGGGGGCAACCACCAGCACATTCACTCCAACATGCATTACCCTGCCAGGAACACAGCCTGCCTTTGTCCGATCAAAGAACACCCAAAGGGGCATTTCCACCCATGCCCAACATGCGTGTAACACATGTTGGAGTGAATGCGCTGATGGTTGCCCCCAGTGTGATTAACATGATATGTGTCAAGGACACTGCCTTACCATGCTCACATATAAGAGCCCCATCTCTCGGGCTCTTACTCCACCATTCCCAAGATGTCCCCCCAATCCACTGTTGCAGATATCCGTCTGAATAATACCATCGCCTGTTTGACCCCGGTCATTACACTCCTCAACGAGCTCACTGATGCATTTGGTACTCCATTTGTGCCGGCAATTTCAAACACCACTCTCTCCTTGATTACTGCAGTGCAGGTAAGATATGTCCTTTACAGTTGGCTGTAAGTGCTCATATGGCATAGAATGTCAAGAAGAATAGGGAAGAATGCATTCAACTCCTGGAAAATGTTTATCAATTGCTTTGTGCTATTGTCAATCTCCATATCAAGTCTGAAACCAAGGGGAATCTTCCTCCAGCAACTTTGGACCATGTCGGGAAATTCATGGAGTATGGATGATGCTATGTACTGCGAGTATAATTGACAGTTTATTAGGACACTTCATAAGATTCATACATTTGTGGAGGCACAGCAGGGTGGAAGCAAGATCAAGTTTTTCTTTCGCCAGACTGAGACAAAGACACTTCTCAGTGAATGTCAAGCAGGACTGCAGCAGGCTGTAGAGCTGTTCAAGGTGAATCTTTTCCCTCCATGATGGATGCCACAGCACTCAAACCTCATGTAGACTGAAGCTGACATCACTGTGCTTGGTCACATTACTCAGATGCAGGAAGAGGCCGAGATTATGCACAAGGAGGTGTTTGAGTTGATTTCAACCTGGTCAGATGGGACAACTTCTGACAGGTCCTCCTCTGTATGGTTCTTCTCATCCTTGCCAAAAGTCGCTTTTCATGTGTTGCACAGATATACAACACCAATGGGTCCCAGAATAGGTACTTTTTCGTTTCCAATTGTTGATTCAGAAGTAATTTCACCTGCTCAAGTTCCAAATCTATTTCAATGTTCCCTGCCAAACCAAAGATCTTTTATGGCCGTGAAACTGAACTCAGGGAGATTATTGAAGCCCTCGACCAGGAAATGCCACGGATAGCAATCTTGGGTGCGGGTGGAATGGGAAAAACAAGCCTTGCAAAGGCCACCCTTCACCACCCGGACATTGCTGCCAAATATGAGCAGTGTTTCTTTGTTGTTGCAGATTCAGTGACTACCAGTGTTGAACTGTCAGGGCTGATTGGGGAACACATCGGATTGAAACCAGCAAATGATCTTACAACACAAGTGCTACACTACTTTGCCACACATGGGCCTTCCCTGGTCATTCTTGATAATCTGGAAACTTCATGGGAGCCCCTCGAGTCACGGGGAGAGGTTGAAGAGCTCTTGTCCAAACTGACTGGTGTCCCACATCTGACACTCGTGGTAAGTCTCCAGATCTGTTCAAGCTTGCAAATGTACTGACATTCTGATAGATCACGATGAGAGGTGCAGAGCGGCCAGCCAAAGTCCAGTGGACTCGCCCCTTTCTGGCACCCTTAAAGCCATTGGCAGATGTTGCTGCTTGAGACACATTTTTTGCCATTGCAGAGGATATGCATGACAGCAAGGATGTTGATGAAGTACTCTCACTGACAGATAACATGCCACTTGCTGTTGATCTGATAGCCCATGCTGTGGACTTGGAAGGCAGCTGCTCTACTGTCTTGGCTCGTTGGAAGTCAGAAAAAACTTCCCTACTTTCAGCGGGCAATGACAGAAAGTCCAATTTGGATACATCAATCACAGTTTCACTCTCCAGCTCCCGCATGAGCACAGGTGCCAAGGACCTATTACGTCTACTCTCAATTCTGCCAGATGGGCTGTCTGATGTTGAGCTTGTCCAGAGTAAACTCTCTGTAAATGATATCATGACATGCAAAGCTACACTTCTTGCTACTTCTCTGGCATATATGGATGACAAGAGGCGACTGAAGTCACTGGTGCCTATCCGGGAACACATCCAGTGTTTCTATCCTCCGTCCCCACTTCTAATTCACCCCCTGCAAAAATACTTTCATCACCTTTTGGATCTGTACCAGCAGTATCCTAGAACTCAGCAGGGGGCTGGAAGAGTCAAGCACCTAACATTGAATGTTAGAAATATGGGTGAATTGCTGCTCCGAGGTTTGAACCAGGATAACCCAAACTTGGCAGAAACCATTGATTGCACTCTTTCTATGAGTGTTTTCACGCGTAACGTGGATTCTGGGTATTATCATCGAATTGCTATGCTAATGGATCAGATTGAAGCTGTTCTTCCTGGGAATTGTGATGAAAAGTTCAGGGCACAGCTCATCTTATGGAAATTTGAGACAAGGAGCCTATGTCTTGCTACCAATGCAGATATGTTGATTACACAGGCCATCTCTCACTTCCACCAATTCAATGACCCAGCCCTCGAATGTGAGTCCCTTGTATAGTTTTGATTGATAGTGGCTCAATCAAAAGACCTTTTAGGCAGATTTTACTGTGCAATAGGACTTTACTACTTCTATACTGAAAGAAAAATGGCTGTTGCCCTGAAATATCTCCACAAGGCACTTGATTTGGCTAAATCTCATGGAGACATCAGGGAAGCACTGGTATTGAATCATCTGGGTCTAATAAAATGGTCCATTGGGGATTATGTTGCTGCTCAGAAGCATGCCCAAGCTTCACACCGACTTGCCGAGCTAGCAGGAGATTTAAATCATCAATCACTGGCCCTCCGCACTTCAGCCTTATGTTACCGAAGGTGTGGCAACATTCAAAGTAGTATCTTCCTCTATCAGAGGGCAAGGAAGCTACTGGAGCTTGGTGGTGTAACTACTGGCTGGTTATCTATAAATCTGTCGAAAGAGCTGGCAGAAGCCCATCTCTTCAGATCGGAGTATGCAGAGGCCCGCAATATCTACACACTACTTGCCCCAGATGCTGCTGAAGAGTCGTATGACTATGCCTGGACTCTCCTTAACATTGCACAACTTGACATCATAATTGGTGCATCTAAACAGGATGTCTTGTCCAACCTTGACAAAGCAATGGCACTGTTTGATGCCTACAGATATGGAAATTACAATGTAATGTCTGCAAAGATATACTGTAATATTGAATTAGGAAAACTGCATCTCAGAGAGGGAGAAATCCTCACTGCAAAGGGCATACTCCAGACTTGTTTTAATTCAACATGGGGAGATTGTGTTCAAGGCAAAATCTCGTGCATGGAGAGCTTTGCCAACATCAAAGGCTGGCCCAAAAGTGATTTTCACTGGGCCTCTGGTTGGTCAATTGTATATCTGGGATATGCAAAGAAATTGGGGGAGAAAATTGCCCTTCATCGAGCACTCCAGTTCCTTGGAGATGTGTTTCAAGCTGAAGGGGACAGTGCCACTTCAACCAGTCTTTTTACCATCGCTTTGGAGGGATTCACCTGGATGAATATTCATCACAGCAGAGCTGAATGCATGCTCTGCCTGGGGGATCTGGCAAAGGGTCATAGGGAAGTGTCCAAGGCAATTGAGCATTGGAAGACTGCGAGGCCGTTGTTTGAACGCTCATCCCAGGCGAAGCAAGTTGCCCAGATTGATGAGAGGCTCGCTGCAATCACCAGCAATATGCTGGAGGAGCCCACGGACAGTTTGATGTGTCTCGGACAGCTCAATTCACCCATCGCAGCGGTGGCCGATGAAATTCACCCGGGAACACAGGCTGAGGAGAGGGAAGTTGAAGGAGGAGAGGGGGCTAAGGACAAGCTTGTTATGGTGGTTTGAGTTGAATAGACTCTGTAGTTTGATTTCGCTTGCTCCTTGTGTAGCGGTCTTGATTGAAATATGAATCTATTTATTTAAATAAGAGGGGAAGTCGGGTCTGCCTCCAATGCGAATTCGATATGGGCCAGCAACACAAGGCCCACCATTGAACCTCTGGCGAGCTGTAAACTCAATTTCGACAGCATGTAGTTTGTATTGATACATCAATGTAGGTTTATAAGATGGTAAGAGACACCCGGCAGCATGGTTCTCGTTTGGCGGGTTTGGTGAGAACTCCGCAGGTAATGTCATGTTGAATATTGTGCATTCCAGCTGGAGTTTTAGGCAATTCAAGAGGTTCTATGTCTCGGCCAGGCCGTATGATCGTACAGAAATCTCCACACATTGAATACTCAACTGTTAGACCCGGGTTTGACTCAGGTGTCGATTAACTCCCACTGTGTGTGTGGGAGGGCTCCACGATCCACAACGGTCGGAGGGTTAGAGGTGGAGATGGATGCAGACGGCCAGCATGCCCCTGCATGCCATGTTTCGCCCATGAGCACGGGCGAACGTGCGAAGGGCCGCGGACAGGCGTGTGTATTTGCGAGACACCTCTCCTGCACAAGGTGTGCTCCGAGCGCAGTCATCAATACAAACCCGGGCAAGCATACGCACTGCATGTACTCGAAGTTTGATTGATGCCATCCACGTACATACGGACTTGGGGACTGAAATAACTCACTCGTGAATCATAATGAGTGAAGCCGAAGTAAACTACACGAGGCAAAGGGGCACACCGAGCACTCTGGCTAATATACCTGCAGGTCCCAAGTTCAAGTTGAAAGTAGAGTCACCTGGCAGTGGGTTGTGAAATTGTTTACAAAACAGGAGGCCGCGGCATATGATAAAGGTATGGAGGTCGGCGGTGAACTATACGGATATCAAGAGCGCCGTGCAGTGCGAGTACCTGGGATCGTGAGCTGATAAATACCCTGGAGCATGTGGCGATACATAAATTAAATCCACGCGCCGGTCCGAATACGAAGTAGGGCAAGAAGGCATCAAAGTGGACTTAAATGGAAGGTCAGATATAACGGTTGATATGGAGGGTGAGGGAGCACGTGATGAGGATCCGGCCTCGAGGGGCACAGAACACTGAACAGACAGTGGTTGAGGTTGAAGCACGCGTGCGTACGTCAGCTTGAGTGCGAATTCAACGCGTCCGAGAATGGCAAGGGCGGGTGCGATGTACACGGTACGCCCTGTCCGACATGACGTCGAGGCTGAGTATATAGAAAATGAAGAAGACAAGAGAAGTCTGACTTCTGCAGTCTACAGTCGAACAATTGCCGTACCTACCTGCATCTGAGAGGGGCTCTTGGCACAGTGAAGTATATTTGAGGTTTGATGTCCGTGGATCAACCAGAATAGGGGGAGCAAGGAATTGATTACACGGGAGAACGACTCTGACTGCGAGAGGAGACTTGCAATTGTCCCTCCCGGCAATGATAGCGGCAGAGCGTAGGCAATTGGCGAGAGGACGAAATTGGAAGGGTGAAATCTCGGTCTCCTTCCGAGCTGCGAAGATCCGGGTCAAGTATTGATTTTGCATCAATGCACCCTTCTTGGTGGGACGTATCTCGAATTGAAATTTCCAGCGAACCAGGTTCTGTCGCCCCATATGCAGGGCTGATTGTCAAGGGACCCGCACCTGCGACGTGAGTTTGGAAGACTCCTGTCGCAAGAGACGCCCGTTCGGTTCGGGCACGTCCACTCTCCACTGTTCAAATTTGCGCAGCTCGTCATTGTTCAAGTGGGATTCGCAGTCCTTTTTTGTCTCCCAAATAAACGCACCCATCCATTCAGGGTCTCGTGCAGAGTATCCAGCTCCAGTTGCGGAGTGGCCCCAACCTGCGACGTATATCTTGGGTATAAACCCCCCAGCACGCGGTGCCCATTCGATTTGGGCTTGGTCCGTGCGTAGTTGGCAGATATATTTTGGGAATACAACCGGAAGTAGATTCTCGACTTTTTGGTTCCGCCTATATCTCAGTAATTTCCCTCAACTTTAGGCCCAGCAGGATCAAGCCCATCTGCCACTGGTAGGGCACATTTCCGGAACGGCCGGGGTGTTACGCAGGTCTTTTATTCTAGAGAAGGGTTGCAATTTATAGTCCTGCTTCTCGCTGGGGCGCCTCCAGGGTCGGAGACGTCGCCCGCATACGCAACCTGAATCATAAAATCAACCAAGATCTCTGACATATCGCTCCTGCGTCATCCATCACCCACGTGGAAATGCGTGCGGATCAAGCCGAAGCTCCTCCACCCACCATCTCGTCTGCGTCTCGTCGCGCGCCGCCGGTCCTGTGTATCCAACCTCCTTGCGCCTGAAACTAGCCCTCGAACGCGCTCCTGAGTTTCTCCCCCAGAGCGAGGGCGCTTCGACAGTCACGCACCCGCGGCGGCTCCCTGAAGGAAAGCACCAGCGTGTCGAGCGCTATCACTTGGGCGAGGACGCACGGGGATGAACGCTCGCTGTCGGCGACGTCACGGTCCATACGCTTCACATCTTAGCCCTCATCGTGGTCGATGGCGCATCCCATGTTGCTGGATGCGTGCCTCCATTGATGCACCACTGGCTGCAGACTAGCTGTTGTCCGCCATCTTGCGCACGCGATCGCTCCCCCCACGCGCCGGGGACTGTCGCGCCCGATGCCTTGGCTCTCCGGGCGCCACGCACACTCGCTGCGCGCCTGCGTTCTGCGCGGCGCTTAGGAATGTATTGCTGCCACGCTCTCCGCGGCTCCTCCGTGCACGCCACTCCGTACCGCGTGCACGTGCGGCCAGCATTTGCGCCGCGCACGATCTCGCCCCATCCCGCGCCCTCTCCCTGCGCGATTCGTTGCCGTACATCCATCCCCTCGTCGCGGGCCGCTCGCCGTTTTCCCCGCGTCTCATCCCGCCGTCCCACTCTGCCTTGCGCATCCCCCTCCTGTGTCCACCCGGTCCGATACTGACGCCCTTCACTGAAGGTATCCACAGGGGAACAAGCCGTCGTCGACCAGTGGAAGGTCATCCTCGAAAACTGGTTTGTCCTGATCTTTGTTCATCCGAGGAAGACGGCGGTTCGATTCCCCCCGACGGTATACACGGTGCCGCCATTTCTTTTTCTCTTCAACTGTGTCTTTCGCTTCCACCTGAGTCCCAGGACTCTCGCGAAGCTGTCGTCGACCGCCGGATATTGGTCCTCTGGATGGAACTTCCCGCGCCAGGTCTAATGTCCGTCGTTTGGTAACGCATCTCCTCAAATTTGCTCATAAACCGATGGTCATGTGCAAACTCCCCACGGCCAATTGCTGAGAGGTCGTACTGCGTTACGTCCCACCACGGTATTAATCGCAGATCCCGTTCGACTCGGGCTTGGGCCATTCCAGAGCTGCACCGTCTTTTTCCTCATCGGTATTTTTCATGCTCGGCGCCATGGATCAGTGGTAGTATGCTTCAATCTTGCCTTTGCTATCCGCAGATAATCAAGATCTGTTCGCCGACCCTGGGTTGGCCATCCATCCATCTAGCACATTCCCCGCTAAGCCTCACCCAAGGAAGGTTCCGAGCATATTGCACTCAGTTAATGAAATAATCAAGTTAAGTACGTGTTCACAGCCATCTTGAAATTATCCATTTAGTCAATCTCTTTTCAGCACTCGGAAGGTCTAATTGCGGAGCGGGCCGCACCTGCTTCCCGTTACAAGAGCAGTAATGATGGACATGCAGACGACGCCCGTTCGATTCGGGCTTGGACCATATGCTGGCGACCGAATACTTTTTTTTCTCGTTCTTCTACATCCATCATCTTCGCCTCCCGGAAGTCATCTTCACCCATTCTCTCTATCATTCTTTGGAGTCGTCGCCGGAATAATTAACTGTTCGATCAACGTCGAATCCAACACAGCAGCAATCAGCGTGCGAGTTCTTCATGCAATTGCGGCCCCAGAGCTTCTAATCTACGATACGTGTGGCCTCCTTCACTGGCCTTCCAACGTTCACAAATCCACTGTGTGCAAGCGACGCCCGGGCTGGGGCCCTTCAGAGGGCATGATTTTTCTTTTCTCCGTGCGCGTATTTTCCGTGCTCGTATCGATCAATTTCCGCCTGGACGCCCTCAGATTTCCACACCTGATCCTCCCTACCCACACCTCCAAGCGACCATGCACCCGCTCACTCACTGCGGTTCGGCCCTCCGTAGTCGGCGGGTGTGCGTCACGGTTGCTTCCCACTCACCACCGTCCTTCCGAGGCGCGCGCCGCCCGTCTCGCACATTCCGGGGCCTGGAACCTAAGTGGCCCGGGATAAACGTGACGCACTCGCGGCGCTTTTCTCGTGAGTCCTTCGGCGGCGAGGATCAAGTGGGATGGACGCTGGGCGCTGTACTACGTCAGGCGCCCGTCCGCGTCACTTCTTCACCCTCACGGTTCATGATGTTCGTTCTGTATTGTATTTGGGTGTGCTAACTGCACCAGCTGGCGTCCCTGGATTAGCTGATGTGCATTCTCCGCCCACTCATTTTTTTCGCCGGTGCCCCTGATTTGCCCGTGTTCTCTCTCATAGGGTCACCGTCCTCCCTCCGGCACGCCTCGACGTGGCATGCATTCCTGCCGCATTCGCAGTAGCTCCCCTGCCGCCCGGCATGCACTCCAGTTCGCGCCACATCTCCTACCTATACGCTCTCGCACTTCGTCTCGTGTGCTTCCGGCGCATGGTGCTCAGGAATGTGCTCGCCGCGGCTCCCCTTCCGCCTGCCGTGCATCCCTCTCCGCGGCTGCGTGCATTCCTGACCTCGGTGTGCTCTCTCGGTGCGCCTTGACCCTCTGGTGCTGTGCGGCCCCCCTGCGCGCTGCCTCCCCGTTGATGCGCCCGTCCGCCGTTGTTGTGGAGGGACATGTTGAGTCCTTGTCTCATTCCTCTCGCACACTCCCCTGCGGCGCGTGCACCGGATCCCACACTCAAATACTGTACTCAGGGGTTCACGGGGTAACAAACCGGCGTCGACCAGTGGCAGGTCATCCTCGAAATGTGTTTGCGCTATAGGCATCCGAGGAAGACGGGGGTTCGGTTCCCCTCGACGGCGTACGCTGTGTCGGTCGAGTCTACTTTTTCGCTCCCACTATTCACTTAGTTGCCTCGGTTGGCTTACAGGGTACAGAGCCGTCGTCGAGCAGTGGATAGTCATCCCCGAAACGTGGGCTCTAGCTCCTTATACACCTGAGGATGACAGGGGTTCGATTCCCCACGGCGGCTTGCAGATCCGGTTCGAGCATCCATTTTCTTTCTCGGTGTACTCGTCTCTGACTTGACTCGTATAGAGCCGTCGACGGGGTTCTCTGCGCTGACACTTCCGCTTCTTTCGTTTCCTCTCGCTGTGTTTCGGGCGCTCGATGATTGGCTTCCTTCAGTGCAAGTACCCACCTATGAAGCTTCATGATATTCCCCCGCTAATGCCCATTCCAAGATGAAATTACAATCACTCCACAGGTGTGCTCGCCGACGCGCCACCTGAGTAAATTGACCCAGGGAAGGAGCCAAGACCAAGCTATGTGTGCGTGTTTATCTTAAAATTAATCAACCTATTCAGGGTCTACTCAGCACGCGTAAGGCCCAATTGCGGAGTGGCCCGCACCTGCTTCCCGTTCACAGAACCCTCAGTGGATGAACATGCAGACGACGCCCGTTCGATTCGGGCTTGGACCATATGCTGGCGACCGGATACTTTTTTCCCCCCGTTCTTCTGCATCCATCGTCTGCGCCTCCCTCAATTCGGCCTAACCCGACCGTGTCCACCATTTTTGAGGTGGGTTCCATGTCAATTTGGCATGACATGGCCAAAGGATCTGATCACCGCTCGCTGTGGGACGAATTAGCAAACAGCGTCCGCCGTCAAATACTGTGAAAATGTCCCCAATCTAACCAGGTTCATTTCGACAGTAGGAAGGTCCAATTGCGGAGTGGCCCGCACCTGCATTGAATACTTGAGATCCCAAAGTACAATACACATGCAGGCGACGCTCGTTCGATTTGGGCTTGGACCGTGATCGTGAACCAGACGCGTTTTTTCCATCTCTGGCTTTTGCATTAATTTAAATCGGCCTCTCTGTCCCGCCACCTTCAGGCTCAAATCGAAGGTGCATCCATTCCATCGTTACTTACTCTGGGTGCCATTAACTGATTTATCCACGTCGTAGTCTTGAGGTCCAATTTCGGAGCGGAATTTCCTCCGACTCGGGCTGTTTTGCGTGCTGGTTTGTGTTTCGTTCTACCTGAGGTTCCACATCCCTCATACGCTATCCGCCGTCTTATCTTTTACTAGAATCGCAGCACAGCACGGAAACTTTCCGTGTATCAAGGCTTTACTGAGCTACTGTATGGTAAGGTCCAATTGCAGAACGGCCCGCACCTGCTTCGCGTGATTTGGACCAGAAGGGACTGTACGTGCAGGAGACGCCCGTTCGACTCGGGCTTGGACCATCATGAAGGTGTGATTTCGATGTTTTGCGCAGATTTTCGGGCCGCTGCCATTTTCCCCATCCATGCAGACTAGTTTCGGCTGAGCTGTCCCTCACAAGCATGCCAATCCCCCCCGAGTCAACGCTACACTTACACAAACTCTTATCTAGGTCCGTCTTTTGTGCCTACTGCTCTTCCATCTATCCAGGTTCAACCCTCCGATATTCAGGTCCAATCGCGGAGAGGCCCGCACCTGCGTCGCATAGCAGCTGAATGCGTTACGTGCAGGAGACGCCCGTTCGATTCGGGCTTGGATCGTAAGTGCTTGTCGTTTTTGGTTGCCTTCAGGGAATGATGGGCTTCGCGAATGGTTCGCGCGATGACTTCCTCTTCCAGCGCCAGGAGTCTAATTTCTTCCAATTCTACCCGTAGCAGGATCAAGCCAAACGCGAACTGTGCGAATCGAATAAATCTGACACATCACCCCGGCGTCATTCAATGATTCATCACCAACGTGGGAAGTGTCCGGATCAAGCCGAGCCCAGCTCCATCTCGTTCACCGGCTCCTCGCGCGCTGCCAGTCCAATGCAGCATCCCTAACATGCTCAAGAGATCTTCTCGCGGCATCGCGGGCTTTCCCGCGGCGGCGCTTCCTTCAGCGCGTCGTGTTGGGCGCCGATGTGCGCTGGGCGCTGTGCTAGGTCAAGACCCGCACGCCACGTCTCGTCCGGTCGATTAAGCCCATTCCTGGGGGCTGGCACAGCCCAATGAAATATATATGAACGCACCTACTCAGAAACATGGGTCCTTAATGTGCCTGGACTCGCCGCCCGCCTCTTCTGCTAGCGGCGCCGCTAGCTTGCGCGTTCTCTGTCTCGTCGCCCTTGCCTCCTGAGCGCGCCGTTTGTAGAGCATGCTCAGCAGCTCCCCGGCCGCTCGGCGTGCATGCCAGTCCGCGCCACATGCGTTCCGCATCTGGTACTTGTACACTCTCGCCTCGTTCCTCTCGGGTCGCCGCGCGCTTTCGCAGCGCGCCTGCTTCCTGTGCGTGCGGCGCAGCTCCCGTTCCGCCCGCCGGGCACGCCACTTTGCGCCGCGCCCACTCCTGCCCAGCGCCTTGACTGTCGGGTCGCCGTGTGCTATCCCAGGGCTGCGCCCTGCATGCCGGGCGCGCCGGGTCTTCTCTCCTCTCTGCTTTCCTCCCGCCGTCCGTCTACGTCGCACATTCCGCTCGCGCGCGTCAAACCAACTCCAACTCCACTCGCGGTGTCCATAGGGTAACAAGCCGTCGTCGATCAGCAGACGGTCATCCTCGAAATGTGGCGGGTTTACTTTGCATCTGAGGAAGCCCGGAGTTCGATGCCCCCCGACGGTATTGTTCATTTCCTCTGGATTGTTTTATTTATTTCTGTGTCTCCGAGTCTCTCTTCTCTCCTTGAATCCAGTGAATCATAGCCGGCGAATGTAGGGTCGCCCAGCGGGCAGTGCTTCTCACAACACAACTTCCGGCTCCAGGACGAAGTGCCAGGTTTTCCGTCGTGTGCCATTGAGGTTCATCTTCTACCTACCTAGGTTCGATTGCTGAGAGATCGTACTTGCATCGCGTCCCGCAGCGATTATAGAGCCCGTTCGACTCCGGCTCGGGCCCGGGCCATTCAAGGGCTTCACCGTCTTTTTCCTCCTCGGCATTCGTATGTATTTTTCATGCTCGCCACGATAGATTAGTGTACATGTTAGTATTCTTCAATCTTGCCTCTGATATCCGCTAATATCAAGATGCGTTCACCCGCCTTGGGTTGGTCATCGACCCAACTCCAACTGGCGTATTCTCCGCCAATCCTTTCCCCGGGAATGTTTCGAGCATATTGCACTCGGTGAATAAAATAACCAAGTTAAGTACGTGTCCACATCCAGCTTGAAAGATGTTCGCCTATTCAGGTTCTGCTCAGCACTCTCAAGGTCCAATTGCGGAGCGGCCCGCACCTGCTTCACATCATGTGTTCATTATAGTGTGTGCAGACGACGCTCGTTCGATTCGGGCTTGGACCGTATTCCGGCAACTGAATGCTTTTTTTTCCCCCCGTCCTGCATCCTTAATCTGCGCCCCCCGGGATTTGGCGTATTCCCCGTTATGGCCACCAATCATCCGGTTCACTAGCTCGACCTGCACATCATCATGGTCCAATCGCGATTCGTGAAGAAGAAGTCTGACATGTAGGCAGGAGACGTCCGTTCGATTCGGCCTTGGACCGTGCATGGTACTGGGAAGCATAGTTCTTTGTTAGATTTTGGGGATCGATGAGCTCCTCCGGAGTTCAAATCCGCCAGGGACGTCCGCCTCGTCAAATCCACCACCCAATTGCATTCCCCAATGTGCTATCGTCCCTCGGTTTTGTCCGAAGTGCGCTGCGTGACTGCCGATCCATCCACATCTAGCTTCTGGTATCACGTAGCTGTGTCAATCTAACGAGGTTCAATTGGATGGAATAGGCCTCGTTGTTGAACGAGGGACATATCGCTCCGCGTGTCCATTTGCTGAGTTCTCCTTCCGAAACTCACTCAGCTACCCAAGGACCCTGTATATTGCCGGAGTTAATTTAGAGAGAGAGGCATATCGTGAGAGAGAGCGGAAATTCACACTCGTCGTACACTCGAGGGCACCGCCGTCCTTGGATGTAGAGCCAGAGAGCATCGACAATTCAAGGATCGCCCTTGAGAATCCAATAATTTCGAGAATCAAGTAATACCCGAAGGATAGAGGCAGACGTATGGGTCCGCAGCTGTCTGTTGAAAAGGGCTAACAAAGCCACCAGGGTCCAAGCCCGAGTCGAACGCACACCCGAACCTAAATAAACCGATAGTTTAACGTTAAGAGCGAAGGGGAGGAAGCCGAGATCGATTGGCGCTCGTCGAGGGACACAGAAGGGAGCCCGGGGCAAAGCCGAGTGAGATGCAGGCAGCATCAAGGAGCCTCTACCTTCGGTTGTAATTCCAATATTCATGAAAAAGTCAAAGCATATCTGGCAAACATGTACGGTCCAAGCCCGATTCGAACGAGCGTCGCCTGCATCCGCAATGGGGCCTTGGGACTGCTGAGTAGAGCCTTTGTTTCCTTCCTGTGTGCGATAATCAGCTCGGAACTTTCCTAGGGTGAGGGATTCCAGGGGAATACGAGCGAGGGAGCGTCATATTGGCATTTGAACCTAGGTTGTCGAGGGAACAAACCCAAGAATCAGTCCTAGCGCATGTCGTCCAAGGCTACTCTTCTGAATTTACTCAGGACATTAATGATGCGGAAATGCGGACAGCTGCAGCGGAGGAAGCGAGTCCCTCGCCGGTAAGGGAAGGTACGAACGGCAGTTTTCCCCCTATCAGCGTTTGCGTGTATCTCCGCATTTATAACTCCTGGAATCTACAGGCGAGAAAGCCGCCGGACAGCAACGGACCGTCATTCTCGCAATATGAACGGAAGGCAGGGTCCGAGTCTCTTCGAAGATCCCCTACAGTCGTCTTTAACGTAGAAACAGAGCAAGATGGTCACTCTCTCAACCTACCTCGCAATTCCTGCGAGCGTAGGCGCCAATGGGCCGGACCCCGGCAACATAGAACCCCGGCCTTCCTGAAATGGACCTGAATCCACCCGAGCACGCTTCGCTCCGCCTAATCACCACGCAAGACCGAAAACAGCCCTGTGAATCTATTGCTGAGCGCTGCTAATTCGAGACTGCTGTGAGATCAGATCAGAAGTGAGGTGATGCCGGGGAGATTGTCCTGCCCAGCAATTTGTTGATTCGCCCACTGTCCAGGGTGGATACCTTCTACTCTCGCCGAAGCTTCTGACGGGCTGGAGCGCTGAATATCCGCTCAAAAGACCACTCGGAAAGTCCTTCGGTTGATAGACACAAAGGAAAGTCTTAATTACCCCCGGTGTAAGTGGATACGAATCACCAGTGGCTTAGAACCGTCGCACAAAAGGTCACTGAGAGCGATGATTACACATAGTCCGACGGGAGAAGGTGGTAGCCATCCATGTCATAATTGTACAAGGTCATATTCATCGAGGGTCATAAATCGGTGCGTTACTTATCATCTGCCATGCTCAACGATCTATGTGATTGACAGGCAGAAGTGGGGAACACGGAGACTGGTGTACAGAAACACAGCTGGGGTTTGGATTATCCCGACTACTAGGATTTCGGCAGGACAGGATCTTGCATTCCGTGATTATAGTCATACAAATGCACATCTCTCGCGACGATATTGCGGAAGCTGATTCCAGATGGGGGTAGGTGGGCAAGTCAGATGATATTATACAAATTATTTGGCATCCCACGATTCCACAGGAAAACTGATCATCGGTGGCGTGAGATGAGAACCAATCACTCCCTATCTCTCCCATATAAAGAGCACGCGTCTCAGCATCCGCCGCCGACAATGTCCCCTCATCCCACTCCTGCACAAATTCGCTTGAACAACATTATCACCTCCCTGAATGCTGCTATCACCACTTTCGATGTCATTTCGGAAAATCTGAAAACACCGTTCTTGGAACCCATCTCAACCACCATGCACTCTGTGTTAACTGCTGCCCAGGTGAATGTTCTCAGGTGATCCTATCTCCTTATTTCAACAATGTTTGACAGACCATCAAGCGGAATCATGAGGACTATGCCCAGTTGTTAGAGCAGATCCACGAACTCTTGTATGCAATAATCCGTGTCCATCTAAGATCCGACACTGGCGGTGATTTATCACCAACCGTGTTGAAAGATTTGGGGAGATTCACTGAGTTCGTCCTACTCATCATCTTCTTAATTTATTGCTTCTCACTTGCATAGAACCCTACACAAGGTCCACACTCTTGTTGAGGCCGAGCAAGAGAAAGGAAAGGTCATCCGGTTCTTTCGTCAAGGTGAAATGAGGGCATTGCTGAAGGGATGCCATACTGGATTGGAGGAGGCACTTAAGGCCTTCAAGGTGACCACATAGTCGCTCAAGTCTCCGCATTTATGGAATCAGAGTGTTCCTTTAGATCCCGGGAGGCACGATTCTAAGTGACGTGACAGAAATGCAGCGGCAGGCACAGAAGACACACCAAGAAGTCTTGGAGATGAGTTCAGCTCTCTCAGCCAGAGGAACATCTGACAGTGCATCTTCTGTATGTCCTGATCCAAGTTATTCCAGTCGAGCTAGAGGACACTTAATGTCTTCTACAGATTAGCCGAGTATTTTCCAACGCACAGAACAGGTATGTGCGGCATATAATATCAAGTTATTAACCTGACTTATGACATTGCGAAGCTCAAACTCCCTCTCATTGCTGCCCTCTGAACCAAAAATATTCCATGGCCGTGACTCTGAAGTGATAGCCATTGTTCAACTTCTCGCCATGGACAGACCTCGGGTAGTGATCTTGGGAGGTGCAGGAATGGGTAAAACGACTCTTGCACGAATCATACTTCATCACCCCAGCATCACAGCCAAATATCAACAGGCTCGGTTCTTTGTATCATGTGAGACTGCAACAACCAGCGTTCACCTCGCTGCTCAGATTGGAGCACATGTTGGACTGAACCCAGGCCAAGATCCCATTGCCCCTGTTATCTCTCATTTTTCTGGAAGTCCCCCTTCTCTGTTGATCTTGGACAATGTGGAGACCATCTGGGAGTCAAGAGATACCCGTGGAGATGTCGAGAAGTTTTTGGGTCTGCTTGCAGCTATCAATCATTTGGCATTGATTGTAAGTTCAGAGCCTAATCTTTGTTGCCAACAAACTAAATGCACTTTTAGATCACTATGCGTGGAGCAGAACACCCAGCAAATGTCCAGTGGACTCATCCATTTCTGGAACCATTGAAACCTTTGGCCCAGGAGGCTGCCCGGAAAACCTTCATTGACATCGTGGATGATGGTTACAGTTGCGAAGACATTGATGAAATCCTTCGTCTGGCTGATAATATGCCCCTGGCAATTGATCTGCTGGCTCATCTGGTGGACTATGAAGGCTTTTCCAGTGTAATGCACCGCTGGGAAAT
This sequence comes from Mycena latifolia, assembly GCA_029289555.1. Classification (NCBI taxonomy): domain Eukaryota; kingdom Fungi; phylum Basidiomycota; class Agaricomycetes; order Agaricales; family Mycenaceae; genus Mycena; species Mycena latifolia. Next base: position 62,693 of record JARJLE010000159.1, on the reverse strand, counting down.
GGAAGGAACATCACTCCTAGCTGAGGGCTACAACAAAGGATCAAATTTGGAGGTGTCAATTTCACTGTCGCTGGACAGTCCCCGACTAGCATCTGTGCCTCACTCGCGGGACTTGCTCAGCCTTCTGTCAATGTTGCCGGATGGGCTTGCTGATGTAGATCTCATGCATAGCAATCTACCCATGGATAATATCTTATCCTGCAAAACGGCATTGCTTCGCACTACCCTGGCCTACAAGGATGATCAGAATCGGTTGAAAGTATTGGGACCAATCCGAGAATATATTCACCGAATGCTTCCTCCTGGAGCTCACATTGTCCAATCAGTTCTCAGACATTTCAATAACCTCCTTGAGGTTCATGAGACATATCATGGGAATGTTTCAAATCCTGGGATTGTGGCTAGGATAGCATCGAATACTGCAAACATTCAGGCTATATTGGTTACAGGTCTGAAGCAAGACAATCCTGACCTTGTGGAAACTATCCAGTGCATATGCCATTTTGACCGCTTTACAAGACTCACGGGACATGGACGGGCTCCATTAATTAATCATCTTCCCAATGTTCTCCCCCACCCCAAAGACTATAGGCTGGAAGTTTATGTCATCACGACCCTCTTGTCGGCCCATGCATCTAATCCAGTTCCAAATGCACAACATCTAATTGACCAAGCTCTTGAATACTGCCAGCACTTTAATGATTCAGATCTGCAATGTAGGTCATATGTCAATCATTGGATTAATTACTGATGTATCTTGCAGGCAGATTTTTTGACATTCTAGCAGCATTCTGGTTACCTACCAACATTTCAAAAGCGAGCTACTATGCTCAAACTGGACTCTCATTGGCAATTGCAACTGGGAACACAAAAGACAGTGTGACCTACTAGCTGTATTGGCATGGATTCAGTGGATCACTGGAGAGTATGCCAAAGGGAGTGTCCATGCATATGAGTCCCGAAGGCTCGCTAGGATTTCTGGAGAGTTATTTCGTGAGGCCTGGGGGATCCGACTTGAATCGATGTGTTGGTATGCCCTGGGGAACTATAACCGTACCATCCCACTACTCAAAAGGGCCAGGGATCTACTTGCTCTTTGTGGTCTATCTGGTGGTGAACTGGATAATTTCATTGTTGGCTGTCAGGCCGAAGTTCACATGCTGAAATCCGAATATGTGGAGGCCCACAAGATCCGCACTCAGCTTGCACGCAATTCTTCCATTGAACAAATTCAGTTTCAGCATGCCTTGGATGTGCTCAACATTGCACAGATTGATGTGGAACGGGGTGCATCAGGAGATGAAGTGCAGAGAAATCTTGACATAGGCAACCAAGTTTTGGCCGTCGTGGGGTATTCAATAGGACTTCTCGTATGTGATATGATCACAGCAGCGTTTGCTGTGAATGAGGGGGACACGCTCAAGGCGACCAGCTTATTCCGCACCTGCCTTGAATCTGCTTGGGGAAAATACACTGAGATTGTCAGCTACTGTTTGGAACGACTGGGGAATCCCGCTCTCTGGCCAACTATGTATCATTCATATGATTGGCCAGTTATATTCCTGGTTCATAGCCTGAAATTCAAGCAGAAGCTGGAAATACACAAAGCTCTCCAATTTCTTGGGGATGTGGTTCTGGAAGGCGGGGACCACCAAACAGCAAGTAGTTTGTTAACGGTTGCTCTGGAAGCATTTACTCAGATGGATGTTCACCGCAGCCGAGCAGAATGCCTGGTTCGTCTCGGGAATATTGCGAAACTAGCCGGGGATGAAATGAAGGCGGCAGAGCATTGGACAATCGCCAGACCATTATTTGCACGGTCATCGCAGGCATACCAGATTGCTCAGATCGATGGACAACTTGCCACTCTTTCGAGAGACCATGGAGGACCCTTCGCTCGTCTTCAGCTCTGAAAGCACCAAGGTTCCGTCCGGACACAATGGATTTGACCGAGAAGTCACCAAGTGAAGAGCGAGAAACCTGGGAGGATAAGGCAGTTGAATTATATGAAAGCGCTAGTTTTCTGTAGGTCATTTTCTAGCTATTGAGTGATTTTTCAGATGTATCTCTCATGTAAAATGTATTGATACTGGAGGACGAACAAATCTACAAGTGATGCCGCGTGTCTTGTGAGCCAAGTACTAGTCCCAGCGGGTGAGAGCTGGATTGTTTCAGGCCCAATTGCGAAGAGATATGCACAGGCCGCCTGTGGGGCTGGCCGACTTTGCGACGTGAATGTACGAATAAGAAGCCGTCATCGACCAGCGGACGATCACTCTCGCAGCGTGTGGTTGCAGCGTGCCTTTCTACTGGCCGTGAATCCGGTTTTCCGGAGCTGGTCAACCCTCGCTGAAGCCCCGCAGAATTCCCGGGTCACGGCTTGAGTTCGAACGATTCGCATCCGCCGTCATCTCTCCGATATCGCCCCATCTATGCGGTGGCATATTCCGGTCCAGTCGGGGAGTGGATCGCGCTTTGTGTTGACCCGGGAAACGCCCGTTCGAACCGGGTTTGAACCGTGTCGGAGGAAAGATTTCTTTTCCTGGTACCAATTTAGGTTCCAGGTCTCATTTCAAGAATTTATCATTTTGTGATTTTCGTCTCGATTATATGCTCAACTACGGGAAGTCATCCCCTTACCCGGATGTTTCCCCATCACTTTCGCACCACAAGATGCATATAAGTCTAAAGCCCCCAGAGCTCGAGAGCTCTGCATGATGCCGAAATTTCAGCATTCGCGACAATTGGCGGTGCTCCGAAACTTTTCAGCATCAGAGGTCGTGCTGCCTATGGCAATACCCCTCCTAACACTTGACAAGCACCAGAACAATCGATTTCGATGGCAGCTTTTGTATAGCCATAAGTTTCCGGCCGGCTCAGAATACGAAAGTAGCCGTTTCAGCGTGGCTGGAGCTTATTGTTTCGTCGGTCAAGCCACAAATGCCACGGAAACTGGTTGTTAGAAACTCAAAGGCTCAGGAGCGGCTTCCTAGGCATGGTGAAAGTCCACTCCGAAACAACCAATTCCTGTGCACTTGAAAGCTTGCCGAATCCAGTCATTTCGATTGCATTTCGGCACCTGTTTCGGCTGCAATTTGGGTTCTGCATAAACCAACCCATCCTCGAGTCCGGGTCTGTCTTTTCATTGAATCGCTGGTATGACTTCACCGACATTCAATTTGGCGATGCCCAATGCGTGCACTGTAGTTATTATTCATGCCCGCAATTAACCTCACTTGCGTCCCAGTCACGGAAAAATCGTAGGCCTTCGCTTGTACAGGCACTCATGCATCCGTCACGTCCACCTATTCAGGTGCTTCTGAGGACAGGGAACTTCCAATCGCGGAGGGGGCGCTTCGTGTTATTCGCCCACCAGCGCAGTCAATGCAACGACGACATTACAATCTTGAAAATTCGCTGCTAAATGCAGGGTACGCCCGTTCGGCTTGGGGTTGGACCGTGGGTAATCCCTGTTGTTTTCATTTTTTGGTTTGCCTGCAGTGATATGATGCGCCTCGTAACTAGCTCGCGCCCAGTCCAATGACGCCGTATGCCCGCGCCAGAAGTCTAATTCGTTCCATCCCAGTCTCAGCACTAACAACCAGGATCAAGCCAACATGATCGTTGCGTAATTGGCAGAGTTGTCGCAGATCTTTTTTCCGACCAGTAGGGTTTTATTGATATTTCCGCTCCGACTGGGCGCCGGGGGCGTCAGACGTCGGGCGACGCGAACTGTGCGAATCGAATGAATCTGACACATGACCCCGGCGTCATTCATCGGAAGTATCCGGATCAAGCCGAGCCCTGCTTCCTTCCCACCACCATCTCCTTCACCGGCTCCTCGCGCGCCGCCAGTCCTGCGCATCCAAGCTCCCTGCGCTCAAATTCAGCGCCCCTAACGCGGTCAAGAGCTGTTATCGCGGCATCCAGGGCGCTTTCCTTCAACGCGTCGTGCGGTACGTCTTGGGCGAGGATGTGCGTTGGGTGCTGTGCTAGGTCAAGGCTCGCACGCAACGTCTCGTCCGGTCGATCTGGGTCCATGTTTCTGGGTGGGTGCGTCCATATATATTTCATTGGACTGGGCCAGCCCCAGGAATGGGGTTAATGTGCCTGGACTCTCCGTCTTCTGCTAGCGGCGCCCCCTACTTGCGCGTGCTCTGTCCCGTCTCGTTTGATTCCTGAGCACGCCGTTTGTAGATCGCTCTCAGCAGCTCCCCGGCCGCTCGGCGTGCACGCCAGTTCGTGCCGCGTGCGTTCGGCACCTCCTACGTATACGTTCTCGCATCGCTCCTCTCGGGTCGCAGCGCGCTTTCGCAGCGCACCTGCTTCCTGTGCGCGCGGCGCGGCTCCCCTTCCGCCCGCCAGGCACGCCACTTCGCGCCGCGTACTAGCTTGCCCAGCGCTTGACTCTCGAGTCGCCGTGTGCTATCCGGGGGGCTGCGTCGCCCTGCATGCTAGGCGCGCCGGGTCTTCTCTCCTCTCTGCTCTCTTCCCGTCCGGCCGTATACCTCCCATATTCCCCTGTCGCGCGTCAAACCAACTCCAACTTCACGCACGGTGTCCATAGGGTAACCGGCCGGCGTCGACCAGTGGAAGGTCATCCTCGAAAACGGATGATCTACTTTCATTCGTATCCATCCGAGGAAGACGGGGGTTCGAATGCCCTCGAGGACTTATGAAATGTGGTACAGATATCCGTTTTTGCTTTCCGTGTCTACTTCCTGAAGTGTATACTAAGCTAGTTTCGTAGACAGAGCACGACACCGTCCTCGACCAATGGACGCTATCCCCCCCCTATCTGTGGCTCCTCCACTTGGATCCGTGGAGTCCCAACGCTGTCGGCGACCTCTCGGAATGGCCTACGGAGACGCAGCACCGACTTCTGGGAATGCAAGGTACGCAAGGCCGCAAGGCCATTCCGTCGGTTTGATACTATGTCCTCCAATGTACCCACCGAGGCTCATCTGCGTAATACCCAGGGCCAATTGCGGCGAGGTCGCACTTGCATCGCGTCGCACTGCAATATTAATCGCAGATCCCGTTCGACTCGGGTCTGGGTCATTCAGGGGCTGTTCCGTGATTTCTTTTTCCTCCTCGGCATGTGCGTGTGCTGTATTTCGCTGACTCACCGCACTCTGAGACTTTTGCAGCTAATTCCCAGCAACGCAACGTCCGACGATGAAACTGCAAGATCCAACAGGTGTGTCCGTGCACTCTACTACCTTCACCAATATCTGGGCAGATTTTCGGAACTGCCGGACTCGCTCGCGTGGCCCGATCAAAAGCCGTGATCCAGAGATCGCGCACCTCTTGCGCGGAGCGGCCTGCACCTGCCTTATATTATATGCTCAAGGCATTGTGTGCAGACACCCCTTCGATCCGGGGCTCCACCTTGGCTTCCTCTAGCGATGGCCCTTTGTCGTTTCGATTTGGTGGAATCGACACCGGGAGGGTATGGCTCCCTCGGCAGGTTGAGCACTCAATTGCCAGTTAGACTACATGTAATTTATTCCGCGGGCACTATGGGACTTTACATACATCCGTACGTTCGCCTTCGCCTCCTCAATTTTGCCCAATCAAACCAGGTTCAAGACCACCTTATTCAGGTTCAGGTCTAATTGCGGAGCGGCCCGCCCTAAAATTCGAAGTAGGTGCATATGCAGGCGACGTCCGTTTAACTCGGGCTTGGATCAATGATCGCGCCTCGCAGGAATTGTTTTGTTTCGGAGTTTATCATGTGCGTGGGGCGGAGTCCGCGCAATTGAGGTCTAATCGTCCCCAGTCCCGGCAGCGTCTCGGTGCTGAGGAGGGCGTCCAATGATTCATACCCACCCGTGCGTCGACTCCTTTTCCTCACAATAATTTAACTACCTATTCAGGCTCTTTTAAGCTCTTGTAAGGTCCAATTGCGGAGTGGCCCGCACCTGCCTTGCATTGCGCCGCAATGGCATAATAGACGCACGCAGGAAACGCCCGTTCGACTCGGGCTTGGACCATGGATGGGCGTCGGCTTTTTGTGCGGGTTTTCGGGCTGCGCAGCCGGGCCCTTTACTGCATCAGTTCAGGCTCTTCCCAGCAGTCGTTAGGTCCAGTCGGGTCGATCCCCGCGCCTGCATCGCGTGCTGCAGACTTCGCATTTGTACGCCGCGAGCGCCCGTGCGCCTTTGTTGCCTTTGTTGTCTGTCCCATAACGGGTAAGTTACAACCAGTAGATCAATTGCATTGCTTCGAGCGTGTCTTGCTACTCGACTTGAATCCGGGGCCAGGCTGAGAAGTTCCTCGGGCTCACAATCATCAGTGTGACAATGTATTTTTACTTCTTGCATTTGGGCCAGGGCATCTTCCAGAATGGTCGGTGAGTCGGCGACTTTCAAGCGCAGGTTTGCTAGGGATCAGCCTGCACTCTGCCGAATGTCCAGCTAGCACGGCTCACCTGCGGGCTATTCAGGTCCAATTGCGGAGAGGCCCGCACCTGCGTCGCATTACACAAGAAGACATCACGTGCAGGAGACGCCCGTTCGATTCGGGCTTGGACCATGGCATCGGGAACTGGCGATTCTTTTTCCTCGACCCCTCTGCTCCGATCCAATCCCCGCGTTCCTTTTATTTCGGTCGTCCCAGTAATAATCTGCATTGGATCGTTGCTGAATATGGAACGTATGCCTCCGCCTTGAATGAATGTGAAAAACTCAGGCATCTAACCAGGTCGTTTGCCATACCAGCATGGTCCAATTGCGGAGTGGCCCGCACCTGCGTCGTCTAAGCGCCGCGTTGAAACTCCGTGCAGGAGACGCCCGTTCGACTCGGGCTTGGACCGTGGTGAATACTGTTGCTGTCGTTTTTTTTTGTGGTTTGCCTGCAGTGATATGATGCGCCGCCCATCGTGGCTCGGGTCTTGCTCCATGACTCCGTACGTCTGCGCCAGGAGCCTGATTTCGTTTCATCCCAGTCGCATCACAAACAACCAGGATCAAGCCAATGTGACGATTTCCCCGTTGTGGCGTTGCCGCAGATCCTTTTTTCCGAGCAGCAGGTTTTTTATTGATATTTCCTCTCCGACTGGGAGCCGGTGGCGTCAGAGAGGTCGGGCGCATATGCACTGGCGAACTGTGCGAATCGAATAAAATCTGACACATCACCCTCGCGTCATTCATCGCCCACGTGGAAAAATGCGGATCAAACCGAGGCTTGCTTCCTACCACCATCTCGTTTGCCGTCTCCCCGCGCGCCACCAGTCCTTCGCACCCAAGCTCCATGTTCCGAGAACCAGCGTCTCGACCGCACTCCAGAGCTCTTCTGTCTGGATCAAGCGCGCCGCCGGTAACGCGCCCGCGGCGGCGCTTTCCTGAGTGACCGAGTCGTGCGGCTCCTCTGGCGAGGATGAACTCACGATGGATGCTAGCGCCCTGACAGTGATATGTACGCAAAGGCGCGTACGACGCACCTCATTCCAGTCGATCGCCGATTGCATATTGCTGGATGCGCCCCCCGTGGGTGCGCAATCTCGGTCTGTATTTCATTCGGATGTTGCTAACCCCACCGGGCCGTACTATACATCATCTTTGCCACCTTTCGCCTGTTCTCTCCCGTCGTGCCTACCGCCTGCGCGCGGCGCGTAGGAATACGCTCTCCGCGGCTTGTTACTCTGTGCCACTTGCGATCCACATTTGCGCCGCGTACTATCTCGCCCTGCGCTGTGACTCTTGGCGCGTCACGCGGCCTCGCTATACATGCCCAGGTCCGTTGAGTTCTCCCCTCGTCCCTCCCTCCCGCCCCTCTCTCTGCCTCCCACATTCCGCTGCCGCGCATCTACCGGATGCTACACTGACGTCCTTCACTCGGGGTATTCGTAGGGTAACAAGCCGTCGTCGACCAGTGGAAGGTCATCCTCGAAATGTGATTCCAGCTCATTGTACATCGGAGGGGAAGACGGGGGTTCGATTCCCCTTGGCGGCTTGGAGACGATGCATACTTCTTTCGCTCTCACTGCGTACATCTCTCTGACTTGACTCGCGTGGTCAATAGGGTGCAGAGTCGTCGCAAAGCACCGGCACGTCCTTGTTGCAATGTTACCACCACCACTTACCGTCGAAAACGACGCCCCGGTACTCAAGGTACACAAGGGTTTCATGTGCTGGGACTTGTTGTTCTGTTTGTTCCCTCGGCAGGGTTTTCGGGCGATGGATCATTGGTTTCTTCAATGCATCGACCCACGCATCAAGCTTCATGATATTCGCCCGCCAATGCGGGCAACGCAACGACAACATTATTTCCAGAGCAATGCACAGGTCCGTCCGCCCACCCCACAAGCATTAGTAAATCGATTCATGGACCCAGGTTCTAATATTGCTTAGTTCTAATCCTTCGTACTCGCATTCACTCGCATTCCCTAGGAATGCTCAACCCGCGGAAGGAAATACGATCACGCCACATGTGCGTGTCTATCTTAAAAGTCTCCTATTCAGACATTGCTCACCACTCGCAAGGTCAAATTAGGGAGCGGCTTGGACCGTCCTTGCTATCTTCAATTTTTGTTGGAGTCGGTTTTCGTTGGTTGGTTATTCACCGCCTCTTTTGGTTCTGCCTAATAACTCGGTGTGCTTATAGGGTGTAAATCCGCCTTCTGGAGGCCGGCACACGGGATTCTAGGAACCGAGCTTTATATCGATGGAGGCTGGGTCCAGCCGAGTAAGCTGTCGACCAAGAGATGGTCTTGGATTCCTTCTCTCAATGAATTAGCTGAGCCGCATTTCGATCCTGCGGGGTGATCACGATCATGACCAGTCTACGCCACAGAAAGCCAGATACCTTCCCCTTTCATCCGCCATGGTCGCATTGCCACAAGAGCTCGTCGACGCACCATCAGCATCGCAGGAACCCGACAAGACATCGGACCTGAATCACGTTAGCCGTCACGATAGACGCTTCACGAGCGCTCATTAGGCCCTCAACGAGTGCAAAGCTTACGTTCGATCCCACGACTGGGGCACCTCCTGTCGATACAACAGATGTCCCAGGATAACTTAGATTTCTCTATAGCTCTCCGGATGTCATTTTACTAGGAACTTCACGAACAGTTACAGCAGTCTTCCCTGAAGTGGCAGAGGTATGCAGTACCATAGCCTTATGACAGGCATGTTGGGCTATGCCGGCATACACACAGTCTGGCTGACCACGAGACGCCCACTCTCTTCCCACTACCATCTCCCCCGGCCATGCACCACCCATTGACTCGCCAGCCGACCCGAGACAGTCTGCACAGCTGGTGGTCAGATAGGAACCCAGTGGGTCCGACGATCGATCTCCATGCCGCCGCGAAGCCATTGATGAGATTTATGTATCGACGCGACGCACTGGCCCTCATCGCCAAGAATCGTGGGATTCCCCTTTCAAGCGAGGATATGGACATTTATTCAAGCTATCTGGCGTACATTTTTCTTCATTCTTTCTGCACGTCTTGTGGCTGACTGATCTCGTAGTTATAAATATGTATCGTCGTCCACCAAGGCCGCAATTCTAGTTGAGCTCGAGACAAGACTCGAATCTGAGGATGACGCACGCGTAGTAGCGGATTCATTTGTCCTACATCTGGCCGATGAATTCCTGAGCTCGTCAGACCCACCGATCTGCAAGTCGATGTGCCGGATCCTGGGACTGCTGGCACAACGCGAAACAGCAATACCGGCGGTCCTGCGTTGGACTCCATGTCAGCAGCTGGTGTCCCTCCTGTCGTGAGTCCCCACCCTTTCGCTCACACGCCGGCCTTCACCACTCGAAACCAGGGCCATAGATATCGAAGTCGTCATGGGCGCCGCGGAGAGCCTGTCCTCGATTGCTAAATGCGTCGAGGGCGCGCAAGCTATCGTGGATGCGAAAGTCTTCGACGGCCTTGCCGAGCTCCTTGAATCACCGAATGAAAAGGTCCAGAAGTGGCCTCGTGAGATCGTGGGGGAGCTCGTACGCCATGATACTACCGCTCGAGCGGCCACGGGCACGATGGTATCACTCTTGAGGTGAGTCTGGACCACCGTGCCTTATAGGAAGTATTAATCCCTGGTAGGAGCGGGAATATTACAGTGACCAAGCGCGCCGCCAACGTCGTGGATCACATCATCACTTTTCCTCTAGGCGCCCAGGCACTGGTCGCTGGGAATATCCTTGATGCCGTGGCCCCATTGCTTGACGACAGCCAAATGCGGGAGTGGACGTGTGAGATGCTGAAAATATTGGCAGACGAACCGGCCACAATGGCGGTTGTATCAGCGCATCTGGTAGTGCTCTGCCGGTGAGCCCTATATTTTGGTTGGATGCCTAAATACTTATTTTGAACTCAGGCACGAAAATTCCGAGGTCGTGGAAAGTGTGGCAAAAGTACTCAGTTCGATTTCTACATCCCCGGGTGGTGCGCGCGCTGCCATGGACGCAAATTTGCTCGAATGTGTGCATACACTGCTTCAATTGCCGAGCACTGGGGTCCGGAAATGGACGTGCGATATGCTCAGAGAGCTGGTGCACCACCCAACGACGGCAGAGGCAGCAGTGGGCCATATTGCTTCTCTTTTGCGGTAAGCTTCAACCACCATGAACGGAACTGCGTTAATCACCGTTTAGGAGCGAGCATCCCAAAGTCGTCGAGAACGCGGCCAGGATATTATGTCAGTCGACTGGATCGTCCGAAGGCGCGCAGGCTATCGTGGACACCAATGTGCTGCAATGTGTGCCAGATCTCCTTGAATCGCCGGCTGCCGGGGTCCGGAAGTGGACGTGGAGCCTTCTCGACGAGTCGGCGCGCCATGACATCACTATGAGAGCAGCAGTGGAGCAGATGGTATCCCTCATTCGGTGAGTCTCGACGATCTGGTTAGCAGCCAGATGTTGATTTTCTTTAGCGGCGACGATGTCAGACTTGTTCAAGGTGCGGCCCACACGTTGTGGCAGACTTCCAAATCGTCTGCAGGTGCACAGGCTGCCGTGGACGCAAATGTGTTTGAATATCTGCCCCTCCTCGTTGAATCACCAAACAGGTGGATCCAGAAGTGGACGTGGAACCTGCTGGAAGAGTTGGTCCGCCACGAAATCACGGCCAGAGCCGGTGTTCGCCAGATTATATCCCTCTGTCGGTGAGTCCGAATTTGAATTATTGATCTAGGTACTGACTTTTTATCTCCGGCAGGAATCCCATAGTGACCAACCGTGCCACAGACACGCTGGATCGTATCTTGGTATCACCTCATGGTGCACAAACTCTGGTGGATGCAAAGATCCTAGATTGCGCCGACATACTACTTAACAGTCAAATACGGAATTGGACGTGCGAGATGCTGAAAGGGCTCGCAGACCAGCCGTCAACGGTGAAGCTTGTCTTGGAGCAGCTGTTATTCCTCCTGCGGTTACACTCTATCATTTTCTTTCTTGAGCCGATGCTGATGCTGAGACCAGTCACGACAATTCTGATGTAGTAGACGGTGCAACCAAATTACTGGATTCGATAGCGGCATCGGGGTCAATGACGAAACTTGTCCTGGAGCAGCTGATAGTCCTCCTGCGGTTCGTCTCCATCGTTTCCTTTCTTGAGCAGATGCTGATGTTGAGACCAGTCACGACAATTCTGATATCGTAGATGGTGCAGCCAAATTATTGGATTCGATAGCGGCATCGGGGTCAACGACGAAACTTGTCCTGGAGCAGCTGGTATTCCTCCTACGGTTACTCCATGATTTTATTTCTTGAGCCGATGCTGATGCTGAGACCAGTGATGACAATTCTGATGTAGTAGACGGTGCAGCCAAATTACTGGATTCGATAGCGGCATCGGGGTCAATGACGAAACTTGTCCTGGAGCAGCTGATAGTCCTCCTGCGGTTGGTCTCCATCGTTTTCTTTCTTGAGCAGATGCTGATGTTGAGACCAGTCACGACAATTCTGATGTCGCAGAGGGTGCAGCCAAATTACTGGATTCAATTGCGACATCACCCGAAGGTGCGCAGGCTGTCGTGGACACACATCTATTGGACTGTGTCGTTGAACTTCTTGATTCACAAAACACTGGGGTGAAAGTATGGGCATGCGAGTTGCTGGCAAAGGCAGCATGTCACCAGTCCACGAGGGCCCGTGTCTTGCGTGTGAAACCTTGCGTGCAGCTTGTATCCCTCCTACGGTGCGTCTCAATTGGTTACGATCTCCGACGAAGGTGCTTATTTTCAATCAGTGACCAAGATCCGGTCTTGGTTGAAAGGTCCGCGAAGACACTATCTCGAATCGTCAGGGTCGAAGAGGGGGCTCAGTCTGCCGTGGACGCAAAGGTGCTCGACTACGTTGAAGGACTGCTCGAGTCCCGAAATGCGATGGTTTGCCTTTGGACCTGCAAACTACTGGGAGAGCTAGCACGCCATGAAGCCATTGTACCTGCAATCCTGGCTGTTGAGCCCTGCCGAGAGTTGGTGTCCCTCATGCTGTGAGTGTCTCTAAAACGTGCGAAGCTGTGTTCATACAAGCCAGGCGCACCGCCGGGACGTTTGACTTTACTTCGGACTATGTCCCGGTCAGCACAGCAGCACTCTATCCTGGGCACAATCATAGAAACCCCTGATGGTGCCGCCGCTGTCGCCGCCACACAATTTATGGTGTAGGCTTCGGACCTGACAGATCATGAGGTTCAAATAATTGCCAAGATTCTGTCAGGAAGCACGCACGGTTCAACTTCCAACCATTAATACATGATCGAAGGTGCCAGGGCGCCTTGATACACCTAGGATTATGATACACTCGCAGTTACCCGTGCTACGCTACGGGCGCATCCTCCGCTGGCATCCTGCATTACAACACTCTGTCGCCTTCCTTTTGGCCTGTTTGCCCCAACATTATTTTTTGTCTGCTTGCAGTGATACAATACGCTTCGCGAATGGTTCACGTGTGACTCCATGACGCCATATTCCCGCGCCAGGAGTCTAATTTCGTTCCATCCCAGTCGCAGGCCAAACAACCTGGATCAAGTGAATGTGAACAATTTCCCGGTGCGGCGTCGCCGCTGGTGTTTATTCCAGAGCAGCAGGTTGTACTTCCGTTCCGCCCTGTGTGAGCGGTCCGAGACGTCGCGCGCAATGCACCAAGAGGTGAGCGATCGAGCCGATCGTAACACGAGAACATACGTGAATACAGAAGTATACCGACGTATACGGTATACTTCGGTATACTTCGTATATTTCATATACCTAACACAGTTTTGATATACCTTGGAGACCTTACTGCCACCCGGCAACTACGGCAGCTATTTACTATTTCCTTCATGTGCGCGAGGGGGACCGACCTGAGATGCCCCGGTTCGGGGGACCCCCCGAGCGCACAGGCCTCGTTCGCGCTTTCTATTTGATATCAACCCTAACCCTAACCTGTTGTAGCGGGACTACCCGGATGCGCTTGCCCTAACTCCTCGACGGCGGGTGTCAAGTGTCGCCAACGGCACGCTTGATCTCAGGTATGATGAGCTTCGGCAGGAGCGGAGCTCGAACGTAGGAGTATGCCGGGTGTGGCCTGAGTTTGATCCGAGCGGAGACTGAAAATATCGATAAGTAATACGAGGTCTACGAGATATCTCAAAGTCTCTCACACTTTGTATACTTCTGGGCTCACGTTCTTTCTGCGTAACACTACTTACCTCCTTGACGGGACCCCCAAAAAAGGGGGGGAAACGTAAGCAAAACGTGGCCTAATTCCGGCGTACCCCCCGAGCCAGAGCCCTAGATACAGGTAGGAGAGATGATCCGAGATGCTCTACCCACCCGTTTGGGGGGTCCGCGCATCCAATTCTGATTTTCCCGATTTTATTTGAGCCAGGGTCGGTCACAGACCATAAAATCGTACCTCAGCCCAGCCAATTTTTGCGATTCAAAATCAGATTCGGAGTCAGCGCCTAAAACCCTCCAGAAAAGAGGTTGGTGTATTTTTCAACTTCTCCGCCCACCTCTTAATGCACGCTCGAATAGTGCGAATCGATAAATCTGACACATCACCCCGGCGTCATCCATCAGCCACGTGGAAGAGTGTGCCAGGGTAAGTGAGGGCCAGGTGGAACATTAAACGTACTTCAGCAACTGCCGTACAGTTAGCTGCCGCATCGTGCAGCAGCGGCAATGCTGCGGCAAAATCCCTTTGCCCGATTCGGGGTTAGACAATTTCACCTTTGTTTTCCGCCTGATTCGCTTTAGTCGTGCGACTATCCATCCCTCGCCGCAGTAAATTAAAATTGAAAATCTCCCTCTGCTTTCCCTGTACTTTTTGGTCGACGAGTCATTGATGATCACCCAGGACCTGCGTCCGTCTGGTACTGTCCAATTCACCCGGGTCATAAGCTTGACCTGCCCATTATCATAGTCCAATCGCGGCGTGGCCTGCCCCCTCAATTCTTGAAAAGGAAGAACCATATATGTAGGACACGGCGGTGTGTTTGAGGCTTGGACTGCGCAGGGTACTGGAACGCATGAGGTTTGGTTCGATTTTGAGGTTCGATGGGCCCCTCGGGAGTGCACGTCCATCCAGGTACGCTTGCCTCAAATTTAGCACCGAATGACTTTATCCCCCAGGATTCTGATGCCCGTTGCTCTGGCCTCCAACCCCGTTTTCATATCAATCCGGCGGGCGTCAGCTCCCGACCCTTTCAGCGCTGACTCAGGTATACAGTAACAAATATTCGACGTTACTCAGCCAATATTCAGCATTGAGCGACTGAACGTCTCGTATCCAATTCGTATTTCTGGGCAGCCCTCATCCATTGAATCCGTGAATCCGAGTGCAGATTGTTCACCAAACAGGCGGCCCAGAAGTCTCCCGCGGCATCGCATAACAATTGACTGCCACTCAATATCCAACCGTGCGTGGGCTCCTTTCACTCAGAAGGAATTAACCATCTATCCAGGGTCTTCTAGGCACTAGTAAGGTCCAATTGCGGAGTGGTCCGCACCTGCATCACATACGGCCTGGGCTAACAGGTATATAGCTGCAGGTTACGCCCGTTCGACTCAGGCTTGGACCTTCGATTTTTGGCACCGAGTGCGCCTCAGCGATTGGCATTCACATCCAGCCAGATACGTCCGCCATTGAAGTCATTCCCCAAGGTACCATTGCGCGTGTTTGACTTTCACTTGTGATATGGGCGCAGCACGACTTCACGTACGTCCGTACGTCGGCCCTCGCCTGCCTGCCTCACTTTGCTAGTCTAACCAGGTTCAATCACACGTTATTCAGGACCGATTTCGAAGAGGCCCGCACCCGCAACGTGTGGCTTGGCAATCCGTATATTCCCCCCGTTCGATCTGGGCTTTGACCGTGCGATGGTTTCCAGTATGTTAGTTCTCTGCATCTGCCTCCATGATGTCCGTCTCCGTTCATTCAGTTTTATACTCCCCAGTGGAATGGGCCTCGTACCGCGTCGACGTCCGTTGGGCTTTCGCAATAATCCGCATCTGATCGGTCCCGAATCTGGAACGTAGGAATACGCACCTCGAATGACTGTTCAAAATTCAGGAATCTACCCAGGTTCATTCGCACACCAGCAAGGTCCAATTGCGGAGAGGCCCGCGCCTGCATCACATCGACATTGTTTAAGCGATTCATGCAGGGGACGCCGGTTCAATTCCGGCTTGGACCGTGTCTGGACTCTGGAGCCTGGTAACATTTTTGTTTGCCTGGTCGGGCCTCGGCGTCGATGACCATCCCCGCGCAGGGACGTATCCTGTATACTTCCTCACGCTCGAACTGTTCGAAAGTCACGGGTTTTCCCGCAAGATTTCTGACACATCGCCCCTGCGTCATCCATCACGTACGGGAACAAGCGTGCGGATCAAGCCGAGCCATGCTTCCCAGCGACTACAGTCTACTCGAATGCGCTCAAGCCTTGAGCCTTGAGCGCATTCGAGTAGGGTTAGGAGCGGTATCGAGCGCGTATTGCCGCGGCGGCGCCTTCCGGCTCCTCCCGTGCTAGGATGAACGCTGACGTCAAGCCCGCCTTGCGTCACTGCCAGCTGGGCGGCGTCCGCGTCCTGGGCTCCGCATCCTGCATCTCCGCCAGGCAGTGGCGCGCGCGTCGCTACAACCAAACGTGCGCCGTCACTAGTACTGCGCGCTCGTTCGTTCATTCTTCCTGCTTTGCCGGCGCTGTCTAGGCACGACTTGGGAGGGAGGCGCGCAACTTGAACCAGTGACGCACCTGCGCGCGCCTTTAGCGAGGCGTGCGCTTCCTCTTGGGCCAGGATTACCGCTGGCGCTCGGCTACATAGCGCCCCCCCGGCATCCTTCCCCACATTACGGTCGCGGGTCGCATGTTGTTGCATGCGCCTTTATGGATGCGTGCGTCGGTTTGTACTTCGGGTGTGCTGCTCGTCACGACCCCCCTCTGCACACGCCGTGTCGTGTATCCTGCCACGCTCGCCGGATCCGCGCCCTTTCTCCCCACGCTGCCATGCTCGGGTCGCTGTGTACTCTGCGTGCGCACTTCGTTTCCGTACATCCCCAGGTCGGACGTTGTTGCCGCAAACCACGCTGAGTCGTGGTCTTTTGTCTCTCGCACATTCCCCGGTCCATCCGAGCCTACACTGGCAGCCTTCACTCAGGGTATTGATACGGCAACAAGCCGTCGTCGACCATTGGAAGGTCATTCTCGACACGTGGACATGACACCTTCTGCATGGGAGGCAGACGGGGTTCGACTCCCCTCGACGGTATAGACTTGTTGTATGACCATTTAGTTTTGCGCGTCTCTCTGCTCTGCTTGAATCCGATGACTCCCAAACCCGTTGTCGATCACCGGCCAATCGTCCTCGCAGTGCCCCGCGGTCAAGCAGCACTTACTTCGAGAAAAACGGGGCTTTGAAGGTATGCAAAATATGCCAAGTTTCCCGTACCAGGACGAACTGACGGGCTTTCGGTCGCTTTAACCCATGCACTGGGCGTCACCTGCTATGCATGACCCCCAGGCTCAATTACGGAGAGGTCTCACAGCAATTACAGATCCAGTTCGATTGCAGAGATGCGCCGGTCCCCGACGAAATTAGGAGCAATGCGCAACCCATATTCACCCGCGGATGGTTCATCCAGGGAGGGCACCTCCGTGTGCGACCTTGATCCTGTTGCATCTCGCACTTTGCCCTGTGGCTATTGCCTCCCGGCTCGGTGGCTTTCCATCAGACTAAAACTGCCGATCAATATCCACCCTTCCGTGGCTGACGAAATCTAACCATCTATTCAGGCGATACTTGGCACGAGGAAGGTCCAATTGCGGAGGCCCGTATCTCCATCATGTACAGTGCCCGCTCGCTTCCATATCCAGGCGACGCCCGTCCGATTCGGGCTTGAGCCTTGCATCACGCCCATGATATCTTCGATTTCTTTTTTTGGAGTCGGTTTTTCGCACGAAGAGATATGGTCAGTTTCATCGTCAATTCAATGGTCCGCTGTTATTCATGGTGTCCTGTTGTTCTGCCTCAACTCTCTGGGTAGACATCCGCCCTCGACCAGTGGAATATTCCTTGCTTAATTTCTCCTAGGAGCAAAGCTTTACATCGATGGAAGCTGGGGTTTGAGTCCCGTCGGCAGTATGCAAGGTACGAAAGTGCTTTTGCTCTCGCCGACTCTGCCTGTTAAAGGCGTGATCATAACCAGCCTGACGCCCACTACAGCCACATACTTTCTCCTCGGGGTCGCGAACAAGGACCCTGCTAGCTTGCTTGCATGCTCGCTGGTTGCGCGCGCGTTCGTAGCCCCTAGTCAGCGTCATCTCTTTCGACGCCTCGCTTTGACGGGCTATTGCAACCTGGCCCAGAAGTCGACGATGTTGAGGGACAGCCCTCACCTCGCGACTTACGTCCGCGACCTCCACATCGATCTCTCCCCCTACATTCGGGCCCGGATGGTTTCGTTATTGCCTCTCCTCAAATTACTCAAGCGGCTGGTTATTGCCGGTGGATCTCGCTGGTGGGAGTGGGATCAGCTTCCTGTAGAGCTCCACGCTGCGGTCTTCGTCGTGCTCTCCCTTTCAACCCTCCGATGGGTTTCGTTGGAACATGTCAAGGATGTCCCTGTCCCTGCCTCTGTCGTCCACCATGCTCTGTTTTCATTGAGAGAGGTCTCACTCAGGTCGACTCCGATGACGAGATGCGTCCACCTTCTCTGATCAGCTGGTGCAGAATTCCCTCCTATGTCATCCGATACTCTATCATCTGACTCTTGACTACCGGCGGCATGTTTCTATCGCTCTCCATGCAGTGCTCATCGAGAATGAGTTAATCAACCCCTTGGAACGCCTCCGATACTTCGAATTAACTCTTCCGCATTGGGGAGCTCTTGGCGCTCTGGGGACGATTATCTTGAAGTACGCCAATTCCATTCGGTACCTTGTCATTAATTTTAAAAGTACGCAGCAATATTGAAACACCTCAGCTCTATACTGATTAGTCCGACTCGAAAGGGCTCCATTTGCAACCAGTTTCGTTACCCCGTCTCCCACAGCTCCTCAGCCTTACTTTGAAGGTGGCTGAAGGCCTCTTGCGCACACCGAATTCCCTGCTAACCGTCATGGCGGCGCTCCCGAGGTACATGCCTACCACCGGGGTCGTCAACGTACTCATATACGCCGACATTCCGACTCCATTCGCCGAGCCGATGTCGACGCGGCGTCGAATAACCTTCCCCGGCTCCGGGAAGTGTGTTTTCATGTGTGCTTTACAGATAAGTAAGTTTGGTGAGATTGGTGGCTTTGAATCCGGATGCGTGGGAAGTTGCGCTTCGCCAGCGGCGCTATGTTTACATTCTCTCACACCAATAATTCGCGCGAAAAGGATCACTATAGATGACATCTCCGATTAGCGCATTACGCTGGGGGGACTACTAAGCGTGCAATGCTTATTCTGTCGCCCTCAACATCGCAGCGTGTTGCATTCACAGTTACTCGTTATCGGTACAGTGGGCGGCGCACGCCGTTCGAGTCCTCTCTTCATCAGATGACGTTGGTGCAGAGGGATTGGTCGCGACTCGCGTTTTTACCAGTGCGTGTGGTCACAGGTGCCTGATTGCTTGTGCCATACTATATGCAATTGCTAACCAATGCCATGTCCAGAAGCGTCGCAAGAACCCGTCGCCGCTGCTTGCACGTGCTTAGTGATTTTCTGGCCTTACCTTGGCCCGAAAGCCATGGCTTTGGCCCGGCTTCGTCCGGTTTTGGCCTCGTAGAATCAGAGGCCAAGCCAAAAGCCAAGCGCCTGGCTTTGGTCTGAAAGCTAGAAAGCCACGGCTTTTGGCGGGATCAAACAGAGAATTCTGGCTTTGGCCGGGCGAAATCTCAGGCCGGGCCAAAAGCCAACCTAGGCCATGGATTTGGCTTGGCTTTGGCCTTGGTACCAAAGCCAAAGCCAGAACATCACTACACCGCGCGCGGAGCCTGAAGTCCAACCTTCCGAGTGTTCCGACGGTGACTGATATGACGTGCTGCGGGAGGTGCCAAGTAGGCGCTTAACGAGCGCTAAGCTTCCTTCTGTACTTTCGATCTCACAACTAAGGGCGCCTCTTGTCAGTCATCCCTGAAAAGTCACGTTTGCCACATTTCTCTATATTTCTCCAGAGTTCCTGCTCATCATTTTACTAGGAACGCCAAGGACAGTTACAGCAATCTCCTTGAAATGGCAGAGAGATGCAGTAGCATAGCCTTATGACAGCGACGTTGGGCTATGCCGGCATGAAGGCAGTTGGTGACCACGAGGCGTCCACTCTCTGTCCACTGCTGTCATCTCCTCCCATGCACCACTCATTGACGCGCCAGCCGACCCGAGACACTCTCCGTAGCTGGTGGTCGGACAGGAACCCATTGGGTCCCAACATCGACCTCCATGCAGCCGCGAAGCCTTTGATGCGGTTCATGTATCGGCGCGACGTCTTGGCCTTGATCGCTAGGACTCGCGGGACTCCACTCTCCAGCGAGGATATGGAAATTTATTCAAGCTATCTAGCGTAAAACTTCTCATTGTCTTTCGTGCGTCCTGGGGTTGATTAATCTTGCAGTTATAAATATGTATCGTCGTCCAGCAAGGCCACAATTCTGATGGAGCTTGGCGCAAGGATCGAGTCGGAGGATGACGCGAATGTTGTGGCGGATTCATTTGTCTTACATTTCTCCGAGGAATTCCTGAGCTCCTCAGACACAACGATCTGTCGATCGATGTGCCACCTCTTGGCCGGCCTCGCACGCCGTGAAACAACAGTACCGGTTGTCTTGAGTCACAATCCGTGCCCCCTGCTCGTAGCCCGCCTGTCGTGAGCCCCGGATGATTTGCCCATGTCCATGCTTACACTCCAACCCAGGGGCAAACATGACGCAGTTCTCCAGAGTGTGACAGAGGCCCTTTACTGGATCACTCAATGGGTTGATGGCGCGCAGGCTGCCCTGGACGCAAACATCCTCGACTTCCTGGGCGAACTGCTTGAGAATAGTCGCACGCGGGATTGGATGTGTAGAACGCTACAGACGCTGGCAGGCCAACTGCTCCCAGCGACCGTGGTCGTGGACCGGTTGCTATTGCTGTTACGGTGAGTCTATCCTTAGTCTTGACCAGGCACTGAGTCGAACCCCAGGGACGATAATCCCCATGTCGTAGACGGCGTGACACAAGCACTCAAATTGATCGCCACATCGCCTGACCTTGCGCAGGCGATCGTGGATGCCAATGTGGTAGAACGTGCACCGGAACTGGTGGAGTCATCGCACACTGGAGTCCGCACACACACGTGGGAGCTCCTTGAAGAGCTATCGTGCCACGAAATCACAGCAAAGATAGGCTTGGATCAGCTGATATCTCTCTGGCGGTGAGTCACGAGCATTGCCATTGGCATTCAGGCTCGACGTGTTAATTTTTCCCCAGGAACGGGAGCCCCACGGTTTCCGGGACAGCGGAAATGACATTGTCTCGTACACTTCGTTCCCCTCGATGTGCGCAGACTGCTATGGCGGCGGATTTATTGGAATATTGGCTTAAGTCGCTTGACTTCCCCGTCAATGAGGCCCGGAGATGGTGGAGGCCTCTCGACGACTTGGTGAGACACGAACTAACAATGAAAGTGGCTGTGGGACACATGATCTCCCTCCTGCGGCAAGTCGACATCATTGTTTTCTACCATGAGGGGCTTATCTTCTGGTAGGAGTGTGGATCCGACGTCTGTTGAGGATGCGGCACGGGGATTGTATCGCGCAGTCAGCTCGCCTGAGGGCGCACAACGCTGCAGACGCTGATAGATCAGCCGCTCACAGCCCCGGTGGTCATTGACCAGTTGCTATTGCTCTTACAGTGAGTGTATCGTTAGTCTTGACCACTGGCAGGCATTGAATCGAACACCAGAGGCGATAATCCCGAGGTCGTGGACGGGGCGACACAGGCACTCAGTTGGATTGCCACGTCGCCTGACGTGGCGCAGGCTATCATGGATGCCAATGTGCTGGAACGTGTGCCGGAACTGGTCGAATTACCGCACACTGGAGTCAGGGAACATACGTGGGAGCTCCTTGAACAGCTGGCGCGCCAAGAAATTACAGCGAAGACGGGCGTTAAGCAGCTGATATCTCTCTTTCGGCGAGTCTCGATCATAGCATTCAGGAACGACGTGTTCATATTTCTCCAGAAGCGGTAGTCCCAGTGTTTCTGAGGCTGCGGCAAGGACATTGTCCCGCACACTCCGTTCCCCTCAAGGTGCGCAGATTCTCATGGCGGAAGATGTGTTGGAATTTTTGCCGGAGTTGTTTGAGTTCCCCGTCAATGAGGCCCGGAGATCGCGGGTGGGTATCTACGATTTGATGGGCGGCTACAAAATACCACTAAAGGCGGCCGTGCGATATATGCTCGCTCTCCTGCGGCAAGTCTAAATTATTGTTTTTTTTTTTGCATGAGGTGTTAATCTTCAGTTAGGAGCGCGTCTGCCGAGAATGCGGCATGGGGATTGTATGGCGTAGTCAGCTTTCCCGAGGGCGCACAGGCTGTCCTCGAGGCAGATCTACTGGAATCGGTGCCTGAGCTGCTTGAATCACCGAACCCCACGGTCCGGACCTGGACATGGGCGATGTTGAAAATGCTGTCACACCACGCAGCCACAGCGAGGTCGGCTGTGGCCCAGGTGGTATTCCTCCTTCAGTGAGCAAGCGCCGTTGGTCTTGATCTAATCGAGGGCTGATTTCATATTAAGGGGCGGGAATCCCGTGGTAACTCAGCGTGCGGGAGAAATACTGAATGAAATCGCCAAATCGCCTCTAGGCGCGCACGCTGCTGTGCATGCCAATGCGTTAGGATGTGTAGGAGAGCTTCTAGCATCCCCTGATCCTGGAGTTCAAGTAGAGGCATGTGCGTTGCTGACGCAGCTGGCCACGCACAAATCCACCAGGGTTGCTGTCTTACGCGCAAATCCCTGCGTGCAGCTGGTCTCACTTTCGCGGTTAGGCTCCTTTTTCACATATTGACATTGGCCTGACTGGCCATCAGTGGCAAAACACCAATGGTGGCTCGACGGGCTATCTGGGCACTATGCATGATCGCGAGCTGCGCAGAAGGGGCTCGCGCCGTCGTTGACGCAGAGATCCTTGAGTGTGTGGGACCAGTGCTTGAGTCGCCCGGTACGAACGACATTCTCCACACATGTCGCATCCTAGGAGAGCTAGCACGCCACAAGACCACTTTGAAGGCACTCTTGGCTGTCCGGCCGTGCTCGCAGCTGGTGTGTCTCTTGCAGTGAGTCCGTCTTCGAAACGCCAGAACCCTGATTTATGCATCCCAGGCGCACCGTCGCAACGTTTGACTCCCCTCTCTATCATTTGGCTGTCCGTGCAAGCGCGGCATTTGCCCTGGCCCAAATCAGCGAATCTCCCCAGGGAGCCGCAGCTGTTGCCGCAACGGATTTCTTGGTCCACGTCGAGGCCCTGTTAGACTCCCCAGATCATCAATTCCAAGTGTGGATATGTGTAATTCTCCGGAACCTCGCACGCTTGCAACCAGAGCGTCTGACGGTCTGTCCGCCGAGCAGAGGCCGAGCATAAGCCTGTGTTCGGTGGATTTTATTGACCTCATATCGTGCCCATGAAATTACTTTCGCCTGTCAGAACTGGGAATGAAGAAAGATAGGACCGAGGATGTGTGGACGGACGAATGGTTTTGGGAGAACCGGGGCGGCGACGACAGCAGCGTGGTAGAGTTTCAAGTCCATAATGGTTGGTTTATATGTTAGCTGCGCAGAGGTGGTGCGAGCGCAGCTGGGTTCATATTAATTCCGTTCGCCTCAGTAAATCGACCCATCTTGAAGCCGAGGTTTCAAATACTGATTCTGCCACTCGTATGCCCTGCGGATACCTGAATGCAAGGCAAATCCAGTCAATGCACATGTCCGTGTCTATCCTGAAATTTACCCAACTCGAGTAATTTCTGAGGCACCAGGCGAATTGAAGCTGTGTACGTGAGGGAAACGCGGGTGGCCATCATGCTCCTCGAGCTACTTCATTTTGGTGAATCCTGTTTTTCCTCATTCACGTCCGCGTTTGCTGCCTTCTCCTCCCCAAGCTCACCCATCTATCCAGATTTCACCAAGGAATATTAAGGTCTAATCGGGGCGTGGCCCGCGCCTGCAACTCGTTAATTCATGTTGAGCCATGCTTGTGGGAGACGCCCGTTGGAACCGGGTTTGGACCGTAGCCGATAAAATCAGGCTTCTTTCTTCAGCTTTTACTCTATCAACGCTGGGTGAACAATGAGGATGTTGTAGATTGAAATCCCGGTCTCTTTCCAAGCTGCGAAGATGCGGGTCGACTATTGATTTTGCATTAATCCACCTTTCCTAGTAGGCCTTACCTCGATTGAAATTTCGCGATCCAGGTTCTGTCGCATCATATGCTGGGCCGATTGTGGAGAGACCCATACATACCTTTAACGTATGAGGTTGAAAGAAATCCCGTAGCAAGGGACGCCCGTTCGATTCAGGCGCATCCGCTCTCCACTGTTCAAATTTGTGCAGGTCGTCATTATTCAAGTGGAGCTCGCAATCCCTTTTTCTCAATCCACCTCACCCTCCATTGGAAATCCCCTATGCTGAGGTATGCTCAGCTCCGCTCGAATCTGTCCACCCAAAATGCCACCGAAATAAGCATATCTGAGCATACTTGATTTTGACCATATACCATATGTGATTTTGCGCTCATTCTTCCGCTTGCTGCTCAGATCTACTCAAATTATGTTCCGGTCTGCCAAGGTCTGCCTACATACCCCCTGCCAGGATCCTAGCTACATCCCGCCTTTCCCATTATTATATATATATCAGAAATCCATGTTATTTAACGAACTATGAAAGCAGTATACATGAGCCCACCCATCGCGCACCATCTCATTCTGTGCGCAACCCATCGCGACGGTCTGCTCTCCCATGGTACATTCGCCGTGTCCGCGACCGTCGCCAACACTGTGCGCGGGAACTGGAGCACGTGGATCTAGCGTACACGGACTCAGAAAGAAAGACGGCCTGTATGACGGAGATCCACTTCGGCTCAAATCCGTGGCTGTTCCGTGTTGCAGAACTCCCGAGGGTGGATATGCATGCGACGCCCGTTCGACGCGGGCTTGGACACTACGTTTGAATGTCGTTTTTGCTTCGATTCTTTCGAGTCGAGGGGTGCATCGGGCAGGCATATCCAGGGAGGTACGTTCGGATGCTCTTGTGAAGTTGAGCACGCAACTGCCAGTTCGACCACGTGTTTTATTCCGTGAGTACTGGAGGACCTTACATCCCTCCGTACGTTCGCCTTCACCACTTTTAATTGACCAATGCCATCAGGTTCTGCTGCAGAGTATTCAAGTCCAATCGCGGAGGGCCCGCACCTGCGCCGCATACATTACGTGAAGGAGACGCTCGTTCGATTCGGGCTTGGACCGCGGGATGAAAGATGGGATTTACTTCTTCCTGTATGCGCCTCAGCGTCGATGGCCTTACCTAGAATACGATTTCGTTCAAGTCAATTCTCAGCACGGGGATCTAGAATCTACTAGCTCGCGTCGCTTCTTTGAACACTAGCATTTTCTCCTCATCTCCCCACCATCCCCCAGATGTTTTTTTTCTAGAGCTGAAGGTTTGCAATTGATAGTGTCTCCTCTCTGCGGTGGCCGGTTCAGATACGTGGGGCACATACGCACGCTTGAATGGTTTGAATCGAATGAAATAAACAGGTTTATTCTTCGCACGATTTCTGACACATCACCCCGCGTCATCCATCGCCCACGTGGAGAAGTGTGCGGCCGCTTACTTCACGCCCACCACCACCATCTCGTTTGCCGTCTCCTCGCACGCCGCTCATCCCGCTCATCCAAGCCCCTTGCGCCTAAAACTAGCATCTCGACCGCGCTCGAGAGCTTTTCTGCCGAGATCATGCGCGCGTTGCCAGTGACACTCCCGCGGCGGCGGCGCTCTCCTTCAAGTTCCGAGTCAGCGAGTCGTGCGGTTCCCTCTAGGCGAGGATGAACCAGGCCGCCCTTTCATGTTATCCTCTAAGATAAGGAGGCGCATTTCCGCGCGGTACCAAGAGTGACCCTCCCGTGCGCGACGCCACCGTGCGGATGACCCGCCGCAGCGCTGTATGGCGATCGCAAGCGAATTTCATGGTGCGTGCTGTCGTTTCTTAGCTGGATTCCTCTCCGCCTTCTCTTCTCTCCGCCGTGTGCTCTAGCTCATCACGGCCCTCCTCTGCATCTCGCTCAGATGTGTCTCCCCACCGCACACTCCTCGCCACTTCGCGCTCCGTGCGTTTCGCATCTAGCTCTGGCAGCTTGCGGGCGCGTATGATTTCGCCCCGCGCACGCTCCGTGCGCACTGCATCGCCCTCCACTGGCATGGCGGCGTTCTCCCCCAACTATCTTCCCGGCGTCCGTCTACCTTGCGCATTCCCCTCCCGCGCGTTGATACTGACCACCTTGACTAAGGGTATCCACAGGGGAACAAGCCGTCGTCGATTAGTGGACGGTCATACTCGAAATGCCACTACCACCTGGTTCCGCATCCGAGGAAGCCGGGGGTTCGATTCCCCTCGACCGTATTCTCTGTGTCTCCACTTCTTTTTTTTTTTTTTGCTTTAAGTGTGTCTTTCGCTTCCACTTGAATTCCGGGACTCTCGCGAAGCTGTAGTTGACCAGATATTGATTCTCTGCATGGAACTTACGACGCCCGCTGTGCTTGGTAGTGCATCTCCTTAAATTCACTGATAAACCGACGGTCATCTGAATACTCCCCAGGACGAATTAGTGTTAGGACGCTTCAATATTGCCTCTCTATCCGCCAATAATCAAGATGTGTTCGCCCACCTTAGGCTGGTCATTGATCCTTCTAGCATATTCCCCACCAATGCTTCGCCCAAGGAAAGTTCCGAGCATATCGCACACTGTGCGTGTCATCTTGAAAGATATTCACCTATTAACGCTCTACACAGGAGTGAGGAGTGGTCCGCACACGCTTCCAGTGTTGCAGAACTTCCGAGAGTCGATATGCAGGCGACGCCCGTTCGATTCGGGCTGGGATCATACCTCGGTTGCCCCGGTTTTTGTTGTCTGCGTCTGCATCTATCATCTCCGCTTCCGTGCATTCGCTTTCTCACTCCCCGGAGAGGATGGGCCTCGCCCCGCGTCGGCGTCCTTTCTAGCATTTTTGAGGGGAATTAGGATTTGATCAGCGCTGGAGCTGGACCGCAGCAATACGTATGCAGCCGCCTTGAATGAATGTCCCAAATTCATACATCTAATCAGGGTCATTTGCAGAATAATATGGTCCAATTGCGGAGTGGCCCGCACCTGTGTCGTGTGCCAGTTCGCAAAATTCCGCGCAGGAGACGCCCGTTCGATTCGGGCTTGGACCGTGTGTGGTTGCCACAGGATCTTTCTACTTTTGCATGAATATTGGAATTGCAAGTGGAAGGAGACTCCTTGATTCTGCACTCGGCTTGGCCGCTGGTTGCCTTCTGTACGCCTTTGTGTTTCGAGACGAGCTATACATGTATGTTTCGGTAGACGTATTCGATCAGCGCCGAATCGGTCGGTATCGACTTCCTCCCTAGGCTCGAATCCAGCCTGTCTATGAGAGCAAGCTCGGTCTCTTGACACTTTTCATAGACAGACGGTCACCGGTCTACTTCCTCCCCTTCGATGACTGGTTCGAGGTAATGTTTCTGAATCCGCAATATTTACCTCCGTGAATTAGGCTTTTATCCCCGGGCTCCGCTATGCCTCCCACCGTGTCTGCGCTCTTTCGAGCATTTTCGAGGTGGGGTCTCTATTCAATCGTCGCGACCATCGCTCGTATCTGATTAGCGCTGAATATGGTGTGCATCCGCCTCGAATGACTGTTCAAAAATTCACGAATCGAACCAGGAGCAAGGTCCAATTGCGGAATGGCCCGGACCTGCATCACGCTGTATCTCCCCGAATCTCCGTGTCAGCGGCGCCTGTTCGATCCGGGCCCGGACCGTGCATGTTTCGGATGTTTGTTCTTTTGCATGAATGTTCGCATTGCAACCGCAAGTAGCCTGCTTGATTCTACCTGCGTACCACTCATCAAGAAGGGCTTCACCGCTCGTTGCCTTCTTTGTGCTCTGAGGTGAGCTATGTGATATTTGGACCCTCCTCCCCCGCTCTTAATCTATCCATGCTTTTAGGCTCTCACAGTATGCAGGTCCCATTGCGATGTGGCCCGCATCTGGTTCACATTCGGCTGTTGGGCGAGTGCATCTTGTGCAGACGACGATGTTTTTCTCTGCGTCTGCATCCACAATCTTAGCGTTTGCAAATTAGGCTTGATCCCCCCGGTCGGGTAATAGTCCTGGCGCTTCATTCCACCGAAGCATTTTGAGGTGGGTCCTTTTGGCCGTCGCGATAATAATCTGTATCCAATCAGCGCTGAATCTGAAACTTTTTTTTTTTTTTTTTTGTGGGGTGTTTGGAGTAACAAAGGGAAGTCTGCTGAAGGATTCTAAGTTTGTCCGTCTGTGTGGCTGGTTTTGAGCCAGTCCTGAATCTGAAACTTAGCGATCTGTATGCATCCGTGTTGAAATAACTGTTCAAAATTCATGAATCTAACCATGGTCATTTGCAGAGTAGCAAGGTCCAATCGTGGAGAGGTCCGCACTTGCATCGATATCGTGAAAATTCTAAATGCAGGGCACGCCCGTTCGATGGGGCTTGAACTGTGGGTAATCCCTCTTGCTGTCGTTTTTGTTTACTTGAAGTCATACTATGCTACGCCTCGCAAATGCTCGCGCCTGCTCCATGGCGCCGTACGCCTGTGTCAGGAGTCTAATTTCATTCCATCCCAGTCGCAGCCCAAACAACCCGGATCAAGTCAGCGTGAGCATTTTCCACTTGCAGCGTTGCCGTAGGTCCGTGGGTGCATCTTTCGTCCTTCGTCCTGTACTCTATTCGGTGTGCTAACCCCACCAGCCTGCAGGGCGCTGATGTGCACTGTTGCTTGCCCGTGTTGTCCACCGTCGCGCCACACGCTCCGCCATGCACGCCGCTCCACGCCCCGTGCGACGCTCTCGCACCGCGCCTCTCGGGTCGCCCTGCGGGCCTGATTCCTGCGCGCGACCATTAGGAATGCGCTCGCCGCACCTCCCTTTCCGCCCGCCGTGCACGTAGTCTGTAGTTTACCGCGTGGGGAATGATTGGTGGTGGGGGTTATTACTGTCATTTGCATAAGTCCGTGAAAACACGAAAAAAAATCGCGCAGTCACGTGTCAATTAACTCAGGTCTCACCATGCTTCGGGGATGCTTAAGATGTCAAGGGTGGATGAATCGAGTATATTTTGTCATGTCAGGACATCAATATATCCCCTTCGGCCGTCCATCACTGCTATATTGTTCTGGGACATCAATCGTCAATCGATGTCCGAAGACCTTGCTGACCTGCAATCAATGTAATAGTTATTGTGGAAACCTCCTCGGGAGTTCCTCTTCTGGCATTGACGTGACCAGAATTTTTCTCGTGTTTTCACGGACTTATGCAAATGACAGTACGTAAAGTGCGGAGTTTGAAGTTGTTCCCACGCTAGTCTCAACTGTTCCATTGTGTTCTCGCAACGATCTCCACCTTTAAACGCATCGTCTGTAGTACGTGCCAGCTTGCAGGGTACTTGAGGGCTTGAGTATAGTTGAGAAGGGATTGCGAGCGCCGAGGGGGCAGTCTTGAAGGACTTGGCAGATACACTTGCAGGGCTTGAAGGCGGAGCTTTAGGGCTTGAAGGCTTGAAGCTTAATGGGCAGTCTTGAACGGGACCGCAGGAACGTCGCAGAGGTTTGTGAGAGCAGGGGATGGAGGGAGATGGGGGGAGAAAGCAAGCTACGGCGTTCGACGTGGTAGTGGTTGACCATCAAATCACGCCATACCGACGCACGTGGCATCGGAGTTTGAATGACTTCCAAAGAATTTCGCCCTCTCCAAGTCCGCTAAATCTTGAAATTCACTGTTGGTCAAATCCATCAGCCATATGGTTATCCTCTTTGTTTTCGGCCCAATATTCTCGTCAACTTGTTCAGCTCAATGGTTTTTGCTTTTACAAAAAAAAGCTGGCAGAAAACTGGCGGAACTTGCCAGCTCCGCCATACCCGCCAGTTGCGCCAGCTCACTGCCAGCTCCGCCAGACGAAAAACATTTTCCTGATGTCGACTCTCTGCTGTGCTG
Organism: Mycena latifolia; assembly: GCA_029289555.1. Classification (NCBI taxonomy): domain Eukaryota; kingdom Fungi; phylum Basidiomycota; class Agaricomycetes; order Agaricales; family Mycenaceae; genus Mycena; species Mycena latifolia. Next base: position 32,974 of record JARJLE010000159.1, on the reverse strand, counting down.
CGGCATTGTGAATGCCCCCTCGTCTCCTCACGTGCGTCCGTCTACCCCGGGTGGCGCATCTACCCGATCCTACACTGACGTCCTTCACCAAAGGGATTCATATGGTAACGAGCCGTCGTCGACCAGCGGACGGTCATCCTCGCGAAGGAGTTCGGAACCACTTCTTCTGAGGAAGGCGGGGGTTCGATTCCCCCCGATGGTATTATCCATTGTCCCTGCAGTTTTTTCTCTTCCTCTTGATTTTGTGTCTCTTTCTGCTTTCTTCATCTCTTTTTCCTCCACCTGAATCCGCAGAATACCGGAGCCGCCGGCAGTGGCGCGCGAACACCACCCTTGTTACAACTTAGTTTCCGCGGGAGACGGAGTTGGGGGTACGCAATATAGCCTTCCGTGCCCGATCAAGTCGACCGGACCGCCGTTCGTTTGGTTACTGGAATTTACCTATAGACCGAGGCTCATATGCGTAATCCCAAGGTCTAATTGCGGAGTGGCCCGCACCTGTATCGCGTATTGTGGGAGTCCCAGTGTACATGCAGGCGACGCCCGTTTGATTCGGGCTTGGACCGTCCCTGCTATCTTCAATTTTTGTTGGAGTCGGTTTTCGTTGGTTGATTATTCATCGCCTCTTTTGGTTCTGCCTTAACTTGGCGTGCTTATAGGGTATAAATCCGCCTTCTGGAGGATGGCATGTTGGATCCTAGGAACCAAGCTTTATATCGATGGAAGTTGGGGTTCGAGTCCAATTTCCAGACGAGCAAGCTATCGGCTAAGAGATGGTCTTGGACCCCTCCTCTCAATGAATTATCTGAGCCGCATTCACGACCATGACCAGTCTACGCCACATAAAGCCAGATACTTTCCCCTTTTATTCACCATGGTCGCATTGCCACAAGAGCTCGTCGACCATGAGTATCGCAGGAACCCGATAAGACATCGGCGAAACGTGGACGTTAACCGCTCCGATAGGCGCTTCACAAGCGCTCATTAGGCGCTCAACGAGCGCTAAGCTTACGTTCGATCCCACGACTGGGGCACCTCCTGACAATACAACAGACATCCCAGGATAAACTCAGACTTCTCTATAGCTCTCCGGAATCATTTTACTAGGAACGTCAAGAACAGTTACAGCAATCTTCCCTGAAGTGGCAGAGATATGCAGTACCACAGCCTTATGACAGGCATGTTGGGCTATGCCGGCATAAATAAAGTCTGGCTGACCACGAGACGGCCACTCTCTTCCCACTATCATCTCCCCCGGCCATGCACCACCCATTGACTCGCCAGCCGACCCGAGACAGTCTGCACAGCTGGTGGTCAGATAGGAACCCAGTGGGTCCGACGATCGATCTCCATGCCGCCGCGAAGCCATTGATGAGATTTATGTATCGACGCGACGCACTGGCCCTCATCGCCAGGAATCGCGGGATTCCCCTCTCAAGCGAGGATATGGACATTTATTCAAGCTATCTGGCGTACATTTTTCTTCATTGTTTCTGCACGTCCTGTGGCTGACTGATCTCGTAGTTATAAATATGTATCGTCGTCCACCAAGACCGCAATTCTAGTTGAGCTCGAGACTCGACTCGACTCTGAGGATGACGCCCGCGCCGTAGCGGATTCATTTGTCCTACATCTGGCCGATGAATTCCTGAGCTCGTCAGACACAGCGATCTGCAAGTCGATGTGCCGGATCCTGGGACTGCTGGCACAACGCGAAACAGCAATACCGGCCGTCTTGCGTTGGGCTCCATGTAAACAGCTGGTGTCTCTCCTATCGTGAGTCCCCACCCTTTCGCTCACACGCCGGCCTTCACCACTCGAAACCAGGGCCGTAGATATCGAAGTCGTCGTGGGCGCCGCGGAGACCCTGTCCTCGATTGCTAAATGCACCGAGGGCGCGCAGGCTATCGCGGATGCCAAAGTGTTCGACTCCTTTGCCAAGCTCCTTGAATCACCGAATGAAAAGGTCCAGAAATGGCCTCGTGAGATCATAGGGGAGCTCGTACGCCATGATACCACCGCCCGAGCGGCCACGGGCGCAATTGTATCCCTCTTGAGGTGAGTCTGGACCACCGCGCGCTGTAGGAAGTATTAATCCCCGGTAGGAGCAGGAATATTGCAGTGACGAAGTGCGCGGCCAACGTCGTGGATCACATCATCACTTTTCCTCTAGGCGCCCAGGCACTGGTCGCTGGGAATATCCTTGATGCCGTGGCCCCATTGCTTGACGATAGTCCAATGCGGGATAGTCAAATGCGGGATTGGACGTGTGGGATGCTGAAAATATTGGCAGCCGAGCCGGCCACAGTGACGGTCGTATCAGCACACCTGGTAGTGGTCTGCCGGTGAGCCCTACATTTTGGTTCGAGAACTGGATGTTTATTTTGACGTCAGTCACGGAAGTTCCGAACTCGTGGAGAGTGCGGCAGAAGTACTCAGTTCGATTTCTATATCACCGGGTGGTGCGCACGCTATTGTGGACGCAAATGTTCTGGAATGTGTCCATAGGCTCCTTCAATCGCCGAGCACTGGGGTCCGGAAATGGACATGTGACATGCTAAGACAGCTTGTGCACCACACAACGACGGCTGAAGCAGCAGTGGACCATATAGCTTATCTTTTGCGGTCAGCTACAACAATGATAAACGCAACTGCGTTAATTTCCTTTTAGGAGCAAGGATCCCAAAGTCGTCGAGAACGCGGCCAGGATATTGTATCAGTCAGCTGACTCGTTCGGGAGCGCGCAGGCTATCATGGACACCAATGTGCTACAATATGTGCCTAAGCTTCTCCAATCCCAGGAAGCTGGGGTCTGGCAGTGGACGTGGAGCCTGCTCGACGAGTCGGCGCGCCATGAGATCACTATGAGAGCAGCAGTGGAGCAGATGGTCTTCCTCATTCGGTGAGCCTCGACGATCTGGTGTGCAGCCAGATCAAGATGTTGATTATTTTCTGTAGCGGCGAAGATGTTAGGCTTGTTCAAGATGCGGCACATAGGTTGTGGCGGACTTCCAAATCGCCTGCAGGTGCGCAGGCTACCGTAGACGCAAAAGTGTTTGAATATCTGCCCGCTCTCGTTGAATCCCCGGACGTGTGGATCCAGAAGTGGACGTGGAACCTGTTGGAAGAGTTGGTTCGCCACGAAAGCACGGCCAGTATCGTCATTTGCGAAATAATATCCCTCTGTCGGTGAGTCCGAATTTAAACCATCTCATCTTGTTTGTGATTTTGGTTTGGGCAGAATTCCCGCAGTCACCAAGAGTGCCATACACATGCTGGATCATATCTTGACATCACCTCACGGTGCACAAACTCTGATGGATGCAAAGATCCTAGACTCCACCGATGTCCTACTTGTCAACAGTCAAATGCTGGATTGGACGTGTGAGATGCTGAAACGGCTCGCAGACCAGCCGTCAATGACGAAGCTTGTCCTGGAGCGACTAGTATTCCTCCTGCAGTTAGTCCCTATGTTTTCTTTTCGGGAGCAGGTCTTGACGTGCACACCAGTCCGGGAAATCTCGATGTCGTGATCGGCGCCGCCAAAGCGCTCAATTGGATTGCGAAATCGCCCGAAGGCGCGAATGTTGCCTTGGACGCAAATGTCCTGGAATGTTTCCCCGCACTGCTCGAATTACCGCATGCGAGGGTCTGGATAGGGACATGGGACATAGTGGAAACGTTGCTGCGCCATCAACTTGCAACAAAGCCGATCGCGCAATATATCGTATCCCTCTTCCGGTGGGTCTGAACAGGATCTGCAGGGTCAGGCGTTGTTGATTTTTTGCCTAGCGGCGGGAGGCTTACACAGACCAACTTGAAGCATGCTGCACAAATTCTGGGCGGTATCATCAGTGCACCTCAAGGTCATAAAGCATTGATGGATATAGATATGTATGGCTGTGTGGCCGTACTGCTTCAATTACCAAACAACGCGAGTCCGACATGGGACTGGATGTGGTGGAAGCTGCGGAAGGTCGCGTCCGAACAGTTTACCACGATAGCGGTTGTCGGTCAGCTAGTAGTGCTCTTGCGGTAAGTCTCCGTCACTTTCTTTCCTGAGCAGATGCTGACATTGAAACTAGTCACCACATATCTGATCTCGTACTGGGTGCAGCCAAAGTATTGTGTTCGATTGCGACATCGCCCGAAGTTGCACAGGCTGTCGTGGATTTGGACTGTGTCGTTAAACTCCTTGATTCACCAAACACTGGAGTGAAAGTATGGACGTGCGAGTTGTTGGCAAATGCAGCATTTCATCAGTCCGCGAGCGACCGTGTCTTGCCTGTAAGCCCTTGCATGCAGCTTGTATCCCTCCTACGGTGCGTCTCAATTATTTGCGATCTCCGAAGAAGGTCCTGATTTACGATCAGTGACCAAGATCCGGTCGTGGTTGAGAGGTCTGCGAGGACATTGTCTCGAATCGCCAGAGTCGAGGGGGGGGCCCAGGCTGTGGTCGACGCGGGGGTGCTCGACTGCGTGGGGGAACTGCTCGACTCCCCGAACACGATGGTCTGCCTTTGGGCCTCGCAGATATTGGGAGAGCTAGGACGCCATGAAGCCATTGTGCCGGCAATCCTGACCGTAAATCCCTGCCCACAGTTAATGTCCCTCGTGCGGTGAGTGTCTCTCTATAACGTGCGACGCTGTGTTCATACGAGCCAGGCACACTGCCGGAGCATCTGGGTCGACTTCGGACTATTGTCCGGTACGCACAGCAGCAATCTCTGCCCTGGCTAGAATCAGTGAATCCTCCGACGGTGCGGCCGCCGTCGCCGCCACACAATTTATGGTGGACGCTTCGGCCCTCACAGATCATGAGCTTCAAATAATTGCGAAGGATCTGGCGAGGAGCACGCACGGTCCGAGTAATACATGATCGAATGTGCCAGACCGTCTACAGTCCCCGCTCCTTGCAAAATCACTGCTCCTTGCAACAGTGGAAATCACATGGAAATAATGATTGAATGAATTCTCTGAGGGATTTACAGCTAGTTGCGGAACTTAGGGCGCGGCCGATTTTTTTTTCCATTTTGAGCTGTTTTTGATCCTTTTCACCAAATCAACTGCCCCGGCCTGAGTTCTTCACATAAGGCCATATAAACTAGATGGACAGGACCGCGCTGCGATTCCGCAGGGGGTGTCATCCCCCGATTCGTTATATTCGACTTTCTAAAAATGTAATATAGGATTCTGTAGTTTTTCCTTATATCTGGTCCTGCACGGGCAGACAAAGTTCAAATATGATATATAGTCATTCAATAATACCTTTGCACTGTGTGAAGGGGACCTCATTGTCCGAATGTGATTCCTGGACCGCAGACGCATAAAAGAAGCTGTTGAATCCAAAGACTTACAGTTTTGGAACTTCTTGCTCAGGAGTGCTGCCCGCTGTTGCTCTCTACCCCAGTGCGTGAAGTACAAACATCTGCGCCCACTAACCGAGGCTCCAGAGATTTTACACGACTCACATTTGCGGTATGTGCCCTAGTTCGACGACGCGACGCGCCCCCGTTTTGCAATCACGGGGTGTTACTCCACGTGCCTGTGATTGATTGTCCATAATGGGGCGCGTCGCGTCGTCGAACTAGGGCACATACTGCAAATGTGAGTCGTGTAAAATCTCTGGAGCCTCGGGTAGTGGGCGCAGATGTTTGTACTTCACGCACTGGGGTAGAGAGCAACAGCGGGCAGCACTCCTGAGCAAGAAGTTCCAAAACTGTAAGTCTTTGGATTCAACAGCTTCTTTTATGCGTCTGCGGTCCAGGAATCACATTCGGACAATGAGGTCCCCTTCACACAGTGAAAAGGTATTATTGAATGACTATATATCTTATTTGAACTTTGTCTGCCCGTGCAGGACCAGATATAAGGAAAAACTACAGAATCCTATATTACATTTTTAGAAAGTCGAATATAACGAATCGGGGGATGACACCCCCTGCGGAGTCGCAGCGCGGTCCTGTCCATCTAGTTTATATGGCCTGATGTGAAGAACTCAGGCCGGGGCAGTTGATTTGGTGAGAAGGATCAAAAACAGCTCAAAATGGAAAAAAAATCGGCCGCGCCCTAAGTTCCGCAACTGGCTGTAACATGCCCAACAGTGATGTCTATGCCTTCCCAGCACTTGCCACTGGCAATATATCCTCTGAAATCCCCACCAAGGATCAAAACATTTCTTATTTTTGGGTGGAGACAGGTTCCCCGGTCCTTGCAACAGAAAAATGGGCTCTGGAAACGGCACTGATCAGATATAGAATCATACATATCCAAATATGAACTGAATGGTATAGATCCACACCTTTCGTTAACCAGATGTGCAAAACATTGGCTGAGGACGAGGGAAAAAAAAATGTATTGCAAGGAGCGGGGATTTACTGTAGAAACACCGAGGATTATAATGCATACGAGCGAAATCAATTTTACTGATTTAAGTTGAAGTGCTGCACTCTGACGACGGAGTCGGTGACAATGAAAGGCGCCCACTTGCTTTGGAGACAGGGGTGGAGGCATGCAGGGTTCGCAAGGCCAGGACGAATTGACAGGGCTTCGGGTTTTCGGTAATCCATTCACCTACGAATCCAGGTTCGCTTGTATGATACCGAGCCCTCACCTTGCCTCTTTCAGTGCCTTTGATTCCGCTGCTCCGAGTAACCCAATTGCCAGCCAACATTCATCCCTGCATGGACTCCTCTAGCTTACGAAATTTAACCACCTATTCTACCCAGCCCGTAGGGTCCAATTGCGGAGTAGCCCGCACCTCTTCAATACATAGACGTATTCGGGTGCTTCAAGCCCCAACTCGAGGGTGTCTCCGTCTCACAATGATCGCGAAGGAAACGTGAGTGACTATCTTGTTCCTCGAGCTACTCATTTGTTTCAGTGTGCATTTCTGCTGGACGTGAATCCGATGTTAGTGTAAGTTATTATTCCGCGTGTTTTCTGCCTTCTCCTCGTCAGGTTCGCACATTTAGCGTTCCCCGCGCAACAGATCCAATCGCGGAGTGGCCAGCATCTGTAATTCGCGGAGAGGAGGCGCCCGTTCGAATTGGGCTTGGGGCGTGTGTAACTGGCGAGGGGATCTTTTTTTGGGATCATTCATGGACCTCATGTTCATGTGAGCTCAGGGATACTGAACCTCTTTCGGCTGAAATCCCAGTCTCCTGCTGAACTGCGACCTCCTGCTGAACTGCGACCCCGCGAGGCAAGCGTTTCTTGTGCGTAAATCCACCGTTTCTGGTGGGACTTGACTTCCAGAGGGTGTCCAGACATGTTGCAATTTCACGGCTAACCAGGGTCTTCCAGTCTTCAGGCTTCATTGCGCAGTGGCCCGCAAAAATATTTTGATGTTATTCTAGTGTTCGGGTGCAATTTGCAGGCGACACCTTTCCTAGAACGTTGACATCCTCGAACAGTTTAACTCGAATCCTGACACATCACCCCTCTCCAATATCTATCATCTATTATGTTCAATTGCCGAGAGGCCCTCACCCGCATCGTAGTCCATGACTACGAAGTCCGTGCAGGAGATATTATGCGTTCAATTCGGCCGTGCACCGCGTAATTCTTTCCATCGCTGGCCCTCGAGATCAATCCGGCTCATTTTTCATTTTCAACTCAAAGGACTGTCGAAAATGTGCCAATGTAACCAGGTTCTGTTGCACGCCAGCATGGTCCAATTGCGGAGAGGCCCGCGCCTGCGTCAGCTGGAAAGTAGATGAATGGGACTGCACGTGCAGGAGACGCCCGTTCGAGTCGGGCTTGGACCTTATTTTCGTTTTGTAAAAAGTTTTTTCTTTGTCTCATTGAGCCATGCAGGTCGTGCCACGTTTGCGTCGTGCTTCGGGCGCCAAATGCTGCGATTGGGAATTTCTACAGCATCCCCGTTGCTCCATTCAATACCCAAACTTGAACAATTTCCAAGGGGTACCCAGAAGTTGATACAATTTTCCTGTGTTCAGAGCATATTCGTGAGTCAAAAATTCAAATTTTGGCACTTTAGTAAACTTGCGAACTTCAACTCGCCTGAGCGTCGACGGGGGCCAAATACGTAGTGTCGTCATGCCGGTGGGATTGATATTGGGCTGAATATGTTCGGAGGTCAAATGCAGGGTGACAAATGGCGCTTCCGTCATACACCCACGTGGCAGAATCCGGATCAAAGCCGAGCAAAAGCCCGCTTGGCTCCCGCCCACCATGATCTCGTCTGCACCTCGCGCGCCCCCGGTCCTGCGCATTCAAGCTCTTTGAGCCTAAACCCGGCCTCTGTAACACGCGCTCATGCTCCGTCTGCCGAGATCGAGCGCGCGTCGCCCGATGCCAGTGATCATGGCGCACCGCGGAGGTGCCACCTTTCCTTCGGCGGCGAGGATGAACACAAAGGCTTCGGTATAGAACTCCCAAGCGCCCCTCGCGTTATCCCTTGCCTTCGCAGTTAGCACTATTGGTTATTAGATCTGCGCCGATACTCGGGCGCAGGGAGGCGGCGTCGACGTGCGGCGTGTAGCGTGGGGCCACCCGACGTGCCGCCCGGCCTGTGGCTGGATCAGGTGCGCTCGGCACCGCGCGCTCCGCCGTTGCACTCGTCGAATGCCGCTTTCCACCGTGCGCTCCGCATCCTACGCTGGCGCCCCGTACGAACCTTGCCCTCGTCTCAGCTCCCTGGCTCCCTCGCGCGCTCCACGCGCGCTGCGTCGCCGTAGATGCCGTGGTACGGCCTCGCTAGCCTGGGGCCCATTCGTTCTCGTTTCTTCCCGCCCGCCGGTTGGTTTCCCGCGGCGAACGCAATTTCACACTGACAGCCTTCACTCGCGGCGGTATGCATACAGTAACAAGCCGTTGTCGACCAGTGGACGAGCATCCTCAACATGTTGCGTTACCTCTTGTACATCCGAGGAAGACGGGGGTTCGATTCCCCCCGCCGGTATCATACGATTCGACCAATTTTTTGTTTTGTTTTGGCTGCGTCTCTTGCTTCGACCTGGAGGCCGCACCAACGCTCGCGACACCCCCGTCGCCTAGGAGCCAGTCATTCGTGCAACGGAATTTCGATGCCAGGACGTGTGGTCCTGAAATTTACCCGTATGCCGAGACTCACCTGCTTGATACCCAGCTTCAATCGCGGAGCGGCCCGCACCCGCCCCGGAGCATGTGAATCCATGAAGTCCCCTGCAGGCGTCGCCCGTTCGCTTCGGGCTTAGCTTGAACCCGGAGATGTGACATTCCGATCTCTTTTTATTACGTGGCTTTTCAGATTCAGCAGCATCCTCAGGTTGTCCTCGGGCCCGGTTACAGAAATCGTACGATACTCAATTTTGTTTATTGAATGACTGAGAGGTCAGCAACAATGATCCTTCGGATGTTCCACTGGATCCCAAATTGATGCCAGTAATAGGCCGCCGTCCACAGCCGTCCGCCTGCCCAATGCTGATGCAGAAATACGGCATGAAATCCATGATCCTGCGGATATTCCACTGGATCCCAAATTGATCGCCGTTGGCCCGCCCATTGTTGATGCAGAAATATGGCATGAAGGCGTACTCTAACTCGTCGTGCGGAAATTGCATGGAATATGGGCCTATAACCAACGTACCATCAATAACCCGCGGTCGTCGTCAACAAAAATGTTCAGTTTTATCGAAGTTTCACTGTATGTAACAGTAAGATTACCAAATTCTTTTTAGCTTTGTCTTCTCCGATCTCGATGCAATTCAACCTGACGGCGCCGAAGGGTAATCCTCGTGACCGAGCGGCCCTTTAACTTGATGACCTAGCGGCACCTTAGGATTAGTTTCTATCTCTCCGCCGACTCTCACTCACTCTTTTCCCCCTCCCTCCCTCCCGCCCATGGAACCTGAACTGGCCCCAAAGATCATCGCTCTCAACCATGAGCAGGAACAACAGGTCCACGCGCTGGCTCAGTCAATGTCCCGCGAAGAGTCCGCGTCCGTCACACACCTTCCCACCCCGGCGCAAGCCACAAGCCGCATGTCCCACCACTCGAAGTACATCAACCCGTTCGATGGCACGGAAGGCGACGAAGCCCTCGACCCCCGGTCGGAAAAGTTCGACATCAATGCCTGGCTGAAATCCGTTATGCAAATCGCGTCTCGCGATCCCGAAAACTTTCCCGTGCGTCTTTATTTGTGCCGAACGACTCAGCGAGTTCAACCCGGACGCAGACTAGATCGGCTGGTGTCACCTTCCGCAACCTCAACGTTCACGGCTTCGGGTCACCCACGGATTACCAGGTCACCTTCGGCAATATCTGGCTCGGCGCATTTTCGACCGTCAAAGGGTGGCTTGGCATGGGATCTGGGTTACGCAAAATCCGTGCGGTGTTCATTCTTCTCTCCTGAGAATGCAGCTTACACTGGATGCAGAAATCTTGCGTGATTTTGATGGAATCGTGAAATCAGGGGAGTTGTTGGTCGTGCTCGGACGTCCCGGAAGGTGAGCGTAACGAGGTGTGCGCCGATTCCTTGATATTCAAGTTATATTAGCGGTTGCTCGACGTTCCTCAAGACAATTGCCGGTGAGTAATCTTATTCCCGCTACCTTTAGGTAAGGGTTTTAGGGCGCCCTATCAGTACGTCCTGCAGTAAATTCCGATTTTCGTCATCCGTTTTTGCATAAGCACGGTCAACTGTATTGTGTTCGTAATTTCTCCTCCGTAAGCCCTCCGTGATCTCGGCCGATTCGACGTGGCGTCTTCCATCATGGCTCCTCATGCTACCTTTCGCAATCTGCCCCTTTCAACTTCTTTTAACTCTGGACTGGAGAGGTCTGTCTTGTCTCTGGACAGGGTCTTAAGTGCTGGCATCCCCACCTCCCATTCTATGGCCCATGGTCTCTTGTCACAGCCTTGCATGGACAGCCCCCTTCGTTGCATGAATGTTCAGCTGTCCACACAGGCTTCTCTCTTCTGTGATCTGGTTCTGGGCCGCGACTGGATGTTTTACCGCTGTAATGCCTTCCCCAATACTCATTTTGTGTTCAGCTCTGGATCTGTCCATATACACCCCCTTCCATGTATTTACTCTTGCTCTCTGCCTTTTCTGCTCTTGTTCACCTAATATCCGCCGGTAGGTTCGTTCATTTATGCTCCTCACACCGCTGTGTCTCACTTCCTCTTAGGCCCTCCATTCTCCTGTGCCTGTCATGACCATTCTGTGCCTGGATGTCATTCGACATCTACTACTGCTCACGTGCATGGACCCACTGCCCTCGCAGCTTCACTCATTATCCTTCGTGATATTTTTGCTATGCATTATTGTACTAATTCGCGTATTTCTATATTTCATTCTGATTTACCTACGATTAGAACTGCTCTCACCCTTCATACAATACCTCACCATGACAAGAATCTCCTTCAATGTCGTCAAACTTTAATTCATCATCTTGTTACTGGTGCTTGCGTTCACATAAATCTGATGTCTTCCCTGATTCCAACCTCGATCGTTTGACATGTGCAGCAATAGCACAAGAGTTTGATTCTCCAGCGTCCATGGCCACTGATGTTCTCGATATTGTTGTTGCTGCTGATCACAAGAAAATTTCACTGCAATATTGCAGCCGCTTTGGACATCACTCCGTCCGGCTCATGCAACCTCCGCTTCAAATTGAGAGGAGCAATGCGCAACCACCTACAGTCTTTGCAATAGACTTCCGTGGAAAGTTGTTCTTCAGCATGTGTGGGTGACTTTTCCAACTCGTTTGAGGCCCATCTAAAGTCTGTGTTTCTCTCTATCACTCCTTTGCATCGTGTTCAACTGCCTGCGAAGCCAAGTACCGAAACAATTCGAACAGAGATTACCAAGCACATACTTCACGGACAGTGTACTCAGTGTTCTCATTCGCACCCACCATCTACGCTTCCGCCGGATGTATCTATACCTGACTGTGTAGATATCTGTAACAAATGGGAGGCAAATAATACTGACCCTGACCTCCAAGTACATATACTAACAGCAATCTATGGAAGTAAGAGATCTCCCAATGCCATGCGACGCATTCTCGACATATTAACATCCACCACGACCCTTCTGGATCAATCAAGACATATCGCAAACAACTTTGCGCAAAGGCAAACGAGTCGAACGCGAATGGAACAGCCGGTAGAAACTGACACCATCACTCGATTCAATGAACAGCTATAGAAAATCTGCGAGTCTTGGCCTCAGCTTGGCCCTCAATCGCTGAAGGCGTTGTAAACATACTTATCATCCTTTCCCTGGATTCTCATAGACACCGAAACCTCTCGGACAAGTCTCGGAAGGGCTCGATACTTAATTGGAGGATCTTGCTTTCAGCCCAGCTTGCTTTTGAGAACTCAGGATCTCCTCATAATTCATGATAATATTAAATGATTCAAACCCATCCCGCGGCTCACACCCTGCCGCGAGGAGCGAGCACAGTTCGGCGACGAGTGGCGAGGAGGCGGCACTTTAAATTTGTTCAAGAAACCCAAAGAAATGGTGAGGGCCACGAGGAGCGAACGCAGTTCGGCGACGAGCGGCCCGAGGCGGTGGTCCAACGAAACATCATTTCTGTATAAGCCAAGCTGGTAGCGGGCTGTGCCGCTCGTCGGCCCTATCCGCTTTATTTCATTTATAAGAATAACCATTGACTCGGTTTGCAGGTGAAACGCATGGTTAGTAGTCCGCGACTTTGGCCCAAATTCGACTTTCGACAATTTTGTCTTTAGGCTTTTATGTGGACTCAGCGGCGGATATCCAGTACCAGGGAATTCCCAAGGAAATCATGCACAAGGATTTCCGCGGAGAGGTCATCTACAACGCTGAGACCGACGTGCACTTTCCGCATCTGACCGTCGGCCAGACGCTCACCTTTGCCGCCAAGGGATTCGAGAACCGAGTACCCCGTACGGCCGATGAGTTCGCGCGCGTTTGGCGAGAGAGTGCGGAGTACCAGACACTGCTTAAGGATATCGAGGCGTATAACGCAGAGTATCCCCTTGGCGGGGAGGCCCTGAACAAGTTCAGGACGTCGCGGCAGTTGCAGCAATCCGAGTCGATGTGTGTCGTTCAATGTTAGGCCTCGTTCGGCTCACTCACCGCCGTACAGAAGCGCCAAGTCTCCCTACACCCTCTCTGTGCGCCGGCAGATTACGCTGTGCATGGAACGCGGGTTCCAGCGGCTCCAAAACGACCTGACCAACTTCTACACTACTGTCGGTTCCGCTCGTTGTTGCTTGTTGGTGCCGCCCCTGACATGCATCCCATAGGTCCTCGGCACTTTCTTCCTGACCCTAATCATCTCCAGCGTCTTCTATAACCTCCATGACAGCACGTCGAGCTTTAATAGCCGCGGTTCTCTCCTGTTCGTTGCAGTTCTTATTAATGCCTTCTCTAGTTCTCTTGAGGTTCCTTTCTCTGCCGCCCGCTTGCACATCGTACTCAAAACAAATGTTCCAGATTTTTACTCTATACGCCCAACGTCCCATAGTCGAAAAACACACCGCTTATGCGCTCTATCATCCGTAAGCCAGTCTATGAACATGTTCTTGGGCCAACACTGACCCTCATCTAGTTTCGCGGAGGCCGTCTCCTCGATGATATGTGATCTGCCCGCTAAACTGCTAACGGCGACCGGTAAGCCCCACGCCTCCTTGTGTACCGCCCGCCTCATTATTGGCCTGCAGTCGTCAACCTCACGATCTACTTCATGACCAACCTCCGGCGCGAACCCGGCGCCTTCTTCATCTTCTACCTCTTCTCATTCACCTGCACACTCGCCATATCCATGATCTTCCGAACGATCGCGTCGACGTCGCGCTCGCTAGTGCAGGCGCTCACCCCGGCAGCGGTATTAATCCTGGGTCTGGTCATGTACACAGGGTTTACGGTACCCGTGCGCGACATGGTGGTCTGGTTCCGCTGGATCAATTATATCAACCCCGTAGGGTATGCGTTCGAGGCCCGTGCGTTGTCTTTCCTTTGTTTCTCTTTCAGAAAAGTCTGACGACCCGCGCCTAGTTATGGTCAATGAGTTCGTCGGGCGCACGTACCCCTGCGGCACATTCGCGCCTGCCGGCCCTTCGTACCCTAACGTCTCCGCCACGAACAAGATCTGCGCCACGCCCGGCGCCAAGGCTGGCGCTGACTTTGTGCTGGGCGCGGACTACGTCGAGACGTCCTTCAGCTATGTGCAAAGCCATCTCTGGCGCAACTTTGGCATCCTCATTGGCTTCATGGTGTGTCCCCTCTTCGCTGGTTTTCTTGTTTGCTATCGTGAACTGAGAATACATATCTCCAGATCCTGTTCTGCGCCGGGCACCTCATCGCGACGGAGTACATTTCGGCGGTCAAGTCCAAAGGCGAGGTCCTTGTCTTTAGGCGCGGCCATCTTCCGCCTGCGCACGCGGCAGACGACGAGGAGAGCTCGACGCTGAAAGAGAAGCCGCTGTCTTCGCCTACGAGGCGGCCCGAGGACGTCAAAATTCACCCTCAGCAGATGATCTTCCTCTGGAAGGACGTGTGCTACGACATCAGGCTCAAGGACGGCTCGGACCGCCGCCTGCTCGACCACGTCGACGGGTGGGTGAAGCCGGGGACTTTGACTGCCCTCATGGGTGTTTCGGGCGCCGGTACGTGTTCCAGTGTGTCTGCTCCCTCGTGAGGACTGACCTAGTGTGTTTATGTGCAGGGAAGACGACGCTGTTGGACGTGCTGGCGACGCGGACGACGATGGGCTTCGTCTCTGGGGAGATGCTGGTCAACGGGCAGCAGCGGGACCAGTCGTTCCAGCGCAAGACCGGGTACGTGCAGCAGCAGGACCTCCACCTGGCGACGGCGACGGTCCGCGAGTCGCTCGTGTTCAGCGCGCTGCTGCGCCAGCACAAGTCCATCCCCAAGGAGGAGAAGCTTGCATACGTCGAGGAGGTGCTAGCCCTGCTTGAGATGGAGCCGTATGCCGAGGCCATCGTCGGCGTCCCTGGGGAGGGCCTCAATGTCGAACAACGCAAGCGCCTCACGATCGCGGTCGAACTTGTCGCTAAGCCGGAGCTTCTCGTCTTCTTCGATGAGCCCACCAGCGGTGAGTAGTACGTCGATATTCCCATAGGGGTAGAGCGCTGAATACGCACAGGACTGGACTCGCAGACGGCATGGTCGATCTGCCAGCTGATGCGCAAGCTCGCGAACCACGGACAGGCTATCCTATCGACTATCCACCAACGTTGGTGTTTTTAATTTTCAGTACCTCGATTTAATCTGAGTTCAATTGCAGCGAGCGCCATTCTGATGCAAGAGTTTGACAGACTGGTCAGTATTGTTATTGCCCGAAGCGTCTCCTCTCTGACCGTCTTGTCTAGCTTTTCCTGTATGTTACCTGGTCCGCGCCTAGGTTGTCTCTGACTTGTTTTATGCAGGGCACCGGGAGGAAAGACGGTGTACTTTGGCGAGATCGGCGAGAATTCCAAGGTGCTCACCGGCTACTTCGAGAAGTACGGCGCACACCCGTGCCCGCCGGAGGCAAATCCGGCAGAATGGATGCTCGAAGTTATCGGGGCGGCGCGCGGTTCAAAGTCCATTCATGACTGGCCGGAGGTCTGGAAAACCAGCGAGGAGCGGGAGCAGGTCCGGATGGAGTTCGACCGGATGGTGGCGGAGCTGTCCAAGATCGAAGACAGCCGCGACTCGGCGGCCGGCTATGAATTGTTTGCAATGCCCCTCTCGACGCAGTTGGGGGAATGTTTCAAGCGTGTTTGGCTGCAGTACTGGCGCACACCGACGTATATCTACTCCAAACTCGCCCTAGTGCTACTCTGCTCGCTCTTCATTGGCTTCACGTTCTACAAGGCGCACATCGACTTGCAGGGATTGCAGAGCCAGCTCGTATGTTATCCCTCTAGTTCCGCCCGACGCTAGCTAATCTTGGAGTGTCGTAGTTCTCCATCTTCATGCTCCTCATTCTTTTCACCAATCTCACCCAGCAAATCATGCCTCTCTTCGTTGAGCAGAGGTCGCTGTACGAAGCCCGGGAACGTCCGTCCAAGGCGTATTCATGGGTCGCGTTCCTCGTTGCCCAAATTCTTGTCGAAATACCCTGGCAAATACTGGCAGCAGTCCTGACATTCGTCTCCTGGTACTACCCCATCGGCATGTACCGCAACGCCATTGCCGTCCATCAGGTCAAGGAACGTGGCGCTCTCATGTTCCTGTTTATCCTCCAATTCATGCTCTTCACCAGCGGTGTTAGTGACTCCTGCTTGGTTTTCTCCTTGACTAAGCGTCTGTCGATAGTTTGCTCAGATGGTTGTAGCCGGTATAGAGACTGCAGAGACAGCGGGAAATGTGGCCGTTGTGCTGTTTTCGTTGACCCTCCTCTTTTGTGGTGTCCTCGCGCCCCCGAGCACGCTCGGGTGGTGGGTGAGTACTTGGGCTTTTCGGATGAACAGCCTTTGATTACGATGCTTGATGCTTAGGTGTGGATGTACCGCGTCTCGCCGTTCAGTTACCTCGTAGGCGGCATGCTCGCCACCGCAGTTGCTAACACAGAAGTCCATTGCTCGAGCATCGAGCTCCTCATCGTCGACCCCGCAGGCGGCCAGAACTGTGCACAATATTTCGCGCCGTACATGGAGCTCGCGGGAGGATCTCTCCTGAACCCCAACGCAACAAGCGCCTGCGAACGAAAAAAATCGGAGTTCCTCCTCCGGAGGAGGAACTCACACAGAATCGATGCAGAATCGACAGTTTTGAATCATTTATCACATCTGATTTTTGATGAAGGAAGAATCGACGCGTGAATCGATGCAGAATCGAAGGCGGAATCGGGGCGGTCAAAGTTGGATTCGATTCTGGTCCGATTCTGAGCTCAGAATCAGACCAGAATCGAAGTCAGAATCGACCCGGAATCGACCCAGAATCGGCCACTCTGACTTCCCCTATTATCATCGCCAATTTTGTGAAAGGTTACCGGAGCATTTCTGATTGACACAGGTGTATTTGCTCGATTTGTGCATCTATTCTCATCAAGCTTTCATACCTGAAACTGCACACATCCAATTCCAATAAATTACACCAATTGAAGTTTACCGTTGCACCTGGGACGCAGGCCGCTCTATTTGTGTAATTTTCCCCAGTCTCGGCAGCGCCTCACTGCTAAGCAGGGCATTCACATCCACCCGTGCGTGGACCCCTTTTTCTCACGAAAACTTAACCATGTATTCAGGCTCGACTCAGAGTTGGTAAGGTCCAATTGCGGAGTGGCCCGCACCTGCATTGCGTGAGGGATGAGGAAATGTCCGTGCAGGAGACGCCCGTTCGATTCGGGCTTGGACCGTGCGCGCCAAATCATTGAGTACATTTTTTCCCAGAAAATGCATGGTGCGCTGGCTCGAGGAATCTGGAACTCCTCCTCCGAATTAGATCAATCCGAGTCTACGGGTGCGTCAGCGCTGCTTCAAGTACACAGCAACTCGCACCATATTCAGCAGACTGAATGTGTCGTTTTAGGTGCAGAGCCCTCATCCATTCGATCCGTGAATCTGAGTGAAGTTTGTCCCCCAGCAGGCAGCCCAGAATCTCCCACTGCACCGCGTAGTTGACTACCGCTCAATATCCGTCCGTGCGTGGAGTCCTTTCGCTCATAAAAATTTCACAAGGTATTCATGTTCTTCTCAGCACTTTCAAGGTCCAATTGCGGAGTGGCCCGCGCCTGCATTACGTACACGAATATCACCGTGTGATATGCAGGAGACGCCTGTTCGATTCGGGCTTGGACCATATTTTTTCATTTTGTTGAAAGTCCCCGCCGCCATTCAGACATGGATGCCGTGACCCTTTCGCGACTCAGTAGCGTCTTGGGGTGCAGCGATCTGGGCATTTTTATTGCATCCCCATTGCATCTCGTTGTTACACACCAGCACACTTTGCACACCAGCCAATCTGAAAATTCTCCGGTCATACAATGTCCTCGCAGTTTATTCGTGAGCTAGTAAAGGGACAGGAATTACTGCCTTGAGAGGTGCAGGCTTGTGCAGGAGGGATTAATCTCGGGTTGAATGTGTTCGAGCATCGTGACAAATCGGGCTTCCGTCATACACCCACGCGGGAAAATGTACGGATCAAGCCGAGCCCTGCTTCTCACCACCACCATCTCAGATTCTCGCTCTTCGCGCGCCACCCTGCACATCCAAACGCCTTGTGCCCATGCAGTCGAAACCAACGTGTCGAGAGCGCTCAATTGTTGCTCTGCCGAGATCGAGCGTGCGTCGCCCGTGACGCACCACGGGAGGAGCCACCTTTCCGTCCGCGAGTCGTGCGGCGGTGAGGATGAACACAGACGCTTCGATATGGAACATTGAATTCCCAAGCACCCCTCCTCGCGTCATCCCTCGCCTTAGCCCAAGTTAGCCTCATCGGCTAAGAAGACTGCCGCCGGGCAGGTCAATGATGCCCGCGCACCCCTCTGGAGTGCCTTCGCCACCGCCCCCCTCGTCCGCACGCTTTCACGTCCCACCTCGCTCTTACGTGCCGCGCTCCACCGCTGCGCTCGCCGCAATGGCGCTTCCCACCGTGCGCCCCGCATCTCGCGCTCGCGCCGCGTAGGAGCCTCGCCTTCGTCTCAACTTCCTGGCCGCCTCGTGCTCTCCACGGCCGCTGCGTCGCCCTGCACGCCCACGCCCGATCTCGCTAGTGGGACACGTCCAAGTTGAATTCTGCCCCTGATTAGTTTCAACCCCGCAGCGAACCAATCCTATACTGGCAGCACTTCACTCAGGGTATCCACAGGGTAGCACGCCGTCGTCGACCACTGGAAGGTCATCCTCCTGATTTATACGGAAGCACTTCTTACGAGGTAGACGGGGGTTCGAGTCCCCTCGACGGTATGAGCCTGCTTTCGATCTTTTCTTTCTGCATCTCTTTCCGCTGTGTGCGTCTCTTCCGATTTTCTGCGTCTTCCTACTCCGCAGAATGCCGAAGCCGTGCGAGTACCGCCCTGCCCTTTTGACTCCCGAGGAACACCGGAGGTTGGGGTACAGTATAATCTTAATATTCTTGCGTGTTAGGACCTCCGTTCAGTTGGTCCCTCAACTTTACGCTAAACCCAGGCTCAGCTGTATAATACCCAGCCTCAACGCTCGTGATTCGGCTTGACCCATGGGATGGGGGCTTTTTCTTGCCTGACGTTTTAGATTCGGTAGCAGCTAATGTCCCTCGAGCTCCGTCCTTAGGCCCCATGCACTGTGGCACAAATTCAATGGGGATTATCACTCCAGGTAGGTCCGCCCGCTCCCATTTATTCAGGCTTAACTCCTCACACTCCTCGCTATTCAGGTCCCATTACAGTGTCCACACCACGCATGCCGTCCTTTCGCTCATACGCAGGAGGCGCCCGTTCGATGCGGGCTTGTTCTCCCTTCAAGGTCTTTTTTTCTGGCTCACATTCTTGAGATCAATGAGCGCCCCAAGTCATTCATAGCCAGCCAGGTGCGTCCCCTTCGTCAAATCTACGACCTAATCTAATTGTAACAGTAATTCCCTGAGGTTCCTCGTGATCTTTCACTTTCGTTCTTTGGGCGCCGGAGGACTTCACATGTGCATGTACGTACGTACGGTCGCCTTCGCCTCTTTGACTTGGCCACGCTGACGAGGCTCACTTCCGCACTCGCCAACTCCAATTACGGAGGGGGCGCATCTCCTATTCGGGCTTTGTGCATAAGCATGCATGTGGGAGACGCCCGGGCGATCCGGGCGAGGTTCGTGAGTCTGGCGAGGAGTGTTCTTTTGCGTGTCTTCTGTCGTCTGGTCTGCAGGAACTCTGGATTCAAGGGCGAAATGGCACTAAATCCGCATGCTCTGCGCGCCTGTGCATCCGACTCTCCCCCTCCAGTTATCCGGTCTTCTACCCTATGCACGTCCAACTGCGGACAAGCCCGCACCTGCATCACCGGTGATTTGGATGACGCCGATGTACGCAGACGACGTCTGTTCCATACTGTCTTTGACCGTCATTAACTGTAGTGCGAGTCCTTCTTTCTATGTATGCTTAAACTCAAAGGCGGCGGGGCCACGTATTCACTCACGGACACGCCGCCTTTTGCAGGCTGTACTGGCACTCTCCGAGCCCCGTATCGAGGTTTTGATTAGTATCCCGCCGGCGCTCCCTCTGTAACCGTGCCCGCCACCGGATGTGAATTTCCCAGCTAATCAGGTTCAGTTATAGACCAGCAAGGTCCAATTGCGGAGTGGCCGCCCTGTGGACTAAGCAACTGTCGTGCACGAGACGCCCGTTCGATTCGGGCTTGGACCGTATCATGGGTAAGACCTTTCGTTTTCTTTTCCTTTTCTGCTCACTGGCGACGCTGAGCATCGCGAATGGGTCGCCACTCGCTGGAGGAAGGTAGGCCTTCCCTGCGCCGCAGCACAAGCTTCTACCTTCTCAGATTCACGACCATTTTCTCTGTTCGGTTCAGATTCGGAACAGTCGATTCTTTCAACGCCCGCGAGCACCATCTTTTTTTCCTTCCGAGGACTCCGGGGGTTTGGTGGTAAGTAATAGTCTTCAGAGTCAATCGCCAGGTTTTCCGTCCACGGTAATCTATGTCTTTGAGCGAGGCTTATCTGTTGGATACCCAGGTTCCCTGCAGCATATGATATCCTTTTATCACTGCGTCTCAGATAAGGCGGGCCTCAATCTCAGTCCATCGCACTGCGTTCAGGGGGTCCGTCGGCAGAGCCTCTGTCGACCCCCCGTCGGCAGATGTCGGCAGACCTGGACGTCGACATTCTCCTCCGACGTCTCCCTCGGTTCAGAAGCCTGCACTGAGTCTCGAACTACACATTACCTCGACTGAATTTGCCCTGGCTGTGAGTGCCGTGAGTTGCCGCCATCACTTTGATCCCCTCCGGTGATGGGGGAAGTAGCTGATGTCAGCTTTGTCATGGATCATAGTGTCGTAAGTCCTCGGCAGGTGGGAAATTTGGGTGTATCTTGGGCAAATTTTCCCCCTGCCGAGGACTCACAACACTGAGATCCAGGACAAAGCTGGCAAATGGGGCAAGGCTGTTCTGCTCAAAACAAAGACCTGTCTTAGAGACCACAGCCACCTTACAAACACAAAGACTGTCAAGGAGTAGTTCAAAGACGTAAGATGTCAAAGACAAATGCATTGTTTTCCTCATGTTTACAGTGAAAGATCACCAAGATTACTAGGAAATAAATTTATGCATTTTTTGTATGTAAGTTGATTTCAGTCATAATTTGATCAAATGATCAAAGACAAGTGCCGACCACATGCGTAGGTCGCACCTGGTGGTCAGGTGCCTTGGTCTTTGCCCCTGGTGTGAAGTCCTCCAATTTTTTTTTTCACTTTTATGATATGACTTACAGTTTGCCCGTGCAAAAAATGCGGCAGCCGCAAGCTAGAATTTCAAAAGCATCTGAATTTTTGTGGAAATTATCGAGGTCATTTGAGCGCACTGGGAGTCCCTTGGACATGCCCAGCCCCATCCCGCCCCTCGCCATCAGCCGCCATCACTGATGGGCTTACAAATCTCGGAGGTTGCTGAATAGCTGCAGCCCGGGGTACTGCCAGCAACCGGGTTGCTGAATAGAATTATCCGTTCAATATATCCCTTTCCTTCTCTTGCCTTTTGCGAACCTCCGGTCAAAAGTTTCAAAGTCATGGAATTTAGGTAAAGATTGGGTAACGTCAGACGTGCAGAAAAAATCGGGTTTCCAGGTTGTTCCCCGGAATACAGTCGGAGGGTGGCAAGTCCGTTCCTTTCCTCCTACTCGCGCACCTACATTTTACTCTCGCACAGGCGCCAATTACGAGACCCCACCCGGGGCCACAACGATTGTTATCCTCGGTGTTATTACCCTCCCGAGCCGCAAGGACGCGATTGTCGCCGGGGGCCCAATCCATCCGGTTTACATACAGTCCCGCCTGCATCGCAATTCTCGAAACCACAAGAGAGAAAGGAAGAAATCCACAGCAGCGTTTGGGTTGGTCTGGCAGCACACCAGCTGTCTCAGACATGATTCAGCGCTAGAGCGCACAGGTCCGGAAATCCTCGCCTTCAGTTCGCCAGCGTCACAGAAAGAGGCCACAACCCGTGCGAGGCTGCGAGCTTCGAGGCGGAATGGCTTGGCGCGATGTAAACCACGCGGTATTCACTTTGTTGACCGACCCAAGGCATCGTTTGGCATTGCTCTGCACCGGGAGGCTGTATCAGTCGTTTGTGCGGCTGAGTGCTCGCATGCGCTGCCTTGGTGGTGGCCCACCAGCGCCATGACTTTCAGTGACAGTCAATGTCTAGATCGTCGGCATTCATCGTCGCCGGGGAATCGCCGGGAGGCTATGTGATAGTATGTGTCGCCTAACTGATTGCTGACCAACTGGTACGGAAACAGTCTAATTCCGTCCAGGGGTGCTGGATTGACTGGCCAAACGCAAGGCTACTTTTCGAACCTATAAAGGTTGGCGTCGTGGTCATGCTCCATATTCCTCTTCGCTCGGCTGGTCCACTTTTCTTGTCTTTTCTTTCTATCCATTCCCTTTACGCCTTTATTTCTTTTCCCCCTCGTTCATCATGCACATCCCGTTCTCCGTGTTCTTGTCTCTGGCGCTCGCATTGCCGACACTAGCGGCCCCCATGGTCTATGGCAATAATACCGAGGTATTTAATGTCTTGGCAGATGCATGCTAATGGAGGAAATGAACACTGGATCTACAGGCCGTCTCAGCACCCACGCCGGAACAGAGAATCGGAGTTTTAGGTCCATTGCCCACTGGCATCGTTGAGGGCGAATTGGTGCGGCATTACCGAATCGTCTTAGATCCGCACCGACTCAACTGTATCCATTAGGCGCTCGAAGCACGCAAGGCTAAGGCTAAAATCAGTGCGAAGAAACCGGTCGCTGTGAAGAAACCAGTTAAAGTGCCGGTGAAGCCCAAAGGTGAGATTTGTTCTGCACCTCTATGAATGTCACTCACGACGGCATCCTGCAGCCAAGCCAGTAGTCAAACCCAAGCCCGCGACGAAGAAGCCAGGTAAAATATTTCCGTGCTGTCGTTAAATTCTGGGACTCATGCATATTCGCACAGCTGCGAAGACTACGGCGAAGAAGCCTGGTAAATATTCCTTCGTCCCTCTCTCCGAGAATGCACTCATGAATGATGCTAAAGCTGCGAAAACTACGGTCAAGAAGCCCAGTACGTAGTTCTCCATCACTCCACGAAATATTGTCAGCTCAACCATACCGGTGTAGCCACGAAGACGACCAAGACGCCTGTCAAACCCGGTAAGTTTTCTCTCCCACGTCCGAATTCCTGAAACTTATCCGTTCTCGTCCAGCTGCGACCAAGGTCCCTGCTAAAACTGGGAAGACGCCCGTCAAGACACCGGTGAAGACGCCCGTGAAGCCTGTCAATGGTATGTGGTTCTGCGTCCCTTGGCATATTTTTTGGGACTCATCCACTTGCGAAGGCACGAAAACTGCGACTAAGAAGCCTGGTGCGTTCTAGTTTTGCTTCTCGAATTTCAGAGCTGATCCATAATTTTACAGTCGCCAAGCCTTCGGGCAAAGCTATCGCGAGCAAACTACCCACTAAGTCAAAGTCCGCGAGTGCCAAGCCAGCGGCGACCTCCGCGAAGGGCAAAGCGTGCCCCTTAAAGCCAACAACGAAGAAGACCAAGACCAGCAGTCGGATCAAGGCGCGCGCTAATGTCCGCCACCCTTCGGGGACCGATGACATTATACTCTTCCACGGGACTTCACCCACTGCTGCTGAGGCGGTGGAGGACAAGGGGGTCGACCTCTCCAAGACGGCGAGTCGTGGAGATTTCAGTCATCGTCCTGGTACGCCGCGACCCATCTTTGCAATCTTCTCCGGCTAATTTCCCTATCAGAATCGGACGGTGGCTTCTACATGACCGACAGTCTCATAGCAGCCGCGCAATTTGCTTGCCACGAACATACCATTCCGCGTGGCGCGGAAGTTGATGTCCTTGGTATGTCCCTGGTCCTGTCGCTGCATCGGTTGAATTCTTATGTGACACAGAATTCTCATGGCGCGGTGCTGGGTACTAAAATATCCCTTTGGCCCCGCGCTTCATGCTGATTGTGTCGATGCTAGTATGAGTGTCAAGGAATTCCCAAGCGCAGATGCCGACTTCGACAGCGTGAGTCCGACACCATGAACGTCGGGCATTGCTAACCACTCATCTGATCAGTTCCTCGAGTATAACGAGGGCCCCGACACGGACAGCGAGGATGTGCCCAATGAGGACGACCCCTTCCGTACGGAAGCACTGGAGATTTATGAGAACGACATGATAACCGGGTACGTCAGATCGTCGGCACAGCGCGTTGTAAAATGACACTGCTCCAGGCCTCTCCCGCCGAACGGTGTTTTCGGTGCGACTTCCTTCTCATTACCTCCATGCATGCCTCGCTCACTTCTTTCATTTAGACGTGGACCTCAACAAAGTGCTGTTCCACCAATATGCCGTCATCAAGCAGGCCGCCGCCGACAGCAACTTGGTCCTGACGACGCGGCACCGAACAATTTTGTGCAAGAATGTCCCTAAGAAAACCGCGCTGACGGCGGAGATGTACACAGATACTCAGGGCAGCAATGCCAACTTCGCCACGGCGGTTGCGGCTCTCCAAGATCCGGATGGTTGTGCGTAGGCAGTGATATCAGTCGATAGCATTAATATTCTCTGTTTATTAGCACACTTTAGAATTAATATTTCTGTCTACTTCTAAGTACTAACTACGGCTCAATCCCACCCAACATGAAATAGAATGAATAGTCAGCAAACGTGCCAATGAAGTTGAAAATGAATCTTACCAGGCTGAAAATGAATATGAAAATGAAAATGAATGCGTGCTTGAAAATGAACTGTTCAACAGCGCGGCCTACAATGAGCGTCAGTGCAGCCAGTCCAGGTCAAAATGAAAGTTACCAGGAAAAATGAAAATGAAGGCGGCCTGCGAGAATGAAAATCCCCAGCGCGCAATTAAAATTAAAATGAAACTCAACCTACAGAATGAAAATGAATCGCACCCGCGCCTGTGAATCCGGCAATCAGCCCAGGTTTGAAACCCGAATGAAACTCTCACCGCGCAGAATGAAGAGAGTCGGCGACAATGGTCAGCGCGCAATTCAAAATTAAAAATGAAACTCAACCTACAGAATGAAAATGAATCGCACCCGCGCCTGTGAATCCGGCAATCAGCCCAGGTTTGAAACCCGAATGAAACTCTCACCGCGCAGAATGAAATGAGGCCAGTGAAGCTAGTCCAGTCCGGCGCGCCATGGTCAGTACGCGATTCAAAATTAAAATGAAGAGAATAAATCCGACTGGCAATACATATTCTACACGGGCCTGACGCGGACGCAAAGTCGACGCAAGCGAGGGCAGGGACGGACGCGAAGTCAACGTCCAAATCCTCCACGGACTGACGCAGACGCAAAGTCGACGCAAGTGGAGCCAGGGACGGACTGAGTCAGCCAGTCTTGGCACACCGTGGTCAGTACGGAATTCAAAAATAAAATGAAGAGAATAAATCCGACCGGCGGGAATCCATATTCTACACGGGGCTAACGCGGACGCAAAGTCGACGCAAGCGAGGGCAGGGACGGACGCGAAGTCAACGTCCAAATCCTCCACGGACTGACGCGGACGCAAAGTCGACGCAAGTGGAGCCAGGGACGGACTGAGTCAGCCAATCTTGGCACACCATGGTCAGTACGGAATTCAAAAATAAAATGAAGAGAATAAATCCGACCGGCCAGAATCCATATTCTACACGGGGCTGACGCGGACGCAAAGTCGACGCAAGTGAGGCCAGGGACGGACGCGAAGTCAACATCCAAATCCTCCACGGACTGACGCGGACGCAAAGTCGACGCAAGTGGAGCCTGGGACGGACGCGAAGTCGACGTCCAAACTCTTCCATGGACTGACGCGCAGTTGAAAGTCCGAACAGTCGCCACAACGGTGCTCAGGTGACAGGTCCAAGCGTCTCAAGCCAACGGCCCTGACAGCCAACAACACGCAGAATAGAACATCAAGATATGCATTGGGCCTGTTTAGTAGTACTCAGCGACAGAATTGGCAACGAAGAAAAACGGCGCACCCAAATGCAAGAAACAGTATAAGATCAATAGCATCTGTAACAATGTTGCCTTTAATAATAGTCCACCGAACGGTAAACACGCCCTACCAGTCTGCAAAGGGGTAGTTAGCCGGCTTCGCTAAGACCAGGTACAAGCCACAAACCTAGCGTCTCCCACAGGTCCTCCTCATCCTCCTCGGGGGACGTACTCGCCATCTTTGCTCGCTTCGCCTCCCTCGCCTCCTTCGCCTCCTGCTTCCTCAAATCCGCCTCCAGCACCTTCGGCAAAGTGCCCCGCGCAATAAAACACCGGCTGGCTAATTCTGTGTACATGTCAGCTTGTTTTTCAGCGTACGCGATCCATCCCCGTTTATCCGTCTCCCGCGCCAGACACCGCCAGATGTTCGCCGTCTTGTGAAACCATTCGACCGCGCGAGCAAGCTCCTCTTCGAGAGTTTCCCGCTCTTCGATAGAGCGCTGCAGTAGGGCGCGCAGCCGAAACCATTTTACCCGATCCACTGCCGCATACGGTTGGTCAGCTTGAGTCAAGGCCAAGCAGCGCGCGCACACTCACATTCTGCGTTCCAGTCCGCCTCTTCATCCTCGGAGAGATTTTTCGGACGCCCAGTTCGCCAGAACCACGGATCTGTGTCCTTGACCTGTCCCATCGCCTGAGCGGTGCCATCCTTCCCACGCAAATGCTGCCTCAGCAACGGCTTCAACGCGGTATCATCCGGTGACAGCCCAAGCGCGAGCAGAGCCTCGCGACTACGGCGATAAGCGGTTCCTGCAATCTGCACGTCGTTCGCCAGGGTCTTGAGATAGTTTTGCCCACGCGTATTGGAGCTCGTCCCGTGCAAAGAAGCTTTTTTGACTCCCACATTGACGTTCAGCGTGCGGATGGCCGTGCGCAATTCTTCGAGCTGGTCGTACGCGTCCCCCTCGCGTTGGCTGTACTCCACCTGCGCTAAGGCCTGCAGTTTCAGCTCAACACGCATACTCTCTGAATATTCCGACGGCAGGAACAGCTTTTCTTGCTCGGGTTTTTGGACGTCGATGTCTTCCATCAGCCGGGCGAGGCCGGGCATGCGCTGCACTTGTCGAGTTCGAAGCTCGGAGATATCCTCCGTCAGACGAGCGCGCTCGACGCGAAGAACATCGTCGTCCGCTTTCCGGGCCACCATGCGGCGCACGTGCATTCTGGATAAATAACGACGTCAACAAGGCAAGGCAAACCGGAAGCCAGGAAGCCACTCACTGTTGTCTCTCAATCAACAGCGCGGTACCGATTAGAGCGCAGTCGCCTGTTTGGCTGGCCAACCCTTCCTTCTCCGCCGCTATTTCCGCGGCAACCAGCTTCTGATAGGCGGCGGCATGCGTTGGCGGGCCTAATTGATAATTAGTATCAATCTATATCGCGTAGAATAGAGGCGCACCATGCTTGAGATCGGCCTGGAACACACTGATAACCTTCCCATCAACCTTCTTGGGCGTTACATCCATCTTCTCCCAACCCGCAACCAGCGCGGGGTCCATTAACTCGTTGCACCCGTTGAAGTCCATTTCCCGACGTCTGATCTCTAAGACACAAATTCTGTAAAGTCGCACGAGAGCAGCCGCTGTGGGATATTAGCTTCAAAATTAGGTATGGCGCGAATGAGGCGACTTGCAAAGCTTTATCAATTTTTCCCAATTCCAATGACCACTCGTGTCGTCGATGGAATCGTGCCTGTGCCCATCGTTCTGCTCCTTCGTGCTTCCGGCGGTGAGGTTTTGTTCAGCCCATCCCGTTTCAATCATCTCCCCCACCGTGCACGCGCTATGCATGAGCCAATTAAGGTTCCAAAGAATCTCACATTCGTCCTGGTGATTATGGATGTGCATCTTCGGGATGGCGCCCCGAATTTTTTTAATAATCGGCAACATCCTGTTGAACATTTTCGAAACGTGGTCGCCCAAGTAGATGCCGTACTGGCACCAGATATCGTATGTAACCATGATGAAACGTTGCTTCGAACTCTCCCTGAGTGATTGACAAAGGGCGTAGTCGGTGTTGGCAAAACTGCAACAAACGAGTTAATGCAAAATACTCGCTGCGTAAGGGATCTACTGACGCTTCGCCTTTCTTTAAATCGACCATCCCAGATGGCATGTAGAAGCCGTGACGTGCACACTGAATGGCGACCACGCCAGTGATCACCGCATTCTTGAACTTCGCAAGATTTTGCATGCGCGAAGCCCGGAAATGGGAGCATGTCCCCAACTGGTTGGGAAGGGCGTTAGTCACGAATCTTTGAGAGTAGAGGCGAACGCACATCCTCCTCCGGTTTAGCTACGGCGAGGTACGCCTGGTACGGTGGCTTGTATACGAAATAGCCGTTCCCATCGTTCAGAGCGACATCGTCAGGGTCGTCGCATTTGTTCTTGCGTTGTAGCTTGAAGTTGCCATCGACGGACAGAAACAGTGTGAACTTGTGCCTGTAGGAAAGAGTCAATGCGTCGAGCACATCAGAGACAAAGTAGACGCACATGTCGCTCTCCAAAGCGTTGTTAATAGTCTCCTCGCTGATATTATACCCGACCTCTGGGCACGCCGGGCATCGTACTGTGAGTGAATTCGGCTGGCGATGGGGGACATGTCGGTTGATGCCGTGCGCCACACCGGTACGGCGAGCCAGCGCGAGATATCGCCAGATGCGATATGAGTGTTGAAACTCGCGGTAGCGGTTCTGAAAGAGAGATATCACGACAAAGAAATTGGAAAAAGAGCGACCACGTACCTTGACATCCTGGGGGAATACACTATCCGTCAATTTTGCCAGCGCACGGACGTAGTCGTAGGCCGATTTCTTCGAGGTCAGGGAATGGATGTGGAATTGGCGCATCACATTGAAGGTAAACACCGTCTCGGGCCGCTTCCAAGTGGCAGGGAATAGGCGCACCGCCAAGAGCTGCCGCCATTCAGACCGAACAACTTGCTCGCCGGGGCAGAGACACGCGCAGAACTCAGTTGTCCTGAGGTGGAACCCATTCTCTTCAACAACGACAATTCGCCGGCTGACGACCGTGGTGGCGGTAACGTTGCGACAGCGCGCGGCACCGGAGTTGGGATCGATTTGAAGTATGAGGCCGAGGGTATCGAGGGACGTGCGGTGAAAGTGGTGGTTGTCCCATTCTTCGATGTGATGAAAGGGATTGTCGTCGTGTTTGCGCACAATGCAAGTGGCACAGGACATCGGGCTCTTCCAACATTTGTCTGCGCATCGGAACCGCGCTGGGTTGCCGCATTCGCATGCCTTCCCGATATCCGAGTGATAGAACGAGTCCAGTATTGCATCTTGAATTTCGAGGAGGAGAGGAGTCACTTCGGCCATCGCCACCGACGCACCCTGGGCAAATTATTCAGACAAAGGGTCATTGCGGCGCCACTGACAACGTACCTGTGGACGCAACTTGTCCGCTACCGATGCCGTTGTCCGGGGCACCGTTGGCGTCTCCGGTTTCTGGGGTCGTGCTGAAGTTTGGGGTCGCGCTGGACCAGGACGGCGTCTCGTCACCCAGGACTCCTCCTCCGACTCCGAGTCCTGCGTGTGGCGCTCCGCCACCGTATTTGGAGCCGCTCTCAGCTTCGACGCTGTCGAGGTGCCGGCTTTTCGAGACCGTTTGTTTGATGGCTCGGACATGGTATTAGGATGGGTTCCAGAAAACGACTGCCGTCATTTAAAACCACTCACCAGACAACGCGAAGGTCAAAGCCCAAGTCCAAGACAATAAGCCGTTGATGAAACCGCACTGGAAGAGGAAGAACAATAAGCATATATCGAGCGCACTGGCCAGGCGATTCTGACTCACCACTCCAGAACAGTCTGTGCCACCCGGGACTGACGCGCAGTGGAAAGCCGGAGCGAATTCAAGGAAGAGCACCGCGAAGTCGAGCAAGACAGAGTAGAAAATCGCAAGGACACTGGTACAGTGCATGAGAGCCACTTAGACTTAGTCTATATCAATACACACAGGATGCTACAGTAGACCGACGCGAAGTCTAAGTCTAAGGATCGATGCTGACGCAAAGTCGAGGCCAGAGCGGACGCGGAGTCAACGCTGGGCGGAAGAGGAAGCGTTCATAAGACATTCTATAAATCTATCAGAAATACTTGAAGCAAATTTGAGGACGCACAGGAATGCTACGCTAGACCGACGCGAAGTCTGAAGTCTAAGGACAGACCGACGCGAAGTCAAGTCTAAGGACCCTCAAAGTTGAGGGAAGAGCGGACGCGGAGTCAACGCGGAGCGGGAGGACGGCGCGATGGCAGGGATTGGTCGTAGTGGCAGGGATTGGTCGTAGTGGCACAGTGGAGGTCAAAGGAGAGAGTATTGTGGCACGTGCCCGACTCTTTGGCTGATCATCATGTCATGGTCGAACGCGATCACGTGCACTGCCCGTCTCACGCGTGAAGGTCGCAAATTATTTATTGTTCAATCTAGCTACTGTACATATTATCTACTTATCTTACTTGCTAAAGCTTTCCACCCTACTTCAATTTATAGCGTATTTACCTCCCGCCCGGTACACCCAAAGCTCAAGCGGCGCTTCATTCCAGGTATTTACATGTCACGTCTGGAGAAAATGAGTAAGCTCGCGGCCTCTGATGCTGGAAAACGACCTTACCTAATTACCGGCCATCCCAAGCGTCCCAGGTAGTACTCCACCACCCTCACAATTCCGGTCCTCCCGCCGCACGCAACATAGTCAAATTTTTCTTGGTGTCTGACACCGCAGAAATCGCACTCGCTGGGGGGGATCCAAGCGCCGGCCATTTTGAAGTGGAGGTGGATGAGTGCCTCTGTTGAATGTATGTTACAATCGTGACGCGCTGTCCATAAGAAAAACTTACCAAATTTCGCCGCCTCTGGTACCTCCCAATAAAACATCCACTCCTGCCGCTGACCCTTGCACTTTCGCAGCCACTGTTTCCTTCGCTTCGTTGGACACTTCGCGCGTCCTATCTTCACCTCCAGTCGAGGAATCGCGCGGCGGGACCGACGCCGACGACACTTCGGCCTATGGGGCTGGTACCACGGGATTTTGAAACCGTAGATTTTCCCCGGTTTGTCCGACGCTGAGGCCTTCCGCGCAATGGCGGCCTCGATGAGGGGATGGACCATGACTGAACCCAGTAAGTCTGAGGGGAAGTGGGTAGAATGATACGCACCTGATGTGTCGACGAGATGCTCGAGAGGATGTGGTAGGTGAGAGAGCGACTGAAATGTGGAATGTGAGCGCAAAAGGCTGAAGATGGTCGGGACTTGCCGATCGTTGGTCGTCAGTCGAGCCCAGGACGCCAGAATGTAGATGTGGTTAGTAGGTGAGAGAGCGACTGAAGTATGGAAGGTGAGCGCAAACGGGGGCAGATGGTCGGGATTTGCCGATCGCTGGTCAGTCGAGCTCAGGACGTCGGAATGCAAAGGGCCTACCGACTGCTGGTGGTCGTTGAAGTGAGGAATTTTGGAACTGACTCGATGTCAGTGAACAAATCAGGTCAGAGCTTTGAGGATAGGTCTTACATAGGTCAATAACAGAGCGATGCAAACACAAAAAACGCTTACTGACCACGGCTTCGGTTTTGAGCACTGACACCGGACGAACTAGTGGTCAATGGTTAAATGAGAGATTATTCTCCATAACAATATTTTAACGAGACTTACATGGTTGTCGAAATAGCACGAATTCAGCCGCCGCAGGCAAATGCTGAAGCTGGGAGGAACGGAACCAGGTCCATAACAAAGCGAGTCAGCAGATGCCAAAAAAAAACGCTTACTCGATTTTGAGCACTGACGCCGGACGAACTAGCGGTCAGTGGTTAAATGAGAGATTATTCTCCATAACAATATCTTAACAAGACTTACATGATTGTCGCAATAGCACGAATTCAACCCCTGCAGGCAAATGCTGAAGCTCGGGAGGAAAGGAACCAGGTCCATAACAAAGCGAGTCAGCAGATGGCAAAAAAACGCTTACTCGGTTTTGAGCACTGACGCCGGACGAACTAGTGGTCAATGGTTAAATGAGATATTATTCTCATAATATTAAGGAGACGGAGATGGTATAATATAAGCAAGGGACCAGAAAATAGGCGATAAAACATTAAAGTGAACGAGAAATGACGACTACATTCCTTCGTCCTCGGAGTCCTCGATTAGAATCCTTTCGTCCTCGGAGTCCTCGACTAGAATCCTTTCGCCATCCTCCAGCGGGCGCGTGAATTTGGGGAGCCGTTGATCTTCCTCATCTTCTGCCTCAAGGGTGTCCGCCTCCTGGTCGAGAAAACGAGATGAGCGGCGACGGCCAGAGGGAGCCGAGGAGGATAGTTTCCGCTTGCGGGTGGCGGGGGAAACGGTGGTCGAGGAGGAAGCCGCGGCGCCCCATGATGGCGGCGAATCGTAGTCGTCGCGGTCGTCGTCGTCGTCTCCTTCGTCTCCCGAGTCCTCTTTGATGGTCCTTTAAACGTGGCGCATCGTACACAATGAAGGCAACTCACCTGGTACCACCGAAGCAGTCGCTTCATCGATCCAATTTTGGATGCCAGGGCATTGGGCATTGTCCAGGGATGCAGCGCGGTATAGGATGATAAGCCTTGGCTCTTCAGGTTCAACGTGCCGAGAACACGTTCCTCGGTAAATGTCTGAGTGGAAAGTGAGTAGCGACAAATTTAGTGCACTTGCTCCGTCGTCCGACACAGCATTGACGGCGCGAGCGATGGGGAACCATTTGAACCAATCACCGTAATGATATGGCCTGAAGTACGTTGTAACTAGAAACATATTCTTCGTCAGAGCTTATTGTCCCTAGGAGAATACGGGACCCGGTGCA
>JARJLE010000158.1:0-163745 GCA_029289555.1 Mycena latifolia | reverse complement strand
GCCCAAACGACTTTTTCCCTGGCCGCATTCCGTACCATCTCCATACACTTTCCCGTACGTCTACATCACAGACACAGCTCCTCCAATGCCTCGCCGCGCTCCCCCCCTCGAGCGCCTGGAGATCTCCGACCACCACCGCGTGGCGGGGCGCGGTACGAACTAGTGCTCATTAGCGACACCTTGCTCCGCGCGCTCGCGTGGACTCCCGAGCCGGCGTGCCTCATTCCCCGCCAACGACCTCCGCATCTGCTCCCGCCGAGTTCGATGGCAGTATCTATCTCGCATTGGTCCTCTCCCGCGTCGGCACGGCCGCACGCCCCAGGATCGTACCACACCGCAGGGACATCGGGCGCTTGACGCTGCGATCCACGTACGATTGCGCCAATTGCAGATGCAGAAGGAGCTGTTCTTCACTCTCTCGACACCGCAGTGACAATCCTATGCGGTACGCTCAGCGCATTCCTCATGTTTGGACCTGTGTTAATGTCAGACCTACAGCTCCTCAGATTCTGACTCCTCCCTCGGATTGAGTCGTGGTCGATTTCTTAGTGGAAAGGCCAATCCAGTGGATATAAAGTAAACTTTAATTTCCATATCATTCCTATTTCTGAACCCCAAAACCCAACACGAGTAAAATATCAATGGTCGTAGTGAATCTCAATCGTCGCACTGGTCGAGCCCCCCACATTTATGGTCGTCGACAACGCATCCGCGTCATCGTTGAGGGTAGACCAAGTGATCGCGGGAAACACGCCGTTCGAGAGCTCGAGGTTCGTCCCAGAGAACGGTTGACCCCGCGGGGTAGTCGCTCTTGACGGCATTCCCGTACGCCTCCAGCGTCACCGTCGCCCAGGCGAGCTGCTCGCTCCCGACGACCGTGATGCCCGTATTTTGCAGGTTCGTAAATTGCGAGTTGGTATTGAAGGTGTGCCTTGTGTCCCGACGAGCTGCACCTCGCCGTCCAGCCGCTGCCGACGCTCACGGGGATGAGCGTCGTATGGAATACCTAAAAAAAAGTCAGGTGAATAAAATTGCGCAGGTATGGCCGCTTATGAAGGTACCTGGTCCGAGTACAGGTACCAAGATGCGACACCCCCAGGACTGTCCGCCGCCTGCTGGCGAGACACCATACTAGCGGAAGGCGGGTCGATACGGGAAAATGAGCTGGGTGCGCACGCACCTGGAGCACCGGCTGCATGATCGCGCTCCCCGACCCCGGTTGAATTGCATGAACAAATAGATCAGCTGATTGTGCCAGGTCGCGGGCGCGGGCGGGACCGTCCACGACGTCTTGAAGGAGCCGATCGGCGCGCCGGTGTTGAATTACCCTGCGAACGTAATCCGGCCCGACTTCACTAGAGCAGGCGGCGACGCGGCGCTTGTGGGGGTCGTGACGTGCACTACGCTTCCGTTGGAGCCGATGATGTGGATGTCGCTCCCGACGTGCTTGATGTGGCCACCAGCGGGCACTTGATGGACATTTCCCCGTACACGGTGTCCGCCCGGAGTGAGGACTGTATCGGTGACTGGGACGGCGAGAGAAATGGGGGCGAAGTAGACGGCAATGAAGGCAAACGACGGACGGTAGAAATGCGCATCGTGACCTAATATAACGAGGACAAAATCAGAGACATGTAGGAGTCTAGGGAGAAACGGCGTACTCGAGCTTGAATTCTAGGTTGGTCGTACTTTTTCATTGCGCTAGTTAGACTCTTTATAGAGACTTTCTGAGATGATGGTATCACGGCGATCCATTCTACCCGGCCAGGCCAAGATCCTGCGGGAAGCAAAATTAGCCAAGATACAGCTGATCCGCCGGTATGAGCGCTCTCTCTGCCGCCTCGAATTCCAGGGCAAGAATGGTTGAACGCACCTTGGTTGAAGGCCTGATTGAGAGAGGACACATTCTTTCCAGATTCGTTTCTTGTATGGAATTCCTGTCGATTTTGGGGTGGAGTCCCAGGTAGAAGGGCGGGTCGTTAATGTCACTCGTTTCTTACCTTCCGTCCTCCTCCCCCGCACGTCCTTCGCGAAAAACCTTGGCAATCCCGTACATCTGATCCGCGATATGTCAGTCATGGGACGAGACTTGATAGTGCGCGGTTCGCAGCTCTGCGGACGAGTTTCATAGAGTACCATCCGTCGTAGTGGCTGTTTGCCCGAGCCAAGCCAAAGCGTCGATGGGGCGGAGCATCAGCTGCGTCATGTCAATCCGGCTGGTACCGCAATCTGAGCGGATTGAGCGAGGTGAGCGGTAGTGAACGGTAAAACGGCTGGAGAATAACGTTATCCAACTCAGGTCCAGCATAAATGGCATCCCAACATATCTCTACTTGCCTGAATCATTGTAACGCGAGATCCGTCCGGACTGTAAAATCAAGTCAGCGCTCATTTCCGCGAGAATTCGGGTTGCATGAACACGAATTATGACATGCACCTATGACTGCGTGGTGAACGTGAGGCGCGGCCCGACGTGGTTTCAGATTACTGGCGCACGCCTCAACCGCGTCATCCGTGGGGCGGCCCGCGAGCGCCCATCAACGTTTGCCCTGACTCGTGATGAACCGCATAGAGGCCGCGGCGGTGTATTGAAGTCGCTGGGCAGCAAACCGCGCCATGAGACGGCGCAGGGCATACGTACCTGTACCTGAGAAGTAGAAAGAAAAAGCCAACCTGCATGGAGGAGGCGCGTCGTGAATGCCGGCGGAGAAGGGCGTAGAGCCGACCAATCGCCCACGTCGAATCGGGTCCAGGACATGCCCAGTGCAGTTACTTCATTTGCTTCAACACACGACATACACTAGAATTATGGTACGGCTCCTGCAACTTCTATAGTATCGAGTAAGTGATGTTATGGGGACAGAGAGACGAACAACGTACTCAGGAGCCAATAACTTCGTGGCGAATGTCTGCAAAAAGTAGGGGAGGGATGAGTACGGCGTACATCATGAAATGGGGAAGGTGCTGACGGCGCGATGGGTCGCTAGCTGTATCGGATGGTCCCTGGAAAGTGAAGGATTCAGTATTACACATCACATTCAATGGAATAAATTGGATCGAACCTGTTTCATTAGTGTAAAGAAGACATGCCTTTTATAATCCTGTCGTGCGCGCTTCAAAGGCGGTTCTGTAATGGTATTAGAGCGAGTCATTTATTGCTCGGAATGCCTGCGCGCACCGGGGACTTCACCCGCAGCCGTCTGGGGGTTAGCTTTGACCACGGTCGTATTGTCCTTCCGCATATGGCGCTCTGCCGTTTGCTGCATCATTTGCGCCGTTCGCTTGAGGTCCTGCGCGAGCACCTCTCGATCTTTGCGTAGCTCCTCCTCGTCTGCCCGCATCTTTTCTTCGCTCGCCTCAAAGCGGGCAGCCGTAGCCTGTGCGCGGACAAGGGCTAGGCGAGTGGTTGCCAGTGTGACTTGAGCCTCCTTCAGGCGAGTTTTGAGTGAGTCGCGCTCCTCAGAGACGACGTCGAGCTCTCGGGTGAGTCGTGCGAGCTCCGCTCGCACCGTTGAGGATGCGTTTGCAACCTGGTCCAGAGTATCCAGCGCTTGTTCGACCGCTTCCGCGCTCGGGGCTCGTTTCGCGCGTTTCGCAGGCATCGCGCGGGTCATGGTGGGCGGAGGAAAAAACAACTGACGCCTGATGCATCCGCACAGCCACATTGATCCGAGTAACGCACGGATTGCGCACGGACCAAACAAGATTGAAACAGCCTTGAATACTTGCAAGCGGCGCTCGGAGCGCAGTAATGGCATTTCCTTCTGATGAGCCTCATATTGACAAGACAAGTAATCAGGCTTTGGCTTATAATTTCTTACACCGTATTATGATTCATGTGCCCTCAGCCCTGGCGTCGGCACGACTTTCGCGCCTAAAGCTACGTTCAACTCATCTGCGGCACGAGTCAGAAGTGAACACGAGAGCCCGCGGCGAATGCCATCATCTCGATGATTTTGCCTCCGGAGCGCTGTCAGGATTCACACTCATCAACATATGGTCCTTTTCGCGCAACTCAATGGCACAACCTTTGTAGCATCGCATCGGAGAAAGTCCCTGATGACTTGAGATTTTTCCAGCGCAAGTTTTGTTCGTGTTGTAAGACCGATATCATCCCAGCATGAAACCTACGTCCAGGCATCGTGATCCTGGGCAGTCACAACCGATATCAGCGCACACGCAGATCACTTCTTTTTCGTGAACCAAGGCATAAATAGCAGAGAAAAGAAACGATTTAACATTTCTTCTTTATTTTCCGACCCGGTGTCCGGTCCATTCTTATTCAACTTCTACTTTCCCCCCCTTCGTTCTTCGCGCTTTTCTTGATGAATTTCGCGGCCCTCCTGTTCATTTCGTTCATTCATGTCCTACATGTATTTGTAGGTGAGCCATTGAAACCACGGCAGTCCTTCCATGCCAGCTAAATATGGACAGCTCCTCTCCACCGACGAGATGGGCTCAGATGTGCTGTGAACGATACCACCCACCTCGGCGCAGACCTCATCGGCGTCAACTTCGCTCTCGAGAGAATTGATCCGTCCGTGCCTTCCATCAACTTTTCAAGGCACCGTGGACCATAATGATAGCTCGGGGCTCGTGGATGCCGCGGCCTTGTCAACTGCGCAGGATGCGCTTCGCAACGCCACGGGTGTCTCAAACCAAATCGAGCGCGCGGGATTCTTCGTGACTCTCAACCCCCCCACGCCCCCCGAGATGCTCGACCTCCTCGTCACATTCCTCACGGACACCCAGACGAAAATTGCGTCCATCGCTGTGTGCGTACCTACATTGTTCAGTGCGCCGTGGGATTGACAATACGTGCTCAGATCTCAATGCGCTCCCAATTCCGCGAACAACACCGAACAGCTGGCCGATGCGACGCAGTCTATCGGGCAAGCCGTAGACCAGGCGGCGACTTTGAACTGTACTGCCGCGTAGATCGTCCGCGGTAAAGCGGGTTTAACCATCGATGCGTTGAGTTGCGGCGCAAACCAACGCGGATATGTCACTCAGGAACATTCACTGTAATTGATCGGCCGCTCGATATGCACCTGGACGATACGATTGAAATTCAGAGAGTGTTCGATTTTATATCAGGGGAGAAGTGGGCGCGGCGGTCGCGACGATAGTCGTAGTCGCAGGTGTCACCGCGGGCGGCGTGGCGGGCAGCGACGGCGCCGCCGCGCACGCAACCTTCAGCCCACTCGCAAAGGCGGCGAGCCCATCGGAGCCCAGCGCATCGGGCACGCTCTCCGGCACGGTCCCCACGTACGCGTTGAAGTTATACAGCCCGCACGGACACGTATCCTGAATCAGCATGAGGCTCGTGGCGCCCATCACCTGCGCGCCGCCGCGGCTCAGCACAAAGCTCTGCGCGCCAACGTCGAAGGGGACAGCGAACGCAGAGGCGCCCGCGGGCGCGGAATACGTATACGCCGTCCCGCCCGAGGTGACGACGACCGTGCCCGCCGCGGTGAGCAGCGCCACGACATACACTTCGTCCTCCATGCTGTCGACCCCGTTCGGGCGGCCCTCGAAGTAGTTGCCCGAGGCGTTGTTGGCGGGCTGCATAGTCGTGTCCGTCGCGTCACAGTTGAGCGCCTTGGGCACAATGCGGTACCAGTAGATGAGCTGGTCGCTGGTGATGAATGCGTTGACGGAGGAGGCACCGGCCTTGTAGGCCGCAATGAATGGCTGCGCCAAGTCTAGCCATCCGCCGTGCGGCCTTGTGATACGTTAGCA
Organism: Mycena latifolia; assembly: GCA_029289555.1. Lineage (NCBI taxonomy): Eukaryota > Fungi > Basidiomycota > Agaricomycetes > Agaricales > Mycenaceae > Mycena > Mycena latifolia. The sequence goes on along the minus strand of JARJLE010000158.1, from coordinate 158,003 downwards.
CTTAGGAGGCGGAGAGATGGAGCGTGCGTACATGTCGTTCACCCATTTTGAACTACCGTCGTCCGTGTGCGGCGAAGATAGCGGGCCAATGTAGTGGGATTCGCCATAGCTGCGAAGGTTGTTCAATGTATCAAATAAAATGCGAAAAAAAAAGCCTGCGCACTCATTCCACGTAACGATTTCCACGAAAGTGGGCTGCAGGGCGAGGATTTCGAGCCACCGCATGTACCAGAGAAGGCCGCTCGGGAACACCCAGTTCTTGCTGTACGAGACCTCTGGTCCGAAGTGGGTTGAGAACCACGCCGAGACAGCTGTCCGCATAACATTTTAGCAGAGCTTTGGATGTAAAGCCGCAGAAACTCACGAGCAATATATCCTTTCCCTCCAAGGGCGGAAAGGTAGCCTTGATCGCCCGCATCGACTGTGACGGTGACGCCCCCGCTGGGCGCCTTGTTATTCCCGTTACTCTCCCACCCCATCCAATTCAGCGCCCCGTCGATCGCGCTGAAGTCGCCCGGCCCGGGATGGTAGTTCGGCGCGAAGTAGATCTCTCGCCCCGCCGCGGCGCGCACGGCGCCGACATCCAGACCGTCGCCCGCAAATGAGGACACGAAGACCTTCCCGTCGACCAAGAGTTGCGCGGGCAGTCCCGCGTACTGCGCGATCTTGGCGCCGACTTCGGCGCCCTGCGCGGTGGTGTACCAGTTGAAGTCGAAGGAGATGAACACCTTCATCCCGTTGTTCGCGGCGGATTCGTAGGCGAAGCCGAGCTGCTGGTCCGTGAATGGGTCGGTCCCGATGTTGAGCGCAAAGGCGTCGATTCCGAGGGCCTTGGCACGCTGCATGTCGTCGTCAAAGTCCGCCGCGCTCTTGCGGTTAGATACAACTCCAATCTAGTTCACCGCCCACGGTGATTAGGGATGAATGTAAGACCGTGGGCTCGCTGGTGTGGCGCACCATCAAGTGACAAAATACAAGCTTGCTGCTCTGTTGCCTGAGACCGAATTGGTTTACATGGGAGCGAAGACGGGCGGACCGAAGACGTGCATGGGCACTGAGAGCATACGCGATTGTGAGGACCAGATAGAGAGCCAGTGGGCGCATTTTTGTGGATCCGGGTAAGGGACAGCGAGAGTTTTATGTCCGGCGGCAGGCGTAGATACCCGCCGCACGGCGCAACATGACATGAAACAGGCCCTCCCACGGCCCTCGAACCTATCTCCGATCAACGGACATGGTCAAGTTCGAGATGAAGCACAGATGGTCCACAGTTTGAACTCTCCGGTCTTGATTGAGCCCTTCCAAAAATACCGGCATTCCGAAATAGTTCGCGGACGTGCGGAGAATTGTTGGAACGAAGAGCGCATTGGACTGAGTTGAAGCATAATTTAGCTAGTATCGATTATAGCTCGTGCATGACGGTCAAATATAATCCGCAGAAGGGTAGAGGAAAGTTCACATCGACTCCGGGGATGATGGGACGGAGAAAGCAGCATATCGAGAGTGATTCTGTGAGAAACGGGGTTAGCAGCTGGTGCAATATATAGCTATATGAGGCTAGATGTTCTTCATGAGATGTCCGTCCAGTAGCCAACGCAACTAGCATCACAGTCTAGCTCACTTCGCTCAGTTCGCTGATACTTAATTGTGTTGTCACTGGTCAGAGGACTCAGTCACAGTGTCCAGGGAGGCTGTTTTGAGAACAAGGTACAGGGGCGAGATCCACATAGAGGGGCGGAAGATCTTTCCGAAAGCTCCAGGCCTGTGGTGGTTGTGGTCAAGTTTTGGTGCCAGCTTGGTGCCAGCGAGACGTGACAGCCGAGCGGAGTCTTAAAAGTCGAGTCGATCATTGATCGGCAATCACCGGCCCAAACGGGGTTGAGTAGTTCAATCGCGAGTAGGTGGCTTTTCCCTTAATCGGCATCTGTCAAAGATCGATGCCACTGGATACTCTTAGCCAGCTACATCTACAAGCCCGTTAATGCCCTAACAGCTGCACTTGCAGGTGGCTCATCCAGAATCAGGATAGGTACGCTCGCACTATGCAACCAATTTCCCAACTAGGATTCATAGTGTACAGGTAGAGACTGTTGGCTATGAGCTGATGAACTCGATTCCTACACGTGGCGGATCTTCACCAGCTACCGCCCCACCATTCCAAAGGAATACGGACGCCGCTGCAAGCAAAAAATAAGCTCATACCTCCCTTGTATTAATGACGGAGGCTAATTTCCATACATCCCCCCCCAAAGCCTCCGCACATCTGAAAGGAAATGGCGCTGGAGATGATATTCCCAGAGAGCCAAGGGCAACCGCTTGCAGTCAACCGGCTCCTCCCGGCCTTTGTATAAAATGCCACACATTCCCGTTTCATGCACAAAGTTTTGCATATATATTATGCGTACACTGACAGACATCCGAACGTCACGCCCGATACCGCGCCAACCAATCGCGCGAAGTCTCCCAAACATCCTCGCCACCTCTACACCATCAAGGGAATGGTCTGCATCCTGGAACCAGTGCATCTCGACGTCCTGGCCCTTCCGCGCAAGGCCTTTCAGCGTGTGGTAGTACTCCAGGCCGTGCGACGGAGTCACGCGCAGGTCGCCGAGGCGGCGTCGACGTGTGCCATCGCTGACGTCGCGTAGATCCGCTGCACGGAGTTCGGGTCGGCGTGCGCAAGGAATCCTTCGGGAGACGAATAGATGGGTTACTCGATTTTCCATTCGTTGGAATACTGTGAACGGATAAGGTCAGCTCTAGCTGTGAACAACGGAGTATCGTACCCAGTCGGGGATGTCCGACGCCACAGGGTCCGCCGAGATGACGGGATTGAGAAGGACCGCGCCGGTGAACGTGTCGGGAAACTGGCCGATGACTTTCACCATGTCAGTCAAGTAAAGAGGTATCCCAACGGAACACGATGATCGCGGGACGTTTCTTGCCTGCGAAGCCCTCCCCAATGTGGGGCGCGAATTTATGTCTCTCGCAAGCTTCCGTGGGCTCTTTCGCCTCCGCGAAATGATACCGTCAGAATAGAACGATCCGTGTGCGTCGCTGACATCCTCGGAGACCTCCAGAACATTCCCGATTCACATCTCGACGTACCGCTGCTTATCTGGTGTCTCCCGAAGCACTGCGCAGCGCGGGAAGCACACAGAGCCCGCTGGAGCAGCCATGGAAGCAACTATCTCACCGGCATCGATTGCTGGGGTAGTGGAAGCGGGGTCAGACCCGAGAAACATCGAGCTCGAGAGGGAGCGCTTGATATCGCGCACGTTGTCTATTATCGAAGAAGTTATTTGCACCGAATTAGAGGGAGAGATGCGTATTTTGTGGTCGTACCATCTCTGCCTGCAAATTGAGCAGCCTTGGGAGGGGAATTTCAGATAAGCACTGATACATCGACATTGTCAGAATTCGAGGACACCAGTGGGCGTCCGCTCGTGGTTTTCTGCGACTCTTTACAGAGAGCTTTGTCAATTACGCTATCACGGTGATGAATTCTGTCCGGCGAGGGCAAGATGGCGGAGTTTTACGGGAAGCGCAGTTAGTTAGTCGGGATAGTACTGAGTGACCGAGATTAGCGCCCTGTGAATGAAGGGCTGAGCATAGACTCGTGACCAGTCTGCCTAGGAGCAAAAAAATGAGGCGAGCTCTTTGCCGTAGGCAGACTGGTACAACTCGGAACAAACAATCAACCTGGGCCCGGAGTTTAGAATTTTGGGTGGTGCCGATCACACCGATCACCGGGGCTCGGTCCGAGAGGGAGTTTATCAATCAAACTGAGGTCGACGCTGTCGCCCCTGGAGCTTATATATTAAAATTTTGAAGAGACAGAAGTCGAGATATAACTCCTACAATGAAGTCCTCAACTTTGAGAAAATGATAATAATCAAATTTGAGGCCAGGGCGTGGGTCACAAGAAAAATTCAAACTCCGGGCTCAGCCCAATTGATCGTTCCGAGTTGTACCAGTCTGCCTACGGCAAAGTGCTTGCCACACTTTTTGCCATTCGTAGGCAGACTGGTAACAAGTCTAGGCTGAGCATACCTTTGCCAATTGCCTCCACCGCAAGGGGTCTATATTGCTCATGATTGATAGGTCCTGCAGAATATGTCTGCACATCCGGACAAAACTGTGGCACGGTATTCCAGGTACAAGGGTGAAATCAACACATAAATACCTGCGAAGCCGCGTTGAGCTTCTCGAATCTGCGAGCTGCTGCGGGCCGCGAAATACGAAATACTGCGCGCGAGGTGTGGAGGAGGAGGAGGGACAAAGAGGCCGATGTCGCCGTCCATGGTTAGCTGTAAGATGGTATCGATGTGAGGAGGGGCGTCATCGAGCACCCGATGGCAATAAGAGGACAATAGGCGGAGTGAGGCGGAGCGCTGACGTCACGGCATCGGAGGGGTTCGCATCAGTGATGGGGGCACAGCCATATTGATCCGCTGGGCACAGTTTAACACCCGAATTCACTTGTTTGAATAAACGGTGGAAAGACTAAGGCTGGACGATTATGATTAAATACGCTCTCAGCCTATAATGTAATATAATCGTAATATAATCTTAAGGATCTTGGGATATTTAATGGTAGCAGTATCATAATGTATTGTAATGACATTATAATGCTATTTAATCGTAATTAATGAATGGTAACACCCTCCAGGTAATCCAAACCTTCCCCGTACCCGGCATTCAGCAACTCCTTCAATTGATGTATCCTGCGCACGAGCATCCCGACGGCCTCTGTCCCCTTGATTCCCTTCTGCGGGGAAAAGAATTCCAGATATGGGCAGAGAAGATCAAGGCCATATTTGCCGCGGACGATCCGCCTCTGCAGCTCCTCTGGCAAGACTTGAAAGGCACGCTCCCACTGTCGGTTTGCCATGAAGGCCACACCTTTCTCATATGCATCCATCGAGAGGTCGCCAAAATAGAACAGAAGGTAAGAGTTGGTGTCCCCGAGGGGCAGGGAGGGCGGGAGGGAGGCGATCCGGGCCTTGAGGGTTTTCAGAAGAACAGAGAAGTGTTTGACGAACTTAGAATCTTCAAGCATATCCCGACGAGAGCACGGAGAGGAACGCGGAGGGAAAGGAAAATTTTGCCGCTCGGAGCCAAAGGCCGGCAAAATATTAAATAGCCTATCGTCACTTTCCGTGTCCCTCGGGAACCTAAAAAAGTGCGAGTAGCGTACCTAACTACTTGCCGGAGGGTGAGACCGAGGATGAAAAAGCTGACACAGGGAATTGAACCCACAAGCTACTACGTGATGGGAAAATATACCGACCACGAAGACTACAAGTAGGCCATACTGGACAGTGAGATTGCCCTAACATTACGATTAAATACAGGGTCCGTACTGTAATATAATCGTAACTTAATGTAATTTACTCCTTGGTAATCCTAGCCGCTAATATTACGCTCAGGTCATACTTAATCGTAATTTTAGCATTACAATACATTATAATGGAATATAATCTAATTGTAGCCAGCCTTAGGAAAGACTGCACAACGAATAATTCTACCAAATCGGCGTGACAGTAGTTTAAGTACATCCAACCCCCGAGTCGAACGGGGGGCGCCTGCCCTGCGGGTATTTCGAATCCAGGTGTTCAGCCACTCAGTTCTTGACAGACTGTGCGCGCATAATTCCACAGAGCCAATGTTGATCGGTGGATATCCGAATCTGCCATTTTCCTGGTGGGAAAGGAGGGCTAGTGGGAGCTTGAAATGTGGCACACCCAAGCCCTTCCTCCCGGGTACCTTTCGAACTGTCCAGCGTTCCCAGTCCGAAGCGAGGAGGGTACGGTAGTTTAATTATGATGTCAGATACATTCAGTCGCACTTGGTTTGTTCAATTCCAATGTCGTCCGCGCTCCGCTGTTCTATATCATCATCCCAGGAGAGCTGGTCCGAACAAATGATTGATACCCTCGACTGTTTAATCGACCATATATTCGTTGATCTGAGTCAACCAGAGTCAAACCTTAGCCCGCTCTTAGGCCCGACGGCCCAAGAATCACGCGTAATGTTGGACGATTTAATGACGTTGCCGCCGTACGAGTGACCAACTGCACAGATGCATCCAGAGCACGTACGGTACGAGCTGAAACGCCGCATCAATCTCGCATTTTCTATCTCTCTCACCATCCATATACTTAAAAAGAGCTCTCAGCCTAGTAAAAAATCGTACGAGGCCGAGTCAGCACCTGAACTCAAGCGAGGAGGGGGGTACGCATGCTCGCCGAATGCTTACAGCAATGACATCGGCGATTCGGCAGGGTACATGCCCAGATGGTTAAATGCCTATAATGAGCGCCGACGGAAGTGGGGCGGGCGTTGCCCACCGCGGGAAGGACGTTATAGCCCCTCTTAACAGCGATGTTGCGCCGAAAAGTATCGGAACATGGCCGATGTGAACTGAAACAGCTAACAAGATAAGAGCAAACCTAAGAACCGACGCACTAAATAAAGCAGCATGATCATACAAAGTCCGGTGTGAATGAGAAAGCAATGCATGAGCGCAAGATGAAATGAGGGCATCTATATATATCAACCTCTCGCACCACATTGTGCAGATCTTGCGTCCTCACGAATCATGATGTGCAACCGCGCATCCAGGGGCGGAGGGAAGGTGGAAGCAACCCCGTCGGCGCGGCCCGATCCGCCTGTTTCAACTACATGTATCAATGATGTTCTCGCCGCCCGTATGTAGCAAGCAATATCCTGGTGCTGGCCTCGAGCAAGGAATCAATGCGCAGTGAATTGTAAATGAGTAGTGCGCTCGTTCGTGTAGGTCATGAATAGATTAGTATTGAACCCGCGCGTAGGATGTATGCTCTACGGATCAGAGGCGGTGGACAAGTACAGCCTTCCATAGAAACCGTCTGTTGCACTCCCGTCCGGGTACGTAAACGTACTCACGGACTAAGCCTCGTCCGTCCCTTTTAAGCTGTACATCGTTGAACGAGGACCTCAGGCCTTTCCTCACCTTTCTTTCATCACATTCTTGTTCTTCCTCGAGCCAGGTGCTCTTTCTTCACCTCGCATTACTCCACGCACATTCGTTCTTCTCCCACCCCACCACTACCAACCAATTCACATCATGAAGTCCATCTCCATCGCAGCCCTCCTCGCGTTCGCCACCCTCGCCGCGGCGCAGGCCAACGGCGGACCTCCATTCGACCCCGCAGGCGCGCCCCACGTCGGTAACGGCGTCGGTGGACAATTCATTGGCGGCCAGTGCCTCAGCGCCGCCGACTGCGCGTCTGGCTGTTGCGCGGGCCCGTCGGGAATCTGCTCCGGCGTCGGCGCACAGACCCAAGCTGGCAAGACCGGCTGCGGCTTCGGCGGGGGCGGATCCTCTCCAGCACCCGCGCCCGCGCCTGCGGCCCCCGCCGCCGCGCCTCCGAATGTCGGTGGACCCCCCTTCGACCCCGCAGGTGCCTCCCACGTCGGCAACGGAGCCGGCGGGCAGTTCATCGGCGGGCAGTGCCTTAGCGCCGCCGACTGCGCGTCCGGGTGCTGCGCGGGCCCCTCCGGAATCTGCTCGGGCGTCGGGGCGCAAACGCAAGCCGGCAAAACCGGCTGTGGCTTCGTGTCCAAGCGCTTTGTTAGCCGCAAGCTGCTCGCATAATGGGATGGATTTCAGTTCGTTGGGCGAGGGAGCGAATATTTCGTATGCATATGTAATGCCGTATTTAAGAACAACCAATCATGAAGAAATGTGATGATTTTTGGGTTATACAGTATATCTGGCTTCTTCAATTGCTCTTTGAAGCTTTCTATAGACTGCAGCTCTGAGTCTCATTTGGAGAGGATTGACTGAATACCACTCGCCTAATGCGATTAGATCGAAGTCCCATGAACAACCTCGAACTAGACTTGGGTTGTTTCAACATGGCAAGCTGACTTTCACGTCTTATCCGAAGTGTAACTAGTCCTACGAGCATCCCCGGAGGCGTCGAATTTCTCAGTATCCTAACCCAGGATGCTTCAGCTGAGCGAGTCTGGCTGGTTAAACTCAATCAGTGACCAATTGTGATCACATAATTCGTCGCGTGAACACAGAGTAGCAAAGCAACGCCAAATAGACGGTCAGTTGGAGATCTAGTGAGCGTCTTAATTTGGACATCTAACCTGGGTCCAGTCGCGTCTGTGTGAGTGGTATCCATCGGAGGCATAGTGTGAAGGAAGAAAAGTATCTATGCTGTGCCACTCGAGGCTGTTCATCGAGGCAGTCCAGTTGATTCATGTCATGGGACCCCGCAATAGTAGCGATACTTAAGGAGAGTACGGATTATGGACAGCTTTCAGTGACTTTCACCCATGTCGACAGCGAGAGACACCGTCATGTCCACACCCGAGCTTCTCGAGCGCATTCTCGCTCAGCTACCCCTGCGCTATCTACTCGTCGCCGCGCCCCTCGTCTGCAAAGCGTGGCAAGCCATCATCAGCCTTTCCCCTACTCTTCAGCGCGCCCTCTTCTTCCAGCCAGACCCCAGCCCCCGGTCTGACTCCGAACCCGTTCGGAACCCGCTGCTAGTGGAGATGTTTCCACCTTTCTTCGCACCGGCAGGCAAAAACCGCTGGTCATGGCCCGGCCAGGCTTCCACGATCATGGCGATGCCATGGTCCAAAGCACCCGATGCTTTCAAGCGGAAGGAAGCAAGCTGGCGCCGCATGCTGGTCACTCAGCCCCCCGCGCAGACGATGATCGTCACAGAAACATGCCATGGCCAGATCGGCGATTACGAACAACGCGCGGTGCTGCACGATCTATCGCTGCCCATGGGGCTCCTTTACGACCTCGCAGTACCGCTCATCGATCGCGTCGCATCGTCTTTCTGTATCCACTGGCATAGCGAGCCCGATCGCGACTTGGAAGGAGATCTCACCCTAGCGGTCATTTACACTTCGCAGTGCAGGGTCGATTTGGCCGGGACGCTGGACAAGCGATTCTACAGTGATGGAGCCGAGCCCGTCGACATCGACTTCGCAGAGTCTGGTTGATAACTAGGCCCTACTCTATCGATTGATAGTTACCTCAATGAGACAGCTTATGCAATTGGATACCTGAATCGAGTCTTTCCCAACCTTTGGCTTGGCCGTACCTCACAGAATCCATCTGCCAATATCCTGAGCTCTCACATTTGTCCTTCGACCCACATGTATCATGGTGTGAGCAGGATCATACGAATTTGCTAACCTCTTCTGATTATACTCTACCCTGGATTTGATGAGGCTACCGAGGACGTCCATTCCTCCTTGAAATTTCTCAATGAACCTTCTGATTCCCTGTTTCTTTGGAAGCCACCAGAATATGCTGATTGTGGGATGGAGCAGGGGGCGTTAATTTGTTCGAAATGATCCAGTAGTGGCATCAGAGACTGCACGCCGAAAAATGACGGCCACGAGGAATCGAACCTCGGTCTGTCTCTCATCCCAGCCCATGGGAGAATTTACGAGGCTGTGCTATCCATTGCACCATGTCCGAATCTGGATTGGAGGAGCGCAAGTGCTCCTTGAAGGCATCTTGCAGCGGCTGAATTTAAGCTCGGCACCCATTCTACAGGAACTCTTTTCCCAATGTGCCACCAAACAGTCATTCCCTACTACTAGCCGTTCAAAAGAAATTATGAGTATGACACAAAATCGGCGACCGATTTGGTTTAAAAGGATTGTTATATCCTTCTGCATTGTCAAGGCAATATCTTGCACGAAGATTTTCTCAAGCCGAAGTGCGGCCGGAAATTCCCGATCACGTGTGGCAGTGTCGCGCCACGTCTGTCCTTTACTTTCGAACAACGCCTGCTCGTCTTCAGATCTTGACTTTCCCGCGCATTCTTATCTCTGATTCTCTGAGCCAGCTGTTTGGCCTTCGATTCTTGGCCTTATACCGCATTCAAAGCCATTTCCCACTTTCAGTTCTGCTGACAGTCGAATCTGTGGCGACATTTGATGCAGCAGCGGCACTAGCTCCGGAAAGCCCTGTCCAGTGCAGGTCCTGTGTCGATACGGTGGCTTCAGATGAATCTGTATCTGATTTACCTGTGGGCCCATTCTTGATCCTTCGTCATCGCACTGCCGCGAACTACTGCTGTCTCCTCTGTCGAGCCGAACTCTTTATCCTGCGGCGTATTCGCCGTTAGGGCAACGTTAACGAAAGCCTGATCTGGTGCCGTGCTCCGGTTCTCGAGTGTCTATGGACCGTTACTCGTACAACTCTGGATGACTCTGATCGGATCATACAGCCTCGTTGCTGCATTACGACGCCCGGGATACACTGGCAACACAGCTGCGTGACGCGTCCAACATAGAAGCTTTCCACCACCTGGCTCTCTTCTCGATTGCAACCCATTATTCCCTTCCCGAGAGGTTCGAATTACAAAATCATCTACCCAGGCCGACTTTACGACGTCCCGACTTATCCCAGCACCAGTACAACAAATACTTTATTAGCTCCTCTTAAGATGTGGTCGGTCGGAACCGGACTTAGATCTTAAGTTGTGTAGGTACTTAAGTTCCTAGGTAGTGCTGTGTAAAACCCTATATAATACATCCTGGCCACATACCCTGCCGAACTTAAGTAGTCAGCCCCTGTGAACTTAAGACCCGTTGACAGACAACTTAAGTTCGTCAGAACTTAAGTTCATTGTAGAACTTGAGTTTATCGTCGAAGTTCAGTTTATACAAAAAGTACTTAAGATTATGCCAGGGACTTGAGTTCTCCCCGAACTTAAGTTGCTTGTACTCTTCAGTTCTAGCCCGCACTTGAGTCCCACAGAAAGCTCAAGTTCTGCATGTGGACTTAAGCGCACGACTCAAGATCTGACAGAACTTGAGTTTCATCGCACACAGTAAAATCAATTGAAAGTATACCTCTTTGCGGACCTCCTTTTAACCGGACTCTTCTCTGCGTAGTCGTAGCTGACGGTCGTTAGAAGCACTGCCATCTGTAAGGCGGACATAAACTCACCCAGGTTTGACCTTCTGGCCGACAGTAGTCGCGAGTTTCTTCTCGCGTTCAAGTCTGGCCTCCTATGCATACAAATTAGATGATGCAAGAACATGAACGAATGGGACTTTACCTCGGGGGTTTGACGTACTCTCCCACCCCGCCGCGTCTCGCCCACGTCGTTCGGGGTAAGCTGCTCGTCCGCCTTGCGCTTTGGCCCACGGCGGCCCTTCTTCGCTGCGGGCTTCTCCTCCTCCTCGCGCTCGCGACGGCCCTGCTCCTCCTCCTCGCACTTGCGACGCGCCTCCTCCTCCGCCTCGCGCTCGCGACGCGCCGCCTCCTCCGCCTCGCGCTCGCGATGCGCCTCCTCCTCGCGCTTGCGACGTGCCTCCTCGTTCTGCGCCTCGCGCTCGCGACGGCCCTGCTCCTCCTCCTCGCGCTTGCGACGCGCCTCCTCCTCCGCCTCGCGCTCGCGACGCGCCACCTCCTCCGCCTCGCGCTCGCGACGCGCCACCTCCTCTGCCTCGCGCTCGCGACGCGCTGCCTCCTCCGCCGTGCGCTCGCGACGCGCCTCCTCGCCCTGCGCCTCCTCCTCGCGCTTACGACGCGCTTCATCGTCCTCCACCTCGCGCTCATGATGCACCTGCTCCTCCGCCTCGCGCTTGCGACGCGCCTCCTCGTCCTCCTCGCCAGGGACTGAAGATGACGTGTCCGCCTTGCGGAAGAAGCCCGAGGTCCCTTCGCCAGCGCTCGACGCCAAGGCCATAGCCAAGGGGTGCCACTCTGTGCTCTTCACCCCCCCCAGGCCGTTGCTGCCGAACGTGATCGTGAACTTCGTCGTGTCGTAATAGTCGCCGGGTGCACTGGCAATTGCTGCCCAAGGTATGTCTTCACTCCCAAACACTGCCTCTGAGGTGTCCTCGTAGTTAGTAATCTTCGATTTCTGTTCAATAGAAAGACGCACTATATGACTTCAGCAGGAAACTCGTCACCGTATGCGCCACCATATTGGGAGACATGTCGTTGAGAGCCTCCATGGTGAAGGCAAAGACGGGGGGCGCAGGGCGAGCAGAAGCGGCGGGGGCACCTCCGTAGTCTATGTATATGTCAGACCGAAACATCGTGTCGCTATCGTAAAATGATTTTACCTTGGAGAGGCTTTTCGGCCCACGCGTACATGGCGTTGATGCAGTCGGAGGCGACCTTGGTGTATTGTTTTTCGAAGGGTTGGCGGACATGGATACCCTCGGGAACAGCCTCGACCCTGCTCCGACCGTGAGTGGCACGGAGACGGGAATGTTTACAAGGGGATATCGACTTACCAGTCGAGCTGCGGCTTTCCGTCTTCGGCCAACCAAGCCATCGTCATGATCGCCACGAAAGGGCGAAACTTGCCGGTGGCGTGGACAGTGTCGACCATGTGCTGGAAGCCGCCCGCGACGAGTGCTTGACGCCTTGATAAATAAAATCAGTCAGACGTCCCTAAGAATCGGACCGCGCCAATGACTTACTCCTTCCAGTTCACATCCTCCTCATCATTCGCTGCGGTCTCCCACGAGGCGTGATCCTCTTTCGCCCACAGCAGGGCCTCCGCTTTGCGAAACTTGCCACCCGCATTGATAGAATCCGATAGAGTTTCTGAATACACCTGGATCTGGTCGTGGCGGTCTTCACGGAATTTATCGCGACCTGTGTACGCGGATATGCCAAACAGCTTCGACAGTGCCGATGCAGGAGCCATTGTGATGGACTCCCCATCCCCAACGGTATTCGTTGGCCTGCGTTTCTTTTCGGCCATTCGCTTGTTGCTGATGACTTTCTGGATCGCCTTCAATATTGGTCAGAGACGCACGCTCGAAAGTACAGATGCAGTACTCACCAATCGCCAACCGGCCTTGGTGTATCCCCGCACCAGACCTACACGTCCGCCCTCATCCTGCTGCTCCTCCTCGTCGTCGCTCGCGTCACCATCGTCTCCCCCAGATTTCTTTGATTTGCTGTTCTTCTTCTTGTTTTCGCGTTTCCAGGCGGCAACGAGTGTGGGGAGGCAAGCTTCTTCTGCAACATCGCCATCCTGCGGGGTGTGCTGGAACGCTTTCGCATCAAAAGCGTCGTTCTTGACCTGGTCGTAGAATGCGGTGGCACTCTTCTTGGTTGCCAAGCCCGCAAGATCAACGCCGCGAAGTGCAACGTCAAGAATCCAGCTTCGCTGGTGTTCGTTGAGCCGGGGCACTGCGGTTTCCTCGCCTTTAGTGGTGGCAACGAGCGCAAGGGCAGGGAATGGCATGGAGTCGGGGACCGCAGCGGCGTTGTATGGTTTGAACATTTCTTTAGTTTTGGTCTCTTTTTTTGCCATCGTGAGGAGCGGGGGAGGAGACAACACGGAACTTGTGAATGGTGCGTCAGAGTGCGATAGAATCAAGAGGCAGGGGATGCCACCCACCTACGGCCCAAGCAGGAGCAAAGCGCGAGCCCAAAAAGGACAACTGGAAAAGGAAACACGAACACCAGCCACTGACCGCCCGAGTAGAGCAAAGCGCAGGTCTTTGTCCCGCCTAAAATGGAAAACTGGAAAAAAAATGTGAATGCCACCCAAGCGTGTGCTGCTATATGAACAACTGCTGACTGTTTAACATCGACCTTGCATACCTTTTCCCTTCGCCATGGTCAACATATCCTCGCAAGAGACCCACCGACTTTTTGGTCCAGTGAATCGCCCCTTGTTCAAAACCAATGTTCGCCACCGCGCTGTCCTCCGCAAAGCGATCGAGATACACCCTCCCGAATACATTGCTGAGGTCTTCCACCAGAACGCCACAAAACTCCGTGTCGCTATGGGATCATCGTTCACCTTCAGCCAATTTGGAAAAATCAAGACCGACTTTGTGAGTACTCCCATGTTTCCACCTATATTTTGCAACTGATTGACACATATCTTCCAGATGTGCAATGGTCGCCTCGTGTCGTACGAAACCGATCCTCTCGATATCGAGGCGCGGGAGGCTCTGCGCACATATCGCGACGCGTACGACGCGTACTTCATGTCACGCGGCAACGACTATGCCGTCCGCGACCCGGCGGCGCAGCAAGCAATGCAGGCGGCAGAGCAGGCATGGCACATTTGGATTGTGGCCTATCGTGCAGCCCGCGGCATGCCTGGTCGTCCGGGCTGGGCGTTGGAGCCACTCCCGGGCCTTCAGAGGGTGCACGTCCCACCCACACCGGCACGAGCACGCGCTCCTGGGCGCACGCCCGTAACACCAGCACGAGCACGAGCTGCCCCACCTGCATCAACACCACGCGCACAAGCGCGTTTCACGGTATTCCCTAGCCTTCCGACACCTCCACGGAGCTCTCCCGGTTCTGTCCTCATCGATCTGTCTCACATCGACGAGCCCGCGTGGCCGGCCCCGAGGAAGAGATACTTGGGTGAGGTCGAGATCTCCGACGACGAGGACAATGTCACCGTGCGCCCTCCCAAGAAGACGAGATACTTGGGGCACATCGACTTGACCATTTAATCTTAGAATGCCTTGAGTTACAATTAGTGTTAGTAGCCACCGAAATGTAGACTCACATTATGATAATGATTCTGCCCTGAATTCTACTCGATGGTTTGTCTTCTCTTCGCGCCCATTCAAGACTTCAAAGCGCTGGACGGTCACCGCGCGCCCAAAAGCACCACCCAAAAAAAAACGCGTGAACATAAATTACAAAATAAAATGATATAAATACAGCATAGTAAAGAAAAAGTCCAAGCGCGTCCAAGCCCGAAAAAAAGACACATCATAACAGAGCACCGACATTCCAGTCAACGCGGGCTCGACATGAAGTCGAGCCCACTGGTGCAGACCAACATGAAGTTGGCCTGCTACCATGTCAGTGGGTCCTGGGGATGGGGATGCTTCGCGTTGTCGTTGGGCTTGTATCGGGGAGGCGGGTCGGTGGTGGTGATGGAGAGGGACAGGTGAGTGCTTGATGTTGTTTGGCAACAGCATCATCACCTCCTTTCTCGCACGACGCACACTCACCTCCAACTCGCTTCTACCTCGGCTTCACCTCGTACCCCGGTCAGACTTCACGTCTGATCATTCCCTTGTGCGACTTCACGTCGCATTGTGATAGCCCGACTTCAGGTCGGGAACTATGGCACCAACTATTGATCTACTCCGAAACCGGAATCCAGCCCTTCCGCTGGGGCCCTTTGACGGCAATGTAGGCGCGTTTGCTCAACTGGGCGCGCTGCACTATTTCATCACAACCAACGCCGACTACGTCCCCACGCTTCCATCACTGAAGCTCCCTCACGCGGTTTACTTGCGCTCTGACATGCGCTACGGGACTGACGACCCCACCCTGTGGCCCCAGCAGTGGACCAGCGAGTACTGCCACATGCCCCTGATTCCTCAGAGAGGGGCGGTGAGTGAGCTGGATGTAATGTGGTGGAACCCTACCCCGCATGACTTCCAACTTGGCAGCGCCGTGACACGAGGGCTGGGGCGGCTCAGTCGCTCTCAGTTCGCCAAATTCCTCCCACCAATTACCAACCTCATCGAGCGATGCAAACAACTGCGACTCACCTTCCCCAATATCGCCTCCTTCCCTCTCTTTGGTGAATTGATACAGCACATGATGATGCTGGTCGAGCAGCTGGAGACACTGCCCACAACGTTCGTCAAGATGGTCTTCGCTGTCACCTCGCTCCAACGCGCCTTCCTCGAACTCCACGCTTTATACTCGTATATGACCGTGTACAAACCTCGGATGAACAATTACCTCACTGCGGACAGCGAGAAACATGGCCTCGCGGCCGTGGTCGGCGCATTTACGACAAAGCCAGCCGTCGCCCAGCAGCTGTCAGCTGCCGGTGTGCCCTTTTGGTTCATACGCCCGGTCGAGGTCTTCGACACTGAGAACATCTTGCGAGTTGTCGCCCTGCGGGAGCCGCAGTTTCATCTCCCTGACCCCAACGCACACGGCGCTGGTGCCCCTCCAGTCTTGTACAGCGGCAACAGCACCATGGAAAAGATTCGAGCCATCCAGCAGGCCGCTGTTCATACGCCGTGGTATCGGGACCCCTTTGAGACAAGCTTCACTCGCGCTCGTTCACCATTACCGGCCCCAGAGCCAGCCGCGCCCGTTGCCAGCACCTCTCATTTGGTCTCGGCGCCAGGCGAGTTCATCAAGTTTCAAAATTACGACATAACTAATCGCACTACAGTGCGTCCTGTTCCCAGCGATACTCATGCCGCTCCCAAGCCGCAGAAGCGGTATAAACCATGTACGTGCACAATCATGCGGAGACAAACAACCCTGACAATCTTTGGACTACAGATGATGCCGCGAAACCTTCCGCCAATATACCGGTAAAGAAGAGCGCGGTAAAGAGCGCCGCTAAGACTGAACGGGACAAATTCACTCCGTTGGACATCCCAGAAATGCCGCCATCTATCGTCTCTATGGCCAGTGCGCTTACTCAAGTCAATCGCTCGATAATTCCTTACACCTCCAACGACGCGGACAAAAAATATGTCCTCCCCGAACCAGCGTTACTCGTGAACACCACTCCGGAGCGACGTCGCAAGTTCCTTCACCACTGGAACTTGCTGGTCGATGGCTTTATCTATACGCTAACTCAGCAGCCGCAGCTTCTGCGCCCGCAGGAATGGAGAGATGTATTGGAAGGTTTGATGACAGAGCGCGGGGCCCAAGGCTCGAAAACCCACAAGCGAAGCGCGAAGCTCGAGGACTGCATTCGGCCGGCATTGGAAGCATCTAGCTTATCAAATATCGAAGGCTTCCCCGTGCCTGTCCAGCATCTTCCCCAGTTCAGTCTCGCGCAGACGCGGGAGATTGTCTGGCGGGTCGCAGAGACTAGCTTTCGGTTCGAGCTTTGCGCTCTCGATAGACGTGCGTCTGGAAGAAATCGGTTGGACGATGTCAAGAAGTGTTTTGCAGGCCACATGCTGGTTGGGGTGCCGTTGGAGATGAGCCAGCATGGTTGGGCCGCGTCAATGCTCGGGGAGCGCCATCGGTATGTCGCGCGGACAGCAGTGTTGATGCTCGATTGGAGCACCAAGTCCCCTCGCCCTCGTATCATTGACCGCATTGCCGAACATCGCCCGTGGACCACAGAAGATATGCAAGCATTGGAAACTGCTGTTGCCTGCTACTACACTCAGGCGTTTTGGGAACATTTCGGTCGCGCTGCTGTCATCCCCATGCGTCTGGATCATGATATCGAAAAAGAGGAGGGTGAGCTGTAGTTAATAGACATTACTCTCGTTACAGATACGTTTCTTGAGCTAAACTACAATAGCTTTTTCTTGATCGTCGCAAAACCAATGTATTTTATTGTATACTCCCCGCGCACTGAGAGCGAAGACGGAGCCCCGCTCGAATGACATGCAAGTACAACTGGTCATATCAGCGGCCGGGCGCAACTTTACTCTTTGCGCCCGCCTCTGTAACTTCCGGGCGCGCTAATAATGCAACATTATTAATTCTTAGCGCCTGTCATCTTGTTAGGCGTTCGGATCTGCGGTTCCCAAACTCAAGCAGCTAGAGGGCTCCGAGAAGAAATGCAGGACATATCTAGGAGGCAGCTCAGTTCGAACTACATGCAATTGCTTCCTCATGCACTCAGATCTGATTCATTTAACAGCCCTAGTTCCCTGGACCCACTTTTCCTGCCGGTATCAAAATTGCGAATTTCTTGCTGTATTTTCTCGGCATTCAGGTACAGAATGGGGGCCTCCACTTTAAATGCAGATAAAATAGGAAGCAGTAACTGGATGTAATACTCTGAAGTTCTGCCCTGGAACAACGACCTCCCTATGGCAGAACGAGGATGAGCACTTGACGTAAATAGCACCCCATTTATAACACATGAACTGCTCCGAGCAGAAATGCAGCATATATCTAGGAGGCAGTTCAACTCGAACTACATGCACTTAATTGCTCTCGCACTCAGAGATGATTCATTTAACAGCCCTAGTTCCCTGAACCCACTTTTCCTGCCGGTATCAAAATTGCGCATTTATTGCTGTATTTTCTCGGCATTCCGGTACAGAATGGGGGCTTCCACTTTGAATGCAAATAAAATGGAAAGTAGTAACTGGATGTAATACTCTGAAGTTCTGCCCTGGAACCACGACCTCCCTATGGAACGAGGATGAACACTTGACGGAAATAGCACCCCATTTATAACACATGAACTGCTCCGAGCAGAAATGCAGCATATATCTAGGAGGCAGTTCAACTCGAACTACATGCACTTAATTGCTCTCGCACTCAGAGATGACTCATTTAACAGCCCTAGTTCCCTGAACCCACTTTTCCTGCCGGTATCAAAATTGCGAATTTATTGCTGTATTTTCTCGGCATTCGGGTAGTAGGTACAGAATGGGGGCTTCCACTTTGAATGCAAATAAAATGGAAAGTAGTAACTGGATGTAATACCCTGCAATTCTGCCCTGGGACCACGACCTCCCTACTGCAGAACGAGCGTGAACACTTGATGGAAATAGCACCCCATTTATAACACTGTGTTAACACAAGAACTGTTCGTAACCTCAAGAGCTACATCCCAATCAAGTCAGACCTTTAGTCCAAATTGAACTGGGTTTTATCGTTGTCCTCATCTCCTTCTACCATTTCTTCTATGGAATCAAGGACCTCCCGGAGCGAATGGAGGTATATATATATATTATTGTATGACGCGCGCCTGGTAAATATGTGCGGATGAGGGAGTAAAAGTATGCTACCTGTTGTTGAGATATGGGGCCCGACTTTCATATTATCAGAGGCCGGGCGCAACTTTAATCTTTGCGCCCGCCTCTGTAACCTCCCGGAGCTAATAATTTCCTTCGCACATTCTTAGCGCCCGTCATCTAATATTGCGTTTTTATATGCCGTAATTACGCACCTCAACACCTGTACTGAATCCTTGAAGACTGAGTGGGCGAAGGACTTGAGGGCAGACTTCAGGACAGAAATGAATGGTAATTGTCTGTGTTGAGCGCTCTTTTAGGCGCTCGGGTCTTGATCCGAATAGGCGTGGTCCGGAAATGCCGGTGCCAAACAACGTCAAGCACTCACCTGTCCCCTGTCCCTCTCCATCACCACCACCTACCCGCCTCCCCGATAAAAGCCCGACGACAACGCGAAGCATCCCCATCCCCAGGACCCACTGACATGGTAGCAGGCCAACTTCATGTTGGTCTGCACCAGTGGGCTCGACTTCATGTCGAGCCCGCGTCGACTGGAATGTCGGCGCTCTGTTTCAATTTACCACCTATTATTTTGGGCTTTCTACACGGCCATTTTCCTCTGTCAAACCGTTTTTTACCATACATTTGTATCTACATCTTACCCACCTTGTATTTTTCTGCCTTACTCGTGGTTTTTGGCCTATTCATCTATTGTACCCTATCTCATATCTCACATACACATTGTGTCTCTCTTCACTCTTTCAGCCTACACGATCAAGGAGCAGCAAGACTCCACATGCGATGCACGCGCTTAGCGCTTAGTGGCTACCTCTGAGACACCAAAGGCTTTGTGCGTGATTGTCTTGTACCATCGAACTCGAGCGCTAACTTTTACTTGCCTGTGTCCCAGCATCTGTCCTCCTCTTTCTCCCTGAAATACTCTTCGCCACCATTTGCCACCATGAAGGCTGTTGGCAAGAACAAACGCCCAGCTGGTACTACACGGCGTGCCACCAATGTCCCAACTGTCCAAGTGACATTCCATACAGGTACGGCGCTCACGCTACGCACGGAAATGCACAGACTTACCTGGCTACAGACGCACCACCTAAATTTGAGGAGCGCTACGTCGGAAACATTGGAGTGCCACTTACCACGGCTTCTGATGAACCTATGCTGGACGCGCCATCCCTGCCATTCCTTGACGGCCCAGACGCTCCCCCGGATGCTATCCCTGCGTATGGAACCACACCCGAGTGCAATAACAACAGCGATGAGAAGGGTTCCAAGATACGCCAGGTGTGCTCAGTGACATGAGCCTCCAATTTTCGTGACACTAATATTTCTTCAGACTGTCGCCGATATGAACGAATTGAAGGCCGAGGAAACTGTTTTCCTTCAAATTCTCCTCTCCCTCCATCACCACTCGCAACTGCTCACCCCGTGTACTTGCGGCAAGCCGTCGCACCTTCGAACGGTGTCGTGCAGGGAATGCCTGCAATCGGAGCTCTTGTGTCCTCAATGTTGGCTCAACAAGCACCGGACAATGCCCACGCATTGGGCGTTTGTTTGGAATCGGGAGGAGCGCTTCTTCGAAAAGCACGACTTCTGCCGCGTTATGAAGAACGCTGTCATCGGCCTCGGCCACTACGGTGAACGGTGCCCAAACGCGGACCTCGGTCGGTCCTTCACGTTGGTGGATTCCAACGGAATTCATGCCACCTGCCTTGCGTTCTGCCGGTGCAAGACTCCCGAATGGAAGCGGGGCGAGCCGGAATTCCGGCAACTTTTGCGGGCAGGCATATTTCCTGGCAGTGTGTCGGAGCCAAAGACTGGCTACACGCTGGGACTCCTGGACTATCACCGTCAGCAGCGGAACCAAGGGAAGGGTTCCGCGTACAATTTTGTCCTGGTTCTGCAGAGGATGGCGGATCCTTTTTTTGCGGGCGCAGTGCCAGTGAGTCGGCAATCACCTGGGTGGCACAGTCACTAACCCGCTCTAAGGACATTTACGCCAACTTCCTTGCCATCACGCGCTTCTACGAAAAGCTCCAAATCACCATGGAACGTGGACAAGCCCACCGCGTCGATGTCCCTCTCCCTGGCGAAGCCGACCGCTCATATCCGAATCGCCCGGAGGGATTTCTTGGTATCCTCTGTGCGGCGTGTCCAGAACGTGGGGTCAATATGCCCTTCGTCGTGACTGTACCCAGGTATCTTCAGTGTGTGTTTAATCACTTACTCACCGACGAGACAAGGCTGATAGAATATCAGGCATGTCATATCGGCAAATACCACGATAGACGGCAACTACAAGCTCAATCAGTTCTTCAAGCGTGACAATGGCAGTGATACAGCGCTCACGGACGGTGATATGTATTTTGCGAAGCAAGCGTTGTTCGAGGAGATAGCAAAGACGTATGTGATCCCAGAAGAAGACAAGGTGAATCAATTTACCACCGTCCAATCCATTGCTAATGATTTCGAAGGAAATACCTTGCAAAGCTCACATTGGGTCTATTCGCCACCAGGGATCGGTGAAATATGGCAATACCGCTGTCACTGGCGTTGTCGCGTGTGCGTGTGACCATGCTGTCGCGGGGTCTTTTGTCGACATGCTCAAGGGCGAAGCGTGAGTCTTCTCTTCCGCTCTGGTTATAGGATCACGGACTCATCTGTCTGATCAGTTTTGCGCTCGGGACATTGGCACAACGTGAGAAGTTCCGGCACACCAACTCACCGCCCCACGGCCCAGAGGCAGCGACACCCCATGTGATCAGCTACGACAGTTACTGCTCCTTTGTGGTGAACCAGCTCAACAGGGCAATCACCCTCTTTCCGGAGGAGGAGTGGCTCCACACGCTACTGGCGTCCGTGGAGGGTCAAATCCCAGCCGACCACATCAATGGGCATGGACTCGAGTGCCAGACTATCTGGCAGGCGGTCTATTTTGCCTGCCGGGCCCATTTCCACGGGGAGACGGCGGAGGTTCTATGGGCCTTCCTGAACGCCCTCGGCGCTTCAACACGTCAAATGACAGGAGGCGCACGGCACGACACAATCAACTTCGTCATTCATGCTTGGAATCTGCTCAAGGTGCTTCGTCAAGGTGAGTTTTAAGTCACTCTCGGTCGAGACACTCCTGACACTACTCTGCATCCTGCAGCTGAACTCCTCACTGCTGAGCGGCTCGACGCCCTTCGGCTGTTCGAGCTCCACATGGCGGTGCTGGAAGATCTCAGCAGGCAAAATGCGACTGAGGTCGTTGCGTGGTCAAGACTCTCGCGAAGCTCTTCGAGGTCGGCCACTGGCAAAGTTTACAGTGTGTATCAGCACGAGTCGACAAAAGGTATATACCTCTTACATCTCGATGCACCTCTGGCTTAAGGATGTTTAGTGATGACGATAGAGAGCATGCTGGCCACCATGATCGCTGCAGAGCAAGAGAAATCGAGACAGAATGACGGACACAAGGCCAGCACACCGGTGGCACAGTGGATTCACGACGGAATAAGCTTAGAGCGTTCCCAGTAAGTGTCGACTGCCATCGTCTGAGCTAGTTTTAATGTGCCATGATGCAGAGTCCTTGCGATTGCGCTTCTTCGGAATCATCGGGAGCATCCGCTGGAGGAGACCTGGGCGACGATCACCAAGCTGCGCGACACCTTGAATATCGATCTCAAGAAATTCCGGGAACGCCAGCGGCAGATATACCCCTGCCTCAGGCTCAGCGCGCTTGATGAGGATGAGCCGGAGCTAACTGCTATCCAACTTCCATCGTATCGCATGAAGCACGGGCAACGTGCGCCGAGTGGCGACGATGCGACCGATCTCGACTCGGAGCTGCGGGAGGCAGAGATCCAGTTACGCTGCACCGAAGCTGACAGCGGTATCGTGGCTGTGCGCTCTGCCTCCTTGGCATTGTCTGCCGTGAAGAAGGCCAGAGATCTGGACTATCGGGGCCAGGCGGGCGTGACGCGCTCGCAGCGCAACCTTCAAAAGGCGGAGCTGATGAAGACATTTGAGATTACCATGTACAACAACGCGCGGGCTGCGCTCATACACCTAGGCCACATGGCCAAGGACGCTGTGGAGCCATATCCGCCGCTGAGCCACCGAGACACGCGGAGGAAGGAGACGCACTTACATCATGCGAAGGGCGACTCGCGGTTATTCGACGGAACGGCGTGGTATCTACAAAGCGGGGCAACAATATCGCGCGCGGCGGTGGCATCCAGCCTCTTGCCCGTCGACGGGGAAGAGGATAGTGAAGATGAGCCCCAGTTATTGTCGGGGACTCAAACGCTCAAGCGGTCAGGTAAGGCAGCCCCCTTTGGCGAAGTCCGCTACAAATACTGACCTGATTGTAGGAGGTTTCAAGTGCGGCCACCGCAGTCCCAAACGCCTGAAAGACATCGCTCCGGACGACGTGGACGTGGAGTCGTCGGGGTCGTCTGATGCCGCGGACAGCGACGTGGAGATGTCACCATCGAAACCGGCAAGGCTAAAGGACGGGACGAGGCCCAGGAAACCGAAGAAACCGAAGAAGCGAGACGGCTGGATCTGGCTGGAAAGCCTGACGCGGGCGCAGCCTCTCAGCGACGAAAAATTGGTGGCTTACAAGAAAGAAAGTGAGTGACATTGTACCTTTATGGCGTCGTCGATGGTATGCTAAGACGCTTTAGGTGACCGAGTGCAGTGGTTCCGAGCGGAGGCGGAAATGTACCGCTGGTTGGAGCACTACGAACGCAAGCATGCAGAGATCTTCCGTGTGATCGAGAGGTTTAGCCGCGACAAGGTGGTGTGGACTGGAATGGCGGACCGTGAGGAGGCGCAGAATGGAGGCATGAACGGGGCGGTAACGTTTGGTCGGATGCAGGCCGCGATGCACAAGCGGCTGGAGCACAATGCCAGGGTGATCTTCAAGAGTGCGGATTCCGGCGCACACCACGATTGGGTGTCCGCGACAGGCTTCGACAACCTTGTGATCAAGATCGACAATTGGCGCGATGTGGTATTCAAGTGGATGGATGAAATGGTGAGCGCTACAGCCGGATTGAAGCTTTTAACGATTTCCTGACCACCCATTAGAATATACATAGAGCGTACAAAGACTTCTAATATAGTTGACGTTGACAGACTCCCTGGCGCCTCAGCACCAACACCTTCCCGCCAGACGTACAATGGACTTCTTCGATCCCCCCGCCATGCTCCGAAACCCAGTCGGCGGCGTCGTTGGGCCGCACGTCGTTGCACCGCCACCTCCCGCCGTCGCTGCACAGCCACATTGGTCGCACTTGAGTCGTATTTGGGGCTTGAGTCATAGACGGAACTCAAGTCCTGTGTGAGACTGAAGTCCTGGGCAGCAACTTAAATCGTGAATTGAGACTGAAGTGGTGGACGGGACTTAAGTGGTGGGCGAGGACTTAAGCTCGGCAGAAAGTAGGTGGCCAGGGTGTATTATATGTACGGTCTTACACAGTACTACCTGGGACTTAAGTCCCGCACAACTTAAGATGTGGTTGCTCACAACTTAAGATGTTGGGCCGGTTCGGACCGCCCACAACTTAAGAGGAGCTCATCTTATTTCATAGTACAAGACCTTGGATTGGCCAAAGAAATGCACCTTATTCTGAGTGAAACTACGTCGTCGCTCCGTTGGTGGCGCGCCACCAGCGGAAACGGATCTGGGCATGCGGTGCGATATGCAACCCACTTCCGTATCTCCTTGGTAATCTCCCTCTCAGCAGGCAACAGCGACCGAAACACCGTTCCTTAATAAAAGTGGGTTTAACTTGCACAACGGCCAACCGCCTTCTCGACGGTCCTTGTTCCCTGGGTGCGTCTCTTCCGCTGTGAGGGGGTCACTACCGCTAATGAATCTGCAGATTCTGTACACGGGCCTCATCACAATGTATGCCGCTCCTCTCACAATGAAGGCTCTCGGCGCCTGCGCCGTCCTCGCGATCTTCTTCAGTCCCATGATGATCGCTGCCCCCGTTGAGGACAAGGTGCTCATGCCCGGCGGCTACCGCGCTCACGCGAACTTCCAAGCAGTCCCCACCGGGGGACGTATCGCGCACGTCGGTGGCAAGATCCACTTGTTCGACGAGACCGGCACAGTTGTGCACGTCGCCTCACCCCTGCGCGCTGCGAGTGCATCGAAACCGGTCACTGCGTTGCTCCCTGAAGAAACCGGCTGGGTCACATACGCCTCCTGGATGAATACAGCAGACTCCCCAATCGCAACGTTCACGACGACGTGGACTGTGCCGGATGTCCCCGCGACTCAGAATGACCAGACGATCTTCCTGTTCAATTCCATCGAGCCGGCCAGCTTCGATGGGATCATGCAGCCCGTGCTCCAGGTATGTTCTATACCACTGTCCCTTCGGTGGTTCTAACAGCGGGGGCAGTATGGGCCCTCCGCAGCCGGCGGTGGCGCGTTCTGGGCAGCCGCCACGTGGTATCTCGTCGGCGACCAGACGTATTTCACCCCGCTCGTGCCCGTGGAAGTCGGACAAACGCTCAACGGGCTCATTGAGCTCGTAGGCACGAATGGCAGCACGTTCAACTACCGCGCCGAGTTCACCAACATCCCTAAGACGGCGCTGCAGATCGACGGCGGCGAAGAGCTGGCGTGGGCGACGGAGACGCTGGAGGCGTACGCGGTGACAGGCCCCAGTGACTACCCCGCGGGCTCGACCGTATTCTCCGGGATCAATTTAGAGCTCGTAGGAGGGGAGACGCCAGCGGTGACGTGGGACGTGGTGAACGACGAGACGGATGGCTTGTCGACGACAATTGATGTGGATGGACCGACAGATGCGCAACTCACCATTCAATACTAGGGCGAGGTTCTCTTTCTTTCTGGGTATTGGGATTCTGTAGCACTGACCGGATATTTATTCGCTTATCATACCAGCCTCTGTAGCCTAGTTTTTCTGTATGGAGTACATCACAGCTCGGATAATTTTCGCCGAATATATCAACAACTTCTGGGACTATCCACCAGTTCCTAAATTCAACCTTTTGACCGCTGTGCAGCACCAGTGCATTCAACTATATGACAGCCTCAACAGGCCATCTCATGGAATTTAAAAGCTGCACGGAGCCGGGTAAGATCTCGGAGTTCTTGTTCTGAACTAACCAGGCTCGATGGCGAACGGTCAGCACCTACAGGGCACCACTTGTATTATAGCCAGACGCCTGCCATTTCATCCTTCGCCTGAAAAATATCCTGCATTCTCCTGACACGGCCGATATAATTTGGAACGCACTCTGCCTAATACCGGCTCGATGGCGGTCGGACTGCCTCTGCATTGAATGCTGGGGAAAGCTCGCCCTCTTGCAGAAGATTATCCATTCGACTCGGGGTGGAGTCCCTACGTTTGAGGTGATTACTTTTCTCAGAGTCGATTGTCCTTACCGGAGCCACGCGGGGTGTGATTTTAACCAGGGTTTGTTCTGTATGTCTCACTGCCCCCCGGGGTTAGAAGAAAGAATCGCGACCTCCATTTGTATGGACATGCCGAATAATCAGCGAATGGCGCACACCGGACCCGTGTAAGCTCAAAGATGATAGTATATAGTGAGAGAATACGCCGTGGAACTCACCACTGCACTGCTGTAAGGAGACAAATAGCGAATCCTCCCCATCCCCGCACGGTCTTGTGTGTCAAGCATCCGTGCCCGACCGTTTTCCTCCACGTGCTCCCTCTCCACGAGACCATCGATAATAACCTGGGTGTTGTACCACCGGACAAGACAATATCGTGAGAAGCTGAGCTTGGCCTCCCGGACGCGGAACTGAATTTGTTCCCTTGAGCGTAAGCGCCAAACCGGGGACGGGCCAGAGAGGTCGAAGCTGTAGGACAGCAACGCAGGGATCCGGGAGAAACCCTCGGGACGGAATTTGCGCGGGAGGAGGAACCTGACGATGGAGCGCTTCGGGGAGCGGATGGGAACGTGGACCCGGAATTCGAAGGTGTCGCGGCGAAGGGGGCTCTCATACACAGTGAGGTCCCTGGCTTCGAAAACGTCGAGACGTTCGCAGATGAATGGGGTTACCTCCGGGCCACACACTACATCGTGCAAATTTATTGCACTGATGGGCCGCCAGACTAGGGAGAATGAGGAAAGCCTATAAATTTGGAGGAATTGCGCGCGATCCACTGGCATATCACCATGCTCTGCCACGAAGCCCAGATGGCCTGGGACTAGAACTGGTCCTGTCTGAAACGATTGGAGTTAGGTTTTGCCATGCATATTTTTCGGAGACATACTCGGAGAGCACGGAAACATTTGAAGAGCAGGTATTCGCTCGAGCGCCAATTTACGAGCAAGACGAATCCTGATATGTGAAGCACCGGCTGAAATGTCATGGCGAAGAGATCCCCGAGAATGACAGGGGGCGGTGGGTGCAGCATATCTGCGGGGAGTGGACATCGCATCAAAACGTCCGACTGGCCATTCATTAGATCAATGTGTAAGACGTTTATAGTGAAATTGCTAAGGTATTGGTAAGCCTGTGAGTTGTCTTTCCAGACGTTACATGCGCACCGCTGTTCATCTGAGCTAACCAGAACGAAACATACAGAATCGAGTCCCTGACGTAAGTCGAGCTCCCAGCAGCGAATAGCGTCTGAGTGGGCTGACGTATACGTCCACATATTCTGCCCAGTTGCTGTGTCAAAGAGCTTGACAGAGGCAGGATGGTGGAGCACAAAGCATCTACCGCCCGGAAGGAGCTTGATCCAGGGCCAGTTGGTATCAAGTGGCAACGCAATCTGTCGCTGAATCACTGCAGAGGAGGACCAATTCGGGGACCATGTCTTCGGTCCGAGGACGATGCGCTTAACCTCGTCGACGAGATCTAGTGTTGTTTGGGTCTCGAGGTCCCCATCTAAGGGTAAATCAATCAATCCGCGAGATTCGAGGTCACGAATTAGCGATATCCAGAGCGGCTTTGCCAACGCGACAGCCCGAAGATGCCTGCTCACCTGCGGAGCTGCTCGGTACCGGTGGTGACTAGATAGAGGAGGGAATACGTACTTGGGTAGCACACAGGGCGGTATGAACATCGCAGTACGACAGAATGCGAATAAGAACGTCCTCGTTGAGGTCGTGGAGGAGCATGGCGCAGCAGTCAAGTCGCACTGCCACTGGTGATTGATGTTCGGCAGCCCATCAAACTCTATTTTCGGACAACGCCCTGAAGAAAAGTGAAATGCGGACTTTGAACTCCACCACGGATATCATAAACTTTTCAAGACCGCTCGAGTCAGCTTTAACTCGCCGGTATCTTCCTAAATTCCCCAGACACCCGAGTGAATGCGGGGAGGGGATGAGACCGTCCAGATTTGTTAAGTGATATCTGAGCTGACCGGGATTCCCTCGCAGAGATAAATTCCTCCAGGCGATTTTGCTTCACAAAAAAAATCATGGTTCTGTCAACGAATCACATTCCATCGATGTAACCCTATCCTGGAAGCTTGACGCGCGTCTCTCGAACAAAAATCCCACTCGACCTCAATAACTCCCAAGTCAGGGTCAGCCAACGTCTCAAATGCCCTCAACGTCAAATCAATCCCGTCCACTGCGCACCCAGGGCAGAGGTCTGCAACGACGACATTAATCAACGCGCCATTATCTGTAATATCCAAGGTCAGGAATGATGAAGGCGACGAGCGGATCCCCCTACATTGCACAGTGATATCCTGGCCGCAGTGGGCACCACCCGCCCAATTGGCCTCAGAGAGCGCAACGGCGTAGTCGTAATCGCCAATTGGCCACCCACATGCACCATAATTTCCGCCAGGCTGGTACCACGTAGCTTGATGCCGTGAGTATGAGGTTCGGGGGGAATCTATATACTCGCACCTGGCCCGGTGGTCCTGGGGAGCAGGGCGGCAGAACCGGTAGCAGCGAGCGCAGCAGCAGACGCAGTGACGAAAAATCCAGTGAACTTCATCGCCGAGTACTTTGGAAGTGAAGACGCTCTACAAAAGAGCGGCACCTTTATACGTCGGCGGTAAGTAAATAAATGCTCCGCGTTATATGCGTTCGGCGAATAACTGTGGCTCGGGCGGCCTGAAAACCCGGTGTCATGGCTTTATTCAGATGTCAGTTCGGAGCTGAGGAAGATCGACTTCAACTATAAATTTAAATCCCTGCACACACCATTTGGATCGCCGAACCGGACCGTCTCTGCATCTGATTTGTTTGTTGTGTTTCAACAAACAAGCGGAACCCGTCGTCAATGCCTAAGATATATTCAGGACTCAGAGGTTTCGAAGGATTTAGCTGTTACATATTTCTGCTTCATTTATATGCTGGCCGCTGTTGGACGCCGTTCATGATTCATTTAACTATAGATGATAACCTGCTAAACCCGGTGGCTCATTGATATGTCGGATTCTCCACTCTCATATCCTCCGCCGTCTGGTCCTACCTCCGTATTATAATCATTGTCACCGCAATCAATCACTCCTCGTTTTTGAAATGCTGCAGCATATCATGTATCTCGTCAGCGAGCCCTCGTCTGAGGCGTTGAGTTCTATTCATCGGCCGCCCGACTTCTCTTCACCTTTCCCTCCTACTTGAGCTTAGTATCTGACTTGACGGTTCAACATTGAAATCATCCCGCAGAGTTATTCCAGGAGGTGTATGGTGGGTGTTGTGTGAAAGTTCTCGCGTGCGGCGAATCGGAGACCAGCTGTCCAGCGTTTTGTCAGACGCTATGGCGGGTATCGAAAGGATTCGATTTCCTCCCGAGTCGCGTTAAATAGCTCGGGTGCGTTTGCGCGGCCCTGGATGAAGCCACCCCCGCTATTGCCCCGCTACATCTCAAAACTGTGGATTCATGTGCTCAAATTGATTGCGTCTGAGTAAATTTTGCTATTTCGTTTGATGTGGCTTTTCAGGCTCCGACCTACTCCGACGGCATGATGCCGCAAGTGTTGATCCAATCAGATCAGACCGCTCTTTAGCTTACGCACTCACTGCTCTCTGACACTATTGGTGGGCAACTTCGTTTCATATCCATTGCTTCCGTCTCACTCACGAAACCCAGATCGCCACGGATCATCGTCAACGAGCTCGAGGAAATCACCTTCACGACCCTCTCCTCCCTTGCCATCACAATGACTGACGACCTCAATGTTTCGGACGTCCTCCCCCTATTCAACGATGCGCCCAACTTCGGGACATGCACCTCGATGCTGAGGTCATGCCGTCTCGTTCCCTGGAATTTGCGATGCCATGGGCCCAGTTCAGTCGATTGGGATTGCACATCGGCCTCGACTTCCGTGACGCGAGGAATATTATGGCGCAATGCGAGATGATAGAGGACTGCCGTCTTAGTCCAGCGATGCACTCCGGTAACCTTTGAGCCGTCGCAACGGGTGTATCGACTTCACCACCTCCGACGGATCTCCATTCGCGCCGACGACGGACTTCCACCGGAGTTCTTCGGCGCATTCTCATTTCCAAATCTTGTGTATTTGAATATTGCCGGCCGCGAATTCGCCCCTCATATCCTTGCCAGCTTATACGACCGGTCAAGATTCAGCCTCGAAGATCTCAAGCTGAACTCCATCGATCTCAGTGCGGAAAACCTCATCCAGTTCCTGCGCCGACTTCCGTCTTTCCAAACTTTGGATCTGTCGTATTGCGGGATGGAGGATGCACTCTTCCAAGCACTCGCATGCCAAGCCGAAGCGCTGGGCCCTTTGCTTGCTCTGCTAAAACTCAGATCATTGACCATCACAGACCAAAGCCATGACTTGGATGGCCATGTTGTCGCTGACATGCTCGAGTACGCATTCTGGGGGGCCAAAATGCTCGATTCCCCGCACTCGAAATGGTAGATCTATGGCTGGATTGTCCCCGCTTCGATGACGAGATTGAGGCTCGCATTGCGGCAGCTTGCGTTACCGGGCTCGTGAAAGATCACGACGCGCGATATTGAAGGACTCATAATTTGGTGCGTTCATCTCATTCGCGCTGATCACTTCTGATCGTTAGTAGGCCCCAGGCATCCCGTTGCATGCGCCCGACATATGGGTTCTATTCTTTGAAATGCAATGGACTGTTCGCGCCACAACAGCCCCATATGTGTTATTCCAGTCCACTCTCCTTACCTACAGCTTCTTCTACTAGCCAATTGGATCTCAGCGAAGTATTCATATGATCATTCGATGTTGACACTATGCCGGGATTCAATAATGAAATTCTTTCGCAAAACGGCCACCCTACCCCGTCAAAAAATTGGATCTGCAGAAACGGGCATTCAAGTTTTTGGCTGATCGCAAGCTGATCGCCTCTTCTGGAATTTTGACCCGGACGATTTCCCGTGTCCTTGTACAGCCGACGATCTAGCCTCCCTCCTTTGGGTTCTACTGACTTGCCTTCCCTGTTGCTTCACTGGTCCTCGTGACACCTATAGCTGGTGTGCTCACTAAGCAACCTTTTTCTTGTGCGGAATTCTCTTCTCACAGATCTAAACCGGGCTGGGATTCCATCACAAGCTGACAACAAATTTCGACTCTTGACAATTGGTAAGCAGCAAATTTGCTTCGGAGAGCGAAATAGCAACTTATCGATGACGACCACACCAGCTCGGAATGTAGGCCCGCTCCCGGACCTGCCTATTTGGGAAGCCCGGCCATCAAGGCAATCAACTGATGAACAGGCCACTGATGGCCTAATTGGGAACTTTTGAGACGCTTGGGTACCCATTGTCCGCTATGCAAGCCACCCAAGACGCGTTTTCGACGCGTCAAACCGTGTTTTACTCCTACCACAACACATCCCTCTGCAGAAATTCCCTGACTACACGTTATTCCACATGGCACCTCAAAATTTTGAATTTGTTGCCGTCGAACCACCCTCCCAGCCTCCGCCGGCCACCGGTCGAGCCTACAAAAAATGCGCTGGGAATCGTACACCCCTGGCAATGTCCCTGGAGCCACAAAACCTGCTATGAAAGCACGGAGCGTTGCTTCCGACATCCCATTGGATAAATTGAAGATATCGGCAGAGCAACGCGCAGCCATCGACGACCTGTACCGCCAAACTGCCACTGACGGCAGCATAGATCGACTCCCTGTCGATCATTTGTTTAGGCTCGACGCCGATGATCAGCTCAACGCTGCAGCCGTTATGGCCCAGCATGGCCTCGATCTCGATGCACGGGAGCATCTCAGCAACCGGTGGGCGCAGCAATGGGCCCGAGTGGGTGGGGGGGAGAAGACGTCGAAGGATAATGCGGATAACGCGAGGAAAATCCTGTACCTTTGGTAAGATATAATACCCAGTAAGTATGGTTCGCCGCTAATCGGTACTTCCAGTGATTGCGGATACGACCACGCTCGTAATCAATCGAAGCAGCGCAAAACCCCTGTACCATTTACAGGATGTCTGGCACATGCGGAAGTCACCTACGTTGTGGGTTCCGAGAAAATCCTTCGCATTCGGGGGTACTTCGAGAATAATCAAGCCTGTAAAGATGCCGTGTTTACTCGCATCCCTCCTATCCCCGTCCATCCATCAGTATTCGCCGTCGCACTAGCTCAGCTCCGAGATGGGACCACATTTACCGACGTAAAAAAGAAGAACAGGGAGCTCTTCGACGCGGGAAATTACACGGGGTTCCCTGCCGACCTTGAAAACTCCCCGTATCGGTGGTTAATCGAGACCCGCGATTCGCGCTCGTTGTTACCGTCAATTCAATCGTTTGAACGGTGTCAAAGTCACCGAGAAACCTCAGATCAATATAGACGAATGGCTTGATCCCTCATCACCCCAATATAATGCCACACTCGCAGAAGCCATATTCCACTACTCGGCCCGGTCCAACAAGGAGGAACGCTTCGAGGCTTGTATCGCCACCGAAGAGATGCGTCCCAGCTCATCCACACGTAATGAGACGGCTAACTAGGTTGCGAATCTTGGAACACTTGGGGGCCGTTAGAACCAATCGCCAGAGGCCTCGGATGCTGTTGACGCCATAACAGCTTTATTACAAAGCAAAGTCTGCCTTTAATAAGCTCACCTCGGCGGCGTTCTCTGACATTCGACGGAATCCCACCTCCCCATGGCTCCTATAACGAACGCCCGCGTCCTCTTCGGTGCCATACCCAAGGGT
The DNA here is from genome assembly GCA_029289555.1 of Mycena latifolia. Lineage (NCBI taxonomy): Eukaryota > Fungi > Basidiomycota > Agaricomycetes > Agaricales > Mycenaceae > Mycena > Mycena latifolia. The sequence goes on along the minus strand of JARJLE010000158.1, from coordinate 125,179 downwards.
GCGCGTTTCCCGTTCTCTCACAGAGTAGTCTTGACACGACGAGGGTGCAGACTTTCCCGTTCCGGGAGAGACTACGATCTACGACACGTCGCAGACCATAGATCTGGAGAGTGCGCCGCTCAATGGCGGTTTCCTGATCAAGACGCTGGTCCTCTCTGTCGATCCGTACATGCGCGGGCGAATGCGGAGCCCCGAGAAGGAATCGTATTCGGTATGTGTCCCACAGGAGTACCTCGCACAATTCTCATTCTCTCGTTCAGAACCCGTTCACCATCGGCGCACCGTAAGCCCCTTGAAATCCTCAAGTAATTCGCACGCTTGAAATGTTGTAGGCTGGACGGCTATGGCGTCGGTGTGGTGCTGCGCTCCGACAATTCTGAGGTCGCGCGAGGGAGATATGTATATGGTAGGACCATTCGTGAGTCTGCTGTGTCCCTCGCCGAATACCCCGCCTACGCCCACGGATTTCCAGCGCATCAACAATACAGCATTCTATCGAGTATGGAAGGATTGATTTTCCTGGAGAAGGACCCGAAGCTTCCCTGGACGGTGTATGTCGGTGCCGCGGGAATGCCTGGTACGAGGTTGCTTCACTTGTGCCCTCCCTCGTCGTACTTAGCATGTGCAATATAGGCAAGACAGCCTTCATGGGTTGGACGGAGTACTCGAAAGCCAAGAAGGCGAGTGCTCGTTTACTTTGATTTGGACTCCATATTAATCGATCTGCTTGATACAGGGCGAAACAGCTTTTATCACAACTGGTGCAGGTGTGTCCCCTCCGCGCATCCCGCTGGTCGTAACGCTTGACTGTCCCTTGCAACTGCTAGGCCCCGTCGGCTCGTACGATTTTGAACCCCCGCGGCCCTCGAAATCGACTGATGTCATTCCGCAGAATGGTTATTCAACTGGCGAAGCGGGACGGCCTCAAGGTCATCGCTTCCGCCGGATCCGAGGACAAGGTGAAGTTCATGAAAGAGATCGGTGCGGATGTGGCGTTCAACTACAAGACCACGGACACCCGGGAGGTACTTGCGCGCGAGGGCCCGATTGACGTGTACATCGCCCATGTCATAATTAAAGAAGTACGCTGACCAGCAGTTCTGCAGCTACTGGGACAATGTCGGCGGCGATATTCTCGATGCGGCGCTGGATCACGCGGCCATCTATGCGCGCTTTTTGGTAACGTTGCGGCTTCCTGTCTTCTCTGTTACGCTAACACTATCCCAACTGCAGGAATGTGGCATGATTTCAGGTACTTCCTTCCCATCCCATTCAAATGCCCACGTCATTGAGATCCTCCGGTTCAGGATACAACACGGGCTACCAAGGCATCAAGGTCCCTCCCCTTCTTTAATCCACCAGCCGGGCGTTGAACTTACTCACTTCGTCAGAACCTGCACCAGACCTACGCGAAATCACTCACGATCCACGGCATCTTGGTCCTCCGCCTGCAAGCCAAGTACGACAAGGAGTTCTATGCCACGATCCCCCGTGCGCTTGCCGATGGGGATATTAAATTCACGGAGGAAGTTAGTAGGGGCCTTGAGATGGTGGGAGACACTATTCTGCGCGTGCAGGAGGGGAGGAACACCGCCAAGGCCGTGGTGGTCGTCGCGGACGAGTGAATACTGATGAGAAAAGCGGGATCCAGTGAACCAAAGCTTTTCGACTTGCGGGTTTCCCTGTACCCGTACATACATATAAATCGGCTCTCGAAGAATAAAACTGCGTTCGGGTTGTGGGATTTCGGTCTCTGTTGCAGGGAAATCAGTCGCGCGCATGTTTCTGGGATGTCTAAATGACGCGCTGCAGGACGCTGACGCCTGGCGGACCACACCTTAGCTCTAGGACGATGTCCTCCGGGCGTCAAGCGCCGCTCTTGTCTCACAGGCCTTGGATGTTGCATTTTCAATAGCAAATCTGAATATGCATGTTCCCATAAACGATATTGATTAATTTCTGCTGGCTGTGGGCCAAGGTACATCATAACAGAATTTGGAACAACGAGAAAGGGGACTCCCACGAACATGCGGATAAAGGAATTAAACAAAAAAAGGACAATCCCGTCTGTCGGGTCGCCGAGAGAATATGAGGAGACCGGCGTCGCTGGCCAGAGGCAGTCGCTGCCGGATGATGGCTTCAAAGTCGCTCGCCGAGCGATATATGAAGCTAAAGTTCACCTCGCGGAGCCGGGGGAGGTTGTTCAAGGCTGCATCGACTTCGGGATAAAGACTAGAGTTTTCGTCCTTGATTGCCCGATCGATGAGAATATTAACGACTTCAATCTGGGGCAGGCACATTGGGAGGCTCGTCATGGCGGTGAGCACACAAGATGGCACCCATAGCTTTTGGAAATCCGTTCTGAAGGTTAGAAAACGAAGATGAGGTAGATGCGGTAGAGGTATCGGATGATCTGGCTCGTCTACGCAGAAGTCAGTATCTCCACGTCGAAAGTTGCGTTGACGTACATCGAAAACGGATTACCAGATGTCGAAGTGAGTCGGAGGCCTTTAGTGCCACCATCTCGAGAGCGCCGAGAAATTTGTCCTTCTGTCCAATCCACACTTCCAGCCGTCGAAGACCTTCCATGCGATGCACCACCTTCTCTTCCAGAATCAGCGCATGAACCGCGGCAGACATCTCAAACTGTTGCGTGTAGCGAACAGCGAGATGGTGAAGGGGCCCCAAGGAATTCTCCGTGATTTGATCATGTGGGAAGACGTTATCGCCGGCGTAGACGCCCACATCCTTGAGAGAGACCTCCTTGCACGATAAAAGTGCGTGGCGGATGATCGAGGACGGTACACCCCAGCATTGGGCCAACACAAAGGATCGGAGAGATGGTAGAGACAGTAGACCGACAAGGATGGCGCGAAAATCGACAGGGATAGTATTCCACTCCCAATCTATGAACGGGGAAGAGATTGCCAAATGGGTGAGTTTACTGAGTAGAAGGAACAATGAAGCCATCGGAGCGCGGACGGAGTCATTGTAAAATGCGCCATCGATGAGGTGCAGGGCCCGAATGTAGGATGCAAGGTGGGGGCTTTCGCTGAGACCCTGCGACAGCTGGGCCACTCCTGGTCGCTTCAATGCGAGCGAGCGGAAAATATGGCGCTGACTCCGTTCTTGGAACGAGCGCGCAACCAACGAGCATGCCTTCAGAGTAGCAAGATCCTTGGGTTCGGTCCACGGGGTGGGTCCAACTTCATCTATAATCGTGTCGATGAGGTCTTGCACTAACACGATCATGGTGGTGCGGTGAGAGAGGTCGTTATGTGGTCTTGTTACCGCATGATTTAATCAAGTTCAGTACTGACTCTAAGGGGTTGCCGGTCCGTACATGAATGCCGGACCTCGCTGATTGGTTAGCTGAGCCTAGAAAATTAGGTCGTTCATTTTGACCCCAGGCACAGGGAACAGCATTGATGTTGAACGACGGGCACACTGTTGCGATAGTAATTGGGAAGCTGGGTGAGGCTCAAATGCTCAGGATTGAGAATAAGGAACCTATGACCATTTAAGTGTAATCATCGCTGGACTCTGGTTTCCATTGGGTTGACTCTGCCAATCCGAGCCCTGATCTTTCCAGCGCGGAAAACACATCACTTCTCCCTACTAATTCACTCGTACATATCTGAGGTCGGAACCCAGGCAGCGGACGAAGATTTCAACATATGAGGTCCCGTGTCAGTTGAACTTCGTACGAAAGAGCCTCAATGATCCCTGAAGAGAACTACTGTGTTCAAAATATTGCTCTCAATAATGAACTAGGTATACAGCAAAGGTGATGTTCCCCGGTCCCTTATCGAGTCGTTCTATCAGAACCGAGGATATCTCCATCCTCGGATGCCGAATCCACCGTATTGTTTTGAGTACCCGACATACAATGCAACCGAAATGCGCATTTACTACTATTGGATGTGGCCACCACGTCTATGTATTGGATAAACCTTGAAACAGGATAGCCACGCCACGCACCGCTTAGTGGCCACAATCATTCCGCCATCAGGGGACGGAGGCGGAGAATGGTGAGCAAGACGCCGCCATTATAACATACACAGCATGTTGACCGGAACAACGCAGGAGTGGATACGGCGTACCGGTCCATTAATTGGCTCCAGGGTAAACAGTATCTACTCTTGCCTCGAAGAAGCCTCGTTTATACCAGTCACTCAAGGGTACCGTGAATGCTTGCCCGTCCCGAAGGGAACCGCAGAGGGCAGATCACCGGGATATCATCATGTCAAGAACTCTGTATAAAAGGTCGAACCAACGGACCCACAAAATCGCCAACGTTGCCTCGGAATTCACGCCTCAGTACGCCCTTCCCCTCTTCCCTTCCTTCCATTTCTCAAACCGATCTGCGGGTAGACCACGATGCACATTCCATCCATCCTGACTCTCGGCGCAGCCTTCATCACTGTCGTCCTTATGCCTTCTACGCTCGCCGACCCAGTCACCGAAACAGTGATCACTCCCGGAGGTGCCCGCGGGCGGTCGAATCGCGCACGTTGGGAACGACATCCAGATCATCGCTACCAATGGCAGCGTGGTTCACGTTGCCACACCGGCAAGCACCGCGTCCGCTCCCTCATTCTTGAAGTCGGGCTGGATCACCTATGCATATTGGTTCAACTCCAACTTTGGTGCCATAGTAAAATCCTACAAGACGTCGTGGACGGTCCCCCCGGCGCGCGCGACATGGAACAATCAGCTTCTTTATTTATTCAGTGCAATGGAACCCAGTACCTCGGATGCGATCATACAGCCGGTACTTCAGGTGTGCCAAAGACAATTTTAGATTCCGGTTGCGTATTGAAGCAGCACCCGGCAGTATGGTGTCTCTCCCCTAGGCGGAGGTACATATTGGAGTGTCGCATCCTGGTATCTCTACGGCGAAATTGCGTACGTCTCGCCCCTGTTTAACGTCAGCGTGGGTCAGCGACTCGACGGCGAGATTAAACTCATCGGGCAAACCGGCGGGACGTTCAGATTTTTTAATATCCCCGGCACGAGAGTGGTGGTCGGCGGAGCCGAGCAGATGACTTTCGCGACAGTAACCCTGGAGGCGCACGCAGTGACTTCCACGAGCGAGTACCCCACCGGATCGACAGTCTTCTCCGCGACCAACGTCGAGTTCACATCCGGAGAATTTCCGAGTATGACCTGGGCCCTCGTTAACGACGACACGGATGGGTTATCGACGACCGTCGATGTAGCGGGATCACCTGATGGGAAGATTGAGATACACTACATACGGTCATTCAGATGTCTAGTGGTTTGGAGATTTTTGCGGGTATCGACTCGTATTAGCTCTCGGGGGTTTGACCTGGGAATCAACATTGTTTAACCGAAGTTCATAACATGGGGTCGCGCTTGAAGCCAGCAGTGGACATGCTCGATCTCAGTATGACGCATTCACTAACCCAATAATATTGAACCTATTACCTGGAAATGCGTGATAGAATGAAAGGAAAAGGAGGGCTGTGAGATTCAACCAGATATGCGCGCGAAGAACGAGGGGGGAATTAGGGTGGAAAAACAAAGCTAAGAAGGGATGTTGACCCAGGTCTTGTCTCTACTATTTACGCTCTTGGTGTCTCCCCTCCTTTTGAAAAGGGATCTTGGCTGAATTGATATCGGGTGTGACGCCTGGAAGTAGGGATCCTGCTGTCCTGCTGGGATGTCGTTTGTGTTGGCACACTTGCATTGACAGGACTTACATTGAAAAAAATCTCAAGACATCAAGTTGGACCATTGAGCTGGGTGAGAGGAGTAGATGTTGACGATTCTGAATCCTGATAGCGCTCAGGAACTCCCAGGAGCTCAGTACCGACGCGGAGTTCTTGGTAATTCTTGGGAGAGTCAGACGCTTCGCGGAATCATAGGGTTCTCACTTCGGACATTACGTAGCCGCAGTTGAACCACGTACTAATACTGCGCCCCGGTGAGGAAATGTAACAATTTGGAATGGTTCAACAGCTTTGCAGCTACGCATGAATCGCACTGAACCGGATGAGGAAATCATAAAAATCCCAACTAATGTGCCCCCAAAGAACACTGGCATGCGGCCGCAACGCCGCCTTGCAGATTTCAGCTCTGAAATTCAAGGTGTCTGATGGGCGAATGGTTCGCCTCCACGGCACGGTCCGAAAGTCGGACCGATTTGGCAGGGAGCGGTGATTGGTTGCTGCGGCTGTGAGTCATGATTGGCGCCGACGGGTCATATATAAGTGCACACGTTGACTTCTCCACCTTGATCCCCTCACCCATCTACCCAATGGACAGCGGAAGAGATGGCATCCTTCCGAACGAACTATGGCTTACATCTTTCCAGTCCATGGACCGCCGCACATTGAAATCCATTAGGCTGGTCTGCCGGTCATTTGCTCAGTTATCTTGGGAGGTGGTGTTACGTGATGTAACATGGAGTAATCCAAACAAAGCTGCAAATTCTCAGTGCTGGAAGGAGAACCCCGTCCTTGCCATTTTTCCGCGGGATTTGTCGGTCCGACTTGCGCATTGGACGCTCACCGACCGTGAGTGATGCACAGGTTATCAAGGATTTCGATGGTCTAACAGGCTAGCAGGTCGCATTTTCGAGCGTATATGTTCGTTTACCAAGCTCGAGGTGCTGACTTTCGTCGACGCGGTTCTCACAACGGAGCTGAATGAAGTCCTTTCCCAACTTCGGAGCCTCAAACGGCTTGCGCTTCATCACTGTGCGCTCTCCGCTGATCTCATGGAGCCACCCGTTCCCCTCCCTCGGCTGCAGGACGCATCCAACATCACGGATCTCCAAATCAACCTCGTACGAGACCCGTCCTCGCTCGTCAAGCCTTGGAGTACAGACACCATGCCGTGCGCGGGCCTCTTTCATCTCCTGCCCCGCCTTCGCACACTCCATATTGACGGATGTGTCCTCCCCACGGAAGTACTTGGTTCTGGGATCACCGCCCTAACAATCAGCATCCCACACATACCTGAGTCGGACGCAGACGGAGTTGCTTTTGCCAGAGATTACTTTTGCAGAGTCCTCTGGGCGATGCCCCAACTCAGACGCCTGACAGCATACGAATATCCGTCGAACGAAGGTGACGGGGACCATCCGAATGACCCACCGCAGCCTGTCCCCGCCCCGGACGAACCCCTAAGGCTTTGTCACCTCACCCATTTCTCTGGAGCAATGCACTTTGCACAGCTCGCCCTCTCCGCATCTCTCGAGCTCGAAAACGTCTGCCAAGAAGGGGACGGCGAGGACGTTGTGAAATTTATTGAGTTTCTGCAGGAAAGGCAGACACCTGTGCGCCGTCTATCCATCAAGCTCCCCGAGGGTTGGGATGCTGAGGTGGTCCGCGCTGCCACTTATTGTCTTCCGCGATGCGAAGTTCTGGAAATTGAGTACGAGGGATGTAAAGCGTCTGAGGTGTGTAGATCTGCAGCCCTCGAATGAACTATATGTTGACGACGACTGAGGGTCTAGGACTCACTGCTCGAGCTTGGCATCGAACATATCCCTCGGCTCACTCATCTTCGGGAGATCAGTATTCTCAATGGTCCCACAACTGGTCTGACAGAGGTCCAGGAATATTCAATGCAGGATGTTGCGGACGAAATGGTTTGTGGCCTGACTACAATTTTCGATTGGGCTGGGGCTGAACACAGACGTAGGGAGCGCAACTGAGCATCCGAGGGTACTCAAAGGATCTGACAGGGAATGCACATGAAGATCTCGTTGACGAGGGGGATGATTCGGATCCAGCCGGGGTCCTCCTTTCGTGGACCCGTTATAACCCCACCTTGCAACGCGCATGTATTTCAGGAAGTGGGATCTCCAAATGGGTCCGTGAGTATCATGCTTCCACGAAGGAATGGATCACGGTGGATGTGTAACTTTAGATGGCCAATGTCACCTCCGATACATAATTTCTAATCCCCCCCTTTAACTCCCAACCATGCAACCATGGTGTTGCATTAGATCCCATCGACTCTGTCAAAATCCCTCCTGGAATGTTGGTCTCGCGATGCTCGCAGGGAGCTCCACCTTGGGCCCTTTCAAGACATGCAGATGCCCATACTCGAAATTTCAAACTCTAATGTCCCTAGACGTGTATTTGCTTGAAGCCTTGTGTTCGCAAATTCAAAGACCTCCGCGATATTTATTTGCTGCTTCAAACTTGGCATTCTTAGACTTTAGGGTCCGATCGGCTAGCTCCGACGGCAGGATGTAAGCATCTGATCAGTGATCATCGGGACAGATCACTGCCAGCGGAACAAACTTCGCCATTGCCACCATGATGTTTGCCCAAGAACTCATGGACATGATTCTCGACGAAGTCAAGGCCAGCGCAGAGGCGGGACAGACTCTCAAATCGTTCTCCTTGGTGGCGCACAGGTTCCGTGCGCCAATCCAGCGCCATCTCTTCCGCGCGCTTACTGCGAGACGCAAGAACATCGAAGCATTGGCTAGGAACCTCGCAGAGGCTTCACACCTTGCGTCCTACGTCGTCGATCTTACCATCGATTTCAACATAGGAGAACGTGGCTCACCCCCTACCAGTAACTTGGACACTGCCTTGATCTCGCTATTCACCGAACTTTGTAACGTTGAGCGTTTGTCTCTATCGTCGAGAAGCTCGTGGACGACCGAGTCCCTCCCTGAAGATTTGAAGTCGGCCTTCATCCACTTCCTCTGCCGCCCATCTCTCCGAGCCCTGTTGTTCTTGTTCATCCATGGCCAACCCTTCCACACACCCCTGGGACCCGGCGTACCGACTTCCTTGCTCATCCACGCGCTTTCATCCTATAAGGAGGTCGCACTTAAAGGAGCGTTACGAACGCACCACGATGAGACATTCATCCCCATTCCGGCACCCCCGTCCCCACCGGTCCTAGAAACCCTCCACCTCTATTGCCTCTTCGCAGACTCAATGACTTCCCTGGAGGCGTTTATTTTCAGTCCTCAGCTCGCAGAGCAAGTCGGGAACCTTCAGCACCTCCATCTCTCCGTCGACCCGACGTGCAACTCCATCGAACGCTACAAGTACTTCGGCACCCTCCAGCATCTCGAGCTCGAGCTACTAAGCTGTGCGCAATTCTTCCAAGTCTACTTATTCAACCGACTCATTTCCCACCTCTAAAGCCAGCGGCACTGGCCCACTGCGCTTTCCTGTGTTCCCGTGCCTCAGACGTCTCTCCCTGCGCATGCTGGTGCACAGTTCACATGTCCCCGACACCATCCTGTCCATAATGGCGGACCTGCCGCCGCGGGTTCCCCGCCTCGAGAACATCGTGGTGGTCTTGCGCTCGATGTACAACAGTGCCACAGCCCTAGGAGACTACGTTGACGCGCCTCCCGCGGCCGCCGCCGACGCCGCACTCACCGTTCTCGCGCACTTTCGCGCGGCGACGTTCCATGTCCACGCGTTCTCCGCCGTTGCGCCTTTCAAGCACGGGACGGAGCGGCGCTTGCCCCTTGCATGCGCTGCCGGCCGCCTCGCCTTTGCGGGATACATTCGGGCATAAGAATCGGAAATGCTAGCGTCATGCTCCGAGTGAATATGGCTGTGGTTCAGTCGCAGTTACCTCGCTCAACGGAAATCAACTCTCTACGCGTATTTAATCTCTGACCTTATAGTATCAATATGACATTCCACGTGGGGCACACGTACTGTAAGATGAATTTACAGTCACTCGTCCACAGACGCTTGCCTGATACAAGCTAGTTCCTGACGCGCTGCTCGGGGTACGGCGTAACGGCACTGCAGCGAGGTGCGAGCCACGCATGCACATATCCACTCAGCTTGCTGAAGCACGCTGGAAGGCTCCGCCGTACCCGCCTAGCGCGTCTGCGTGTATCATCTGGCTTCAGGATGTATTCAAATAGAGGCCTCCGCTACTGCACCCCATCTAACAGGATGCTCACTGCCATCCTCCCCTCTGGGCACCCACTTAATTCGAATTTTCAAACAGCAGATCTTGGTCGTCACGAAGAACTGTAATTCTCGTACCGGCGAGATACGACGAGATTTATGAAGTAGCTTGGACCTTGATTTCGGACATGATTCATTGCCGTTTCCGACGTCCAAATAATATAATTCGCATTTTCGCGGAAGCATGGACGTGCGGTCATGTGGGAACGAATAATCGATATTCCCCCAGATTTCGCCGTGTAGTCCTTAGCCAAAGTCTCGAAAGAGCAGATGTTGGATGTTACAAATAACTGAGTTAATTATCGTCCGGGGTATTGGTCCTCTCCACGGCTATGGGTTCAACTTAGTTCATGCTTGTGAGGGCATGCAAAGAACTCACTAAAACACCAGCCGTCCGACGCGTAACACACTAATTGGAGAAACCAGCCATGGGGTGGTAACGTTCTTTTTCATCAATGGCGGAGAATTTAAGGAGATTCGCGTCGTTCGCGAGAGGCAACTTCCGCCTTGTGCAGGGTTCAAAGTGATCTTGTCGGTAAACTGCAACACGGAAGTGCACCTCCTTGAGGGCGGGGAGGTTTTTCAGCGCTTCGTCGACATCGGGTCGGTGATAATGGTCCCTGGGTTCCTCAAACTCGGCGCGGATGTGTACGTTTAGGACCTCGACGGCGGGCATGGAGGTCGGGAGGCTTGCGATCGACGTGAATACGGAATAGGGAACCCGTAGCTTGCGTACCTCCGCCTTCAAAGTCAAGATGCGGAGTTGAGGCAGCTTGGGTAGAGTGATTGGGTCATCGTGCCGCCCTAGAAAGATGTTAGTAACAAGCAACAAGTTGCAAGAATGGTAGTTGACTTACTGTCGAAATCAATAGTCAAATGTTGAATGTTGGAGCACTCCAACGGAATGGACGCGAAAGCGCCGAGTGATCCGTTAAGCGGAAGGGACAACTCCAGGTGTCGGACCTGCTCCCAGGAGCTCACTATCCCATTTCCGAATAAGAGTTCACCTAAAGGGTCAGCCCTCTCTCGGTTGTATGCGGCAATGGCGAGATGGTTGAGGGAGCTAGATGGGAGAGAATTTCCTGCCAGTCCATGGCAGGGGAAGACTTCGCTGTCGGAGAGGATGGAAATGTGATTGACCGAGACTTCCTCGTACGAAACAAGTGCGTGGCGGATGAAAGAGGCGGGAACGTCGTCGCAAAAAGCCAGCCCAACACAACGGAGGGATGGAAGGGAGAACAGGGAGACTCCAGCGGCGCGGAAGTTGTCTGGAACATCTTGGTGCATCCAGCGGCCGGAGTAAACAGCGAGGCGGCTGACTCCGCTGAGAAGCGGTGATAACGACGCCAGCGGGGCGTAGGCGGTTGGCGACGTAGCCCAAAACCCATATCGATATGCAGATCGCGGACGTAGGAGGCGAGGTGCGGGCTGTCGATTAGAACACGCCAGTCTCTCTCGGCCAGTGTGGCAGCAGACAGAGTGAGGGACCGGAAGAGATGGCGCTGACTCGGCGCGACCAAAGCGCGCGCTGTCAACGAGCATGCGGTCAGAGTAGCATAGTCCTTGGGCTCAAACCACTTTTTAGCTGCAAGTTCATCGATGATGGTGTCAATAAGGTCTTGCACCAGCTCGACCATGGTGGTGGGATGACAGGGGGATTTATGTGTTCTTGTTTGTGCTCACTTACATCACTGCTTGAATTTCAACCACGTAGCAAATGCTGGGTCACTCACAAATTCTGAACGCTGATGGGAAATGGCGATTGCGAGGGTCTAAGGATGTTGACTGAGGGATGCGACGGGGCAGAGCGGAAGAGACCAGGATCTATGATCGTCCAGCGACAGACATCCGACAGTCAGACAGTCTCCGGCGGGCGAAGTATTGGGAGACGGTAGTAATGAAGCATGTACTTTGAACCAGTCTCCGCAGCTGGCAGATCATCGTCAAGAGGCATCCAAAACAATACTGCAGCTTATGAATGCCGAAAATTCACTCCCATCAAGAACTTCTTGGTTGTGCCAACCTCAAGATGTGAGATAGCCCACCTTCATCGGGCCAACCGAGACTAATTTTTTTTCATCTTTCAATTGATTTTCTCCAGATGGTTTTACGCTCCTGGCCAACATTTCCAGGCGACTACGAAGAATTCACGAACCCATCTGCACCCACGTCCTTCTGATATGTAAGAACAAATATTACTCAATTTTGAACTCGAAGAAGCGAACCTTTCAAGTTCACAGAATTCAATACCGTTAGAGTATCTGCCATTAATCTCTGCTTAGGAACTCGTATTGATAACATAGGATTCCGTCACAACCTCCCTGCGCCCTCCGTTGTGGTGATGTCCGTGCTCCGGGACCCACTTGATACGCAGAACAGCAACAACAGTGACGGTAACAGCCTGCCCATCCTGCAGCGCAGTGAACACATGTGTGGCGGCCACCGCACCGGTCCTGTTGCTCGGGTCGGCAGGCGTCGCGAGGACAAATGTCTCTTTCACGAGAGTTCGGTCGGTAAGCTGCGCGCGGAGACCCTGGATTACTTTGCGAAATCCGGCAAGGGAAAAGTGCGAGCTGGTGGCGACTTCACTACATCGATAGTATCACAATCAGCATTCCTGGGCGCCCGAAACGGAGTGTTTGAACTCTGACTTCTCTTGGACGTTGTGGAAGCGCGACCTGCCTCACACGTCGCCTTCGATTCCCAAGCCAGCTAGGCCGTCCGACCAAATATTCCATCATGGCACACCAGAATTTTGTTTTCTCCTTCCACTCATTCCTCATCCCTCATTTCACCCGTACTCACCTCTCTCATATCTTACACAGACACTATTTGTTTCATACTACGTACCGCCAACGCGAAGAGTCAAACCAAGTCCTCGGGCATCTCGGACTACGCCGGGGATTGATTTGAAGTGGATTGGGCACCCATCTTCAGCGCTGAGCGGGGCGGCGTTAATCTCCCTATACGTCTTTGCGTACCTCCCAGATGACTCGTTGGGCGAAGGTTTGATTTTAGCTGAGGCTTTCTAATGGACTCTCTTACATACATCGGTTTATATCTATTTGCACTGGACTAACATTACGTTACTTTTCCCTTTGTCTTTTGACCACCACCTCGATCTACACGATTCTGAGCAACTCCGTGCGAATCCACCCCCGTTTGATCACTCTGAGCTAAGTTTTCTATTTCATTCTCCCTTTTTTTCAATCTACAGCTGTCTTGATTATTTCCCAGCCGGTATTCACATTCTGCTGCACGACTCGGCGCTGTCACCGGCACGACCTGGACACTTCTCGGTCCCAGTGAGGACCACTTATTTCTTCTTCAACGTGTGCGGACCAGAACTTGGTGATTGCGGCTTCGGAGACTGCATCGTCGGGCGATATGGCAGCTTGCCCGAAGGCCTCGTGGATGAAGGCCTCGAGGGACGAGAGCGCGGGATGAGATAGAGCGGCCATAAGTCAGCAAAGGATGGTGTTCGTGCAGTGGAGGGAGAGAACCGCGGCTTGTTAAATATGAATACAACGTAGGCGCCCGCACAGTCTGCAGGAGTCCATATCACATAGGCCGGACAACGACGCAGAATGGAGAGCACAAATCGCCGAAGAATGAAACGCCGATGCTAAGCGGGCCCGGGTAATTGCAGATGGAGAACCTGAGAGCACAAAACACATTCCGAACTCACCGGAGTGATACAAGAATGAAAATGCCGACGCTAAGACCAAGCGGGCCCGCGTAATTGCAGATGGAGAACCTGGGACACGCTTCAGGCTTCATCCGGGAGACCCGAAGGTCCGAATAATGCAGGTTCATCTGAGCAGCGGGTTCATCATAGCTTGTCGGCTATATAGGTCAGAGGGGGAACTTGTCAATGGAGAGGCAATGTGGAGATATCAGAAAGGAACAGGACTGCGACTGTTGGCTGACGTGAGACAAATGGCAAAATCTTGTTGCAATTTTAGAGAATACAACTCAGACGGATGGCAGGGACTTGGCTGGCAATCGGGCGGGGATTCAGGCAGGTAAATCCGCCGGCGCACTCCTGCTGTCGGCCAGTCAGATTGTCTCAACGTATTAGACTGGACGCACCAACCTATAAAAGTTATACTTGACGAACCCGGTAGCGCAAGCCGCTGCGAGGCGAGCCTCAACCTCCTCATCGAAGTAAGTGCCATCCAGATCTAGGTCAACCTCCACGAGTGCAGGGAAGGCAGCATTGCGACCCCTAGTATATGCGCACACGGAGTCGGCCATACCAGCGATCACACGACCATCCACCTCAGTGATCCGATTCAACTCCGCCACAGCTAAAGATCTGAATTGCGGGAGGACGAGAGAGGGAGTCGGACCTTCGGGATCGTATGTGAAGGTTTTGAAGAGTGCAGCTTCAACGCGACAATACTGGAGGCTTAATGTTTGGAGAGTGGGGAGTTGTTGAAGGAACCAGATGAGGTCTTCCGCACCAAGGTGACTGAACTGCAGCGTGAGGTTTGCAAGTCCGAATTGAGACCGCTCGAGGAGGTCGGGGAGAATCTCCGGCGAGATGTCGCCACTACCGGTAACATCTAGATCGAGGAGATTTGGAAATGAGAACGCTTGAAAGAACTCCGGCGCAAAATCATCGTCGGTGGCGAGTGTAAGCTGTCGCATATGGTTCAATTGATGCACAACCTGCGGCGGTTCCAGGCCACCGGAATTGGTCATTTGGTGCATCCCACATTCCTGTATTATATCGCATTGTGCCAGAATATCCCTCGCATCTCGAGGCTCGATGGGAATGTCCAAGCTCAGTCGAGTGAGCTGCGACCACGGGAGCGCAAAGACTAGGGAATGGGTGGTTGGGTAGGCAGCGTCCAGGGAAATATCCTGAAGTTGGGGTGCGTCGTTGAAAAAGGCCAGGACACTAGCGATGTCGACGCCCGGGGATGAAATCCTGATTTCAAGGCGGGAGAGGATCGTGAGGGTGCTTCGTTTGCTCAGAATACAGGGGGGGAGGTCGGGGGAATTTACGGCGAAATGAAACTCCTTAAATCTGTGATCCTGTTGGAGTACCAGATCTACCACATCCTCAGCTGCCCCAATGCCCGAGTTGGGGCTATGCGTCGCGAGATTGACGTAGAGGGAAAGGATGCGAGACCAGGCGAGGATGGGTCGCACCAGAGCCATTGGTGGGTTTCTGCGACCTCGATCGAGATGCAAACGGTCCCACAGTCTTGGGGCACTATGGCACACCTGACGCCAACGCGATGAGACGTGGCAGAGGAGCATGGGTGCCTCTCGAGGGTCCAGGATGGAGGAGTACGAGGAAAGGCTGTCTTCACGACACAGAAGGAAAATTTCGCCCAAAATTTCGGATGGGATCCGGCGCAGGGGAGACAGAACGCCTTTCAAGGCAGCCGCGTAGTTGCTGCGAAGACTGCGTTCGTTTTGGAGTTTCAGAAGGCGGAGCACAGCCTTGGAAATCGCTCCGTCAAGATCACGCAGTGCAGTGAGAGTAGCATCAAGAGTAAGGCGAGCATGGTGAGCCTGAGCATCATCGACGGGCTCATTACTCTGGATGACCGACGTGAGAATCGGATCCATCCTGATGTGAATATTTGTCAGTGATGTACAGGAATAGGATTTGCAAGGACGAATGAAGCACCAATACTGAAGTGGAAAAACGAGAACGGGGACACACAAGCGTCGAGGACGACGTGGCAAAGATGATCTGATGGGATCAATCGGAAAGGCATTTCGCTGTCGGAGGTGTCGGAGCTCGAAACGGCCTAAGCGGCAAATAATCGGGCCAGAACGGCTTGCGCGCAGTTCGAGAGAAATTTGAACTGAGGTCACTCAAAGATAAAGCTATTTATCTCGTACTTGATAGAGTAAGAAGATTGATTCACCTGTCCAGGATCTAGAGCTTCGGTAAAGATAGGCAGTTACTTAATACATGGCACGCGACTTCAGGAGATGGCTTTTAATTCACCCAGCGTATTCATGTACTTTAGGCGATATTGAGGATGGTGGCCTCCGTCACAACCTCCCTCCTTCCGCCGTGGGGATGCCCGTGATCCGGGACCCACTTGATGCGCACGACCGCGATGCAAGTGCCGGTGATCGCGTGCCCGTCCTTTACCGCGCTGTACACATGTGTGGTGCCGGCCGCGCCGGTCCTGTTGCTCGGATCCGCCGGGGTCGCAACGACGATGGTCTCTTTGACGAGCGTACGCCCGGGCAGCTGCGTTCGCAGGCTGTGGATGACGTCTCGGAAGCCGGTGAGATTGTAGTGCTTTCCAGTCGCGACGTCGCTTAAAAAATGTGTTAGAGTTCGTGGGCATTCGCAGGGGAGTCGAGTCACCTGTCCTGGAAATGGGGCAACCAAAATTTGGTAAGGGCCGCTTCAGAGACGGCATCGTCCAGGGAGAAGACCTGCCCGACGACTTCGTGTATCCAATCCTCGAGGGACGAGAGCGGGGTGTGGTGCGGAGAGGCCATGATAACTTGAAGGGCACTGTTCATGGTGGTCGTCATTAAATACTCGGAATGCCAAGAAGCCGAGTGGCCGGAGGGACGGAGGGACGGAGGCAGATGAATGG
Source organism: Mycena latifolia (assembly GCA_029289555.1). Lineage (NCBI taxonomy): Eukaryota > Fungi > Basidiomycota > Agaricomycetes > Agaricales > Mycenaceae > Mycena > Mycena latifolia. The sequence continues at coordinate 108,660 of JARJLE010000158.1, read as the reverse complement.
AGGAACGCTAGTATCGACACAGCGGACAAGCCCGCCCGAACTGCGAAACATGTATGTATATATGGCGGCTCACCCTGAACGACGAGAGCCGGCTGCAACCACACCAAGAAGACTCATCGGACTCCTACTCAACCCAACATGCCAATCCCGGATCGAACGCAGAGAGACGACAAGAATCAACTGTAGACAATGAACTCGGACATAGTCCCAGTCCAGAAGGAAAATCTGGCAAACGCGACTCGGAGGCATAGAAAGAAGACAAGGAGCCTACAGACAAGTTCCTGGCTCATACCCGGCGCTCTGGATAGTGAAAGAGACACGCAAGTACTTACTCGGAAATCAGCAATAGACACTGACCCGTCAGGCGTTTCGGCGGGTTGATGCTGCCGCGACATGCCGGGACCCGTCCATTACGGGGTATACCCGTCCGTCGACGCTGAGCAGACGGCTTGCCGCATTTTGGGGACTTCCGAGGACGCATGTTAAACTTTCCCGAGATCGGTGCTGCTTTCCCAATGATTCAAATACAGTACGAATAGTAGTGGTACCTTAAACGAAACCGGTAATATGGTGCGGCTTATCCTACTAGAATCCCGCCCCCTCCAGACTGGGCTACATGTACAGTGTTCGATGAGCTCGTCTAAGTACATAGTATGCTACCTTGTTAGGCGCCGATTTATAGTCAGCCGAGGAGAGTCGAATTTGTGAAAGGATTTTTTTCAAAGCGTCCCTTCGACACCCCATTACTAATAATAATATTACCGTACCATACATCTTGAAAATGGCCTTGCAAGTATCTACAGGAGCCTCAAATGTGCTAAAGCAGCCTTAAAATGCGATCAGATCGACCAAAAGTCAGCGGCCCGGCGGCTGAAACGAGCTGAAACGATAGCATTTGTGATGCCGCGAATGATCGCGTTCGGCCCATCGATCGGCAGAGGCCCTTGCCGCACATATCCGTTCCTTGCCGAACTCAGCCGGACTCATGATGAGTTGGTTTTGGTTGTTGTTTCGTTCTGGCTTCAGAAAAAGTTTCAGCGTATGATGATGCGTATCAGCTCAATAAATATCCATTTTTGTTTCCTCCCCGCCCGAACCTCCCCGCAGTGTGCACACACGACTCCCACCCGAATAAATGGACAATGAGGTACTATGCTCCTAGGAATGCGAGCGTCTGCACTTGGTAAGCCCGTGCCCTCGCTCGCAGGTCACAAATGTTGAGAGAAGCAGGGGGTTCCGGCCTTCAACCTTTGCATAAATTGAACCAAATGCATGTGAGGGCTCCAGAGAGTCCGTAAACACAAGTTGATACGGCAGCCGTGCGAATACAAGCGATGTAATGTATGGATGCCTTGAGCCTACATCTATGCCTCAAGAGATGTCGATGGTAGAGGCCAATGTCGCAACCTCCGTCCTCCCCCCGTGAAGATGCCCGTGTTCCGGGACCCACTTGATGCGCAGGACTGCGACGCATGTGGCGGTGACGGCCCGCCCGTCCTGTACCGCGCTGTACCCATGTGTTGTGCCCACCGCACCGCTCCTGTTCGTCGCATCCGCGGGTGTAGCGACAACGAAGGTCTCTTTGACGAGAGTACGCTCTGAAAGCTGCGTTCTGAGGCCGCGGATGAGGCCGGCGAAGCCCGCGAGACCGTAGCGCTCGCCAGTGGCGACCTCGCTGGCATCAATATGCGAGAATTCGCAGACATGCAGCAGAAAGAAGCACCTGTCCTGGAACTTGGTGACCAGAATTTGGTAAGGGCAGTTTCAGAGACGGCGTCGCCCGGGGAGAAGACTTTGACGACAGCTTCGTGGATGAAATCCTCGAGGGACGAGAGCGCGGTGTTGAATTGAGAGTGCATGATAAATTGGATGGTGTGCTGCTCATGGAGGTCATTAAATGACTGGTCGGCCAGAGCCCCGCACATAGCACTCAATGGGAATGAAACAGGATATTTATGCCAATAGGTTGACTGGAGAATGGAGGATGAACAATACCGTGACGGAGAATGTAGAGCGGGACGCGATTCTCAACACAATCGACGGCGTCCACAGAATGCCGCTGACAGTGATGGACGCGGTGGATTTGCGAAGGCTTTTGTATCCAGCGGAGAGCTGGATTCCAAACCGGAAAAGCAAAGACGCCTTTAGGCTTCATTCAGGGCGGCGCAAGCTACTTTTTGTATGTCAGGTGAATAACAAGATCCGACTGAACCCCCACAAGGAAGAGGCATAAGAATGGAAGAAATTTCTTTAAATAATGGACAGCCATGGATCGGCTATTGAAGCTTCAACGGATTGATTCCTTGGTACATGAGATTGGTTGAGCATTAGATTCTGTAGTACATCGAGGATTCAGAGATCTGATGAATCCCGCGCTCTCTGCAGCTGCAACTCGGCACGAATGTATGAGGACCTCCGAGTCTTTTGCGATGCCCCGGGTACAGTATTTAACCGTGAAGTGAAACACCACGTGGAAGCGAAACACCGTGCTGTTCACCACCTTGCAGGTTGCCAGCAGGCCCAAAAACTTGGGACATTCATCTCCTCCCTGTTAAACTCCCAGTCACCAAAGGATTTGCGAAAAAAGCTTTTATAGCGCCTGTTCTATCTAAGTTCCTGCCCGCTGTCATTTTCCCGATTTGAACCAAATTTGACCCGCATGATAAATGCATAGCCCATGCACTACTTTGAGTTGGGTCAGGGTATACCTGGGGTTTCCGAGGTCGGCGATTACGAATCTCGCCATCCCAAGCTTCAAATGTCCACGGATAAGCTCCATTTCCGACATTCCGTGTGTTTCGCTTCCACGTGATTTGGCCATATTTGACTTTCGAAAGATTGCCCTCGTTCTCTCTCAGAACAGCACATAATCGCACAGTTCTTTAAATTTTCAGGTAGCTGGGACGACACTGAACCGATCTACGACAAAGTATGATGTCATTGGAGCACTATTTAGCCCACAGTTGGCCGCGCGGCCTGAGCGTTTCGCTTCACGGTTAAAAACTGTAACCGTGAATACAGAATTACAGGTAAAAGTAAGTGAGTGGCCGAGAAACCTCGTTATTACCTCCCTAGCCTTGTGTGTAGCTCACTCAGTGAAGAGGAATTTAAGCGTTTGGATTCTGGAGTTGAACCCGGCACGTGTCATCTCACGTGGGATGACACAGCCACACCTCGCTTTTCTCCTGCCACATTTACGCCAAGATTTACGCGCCGTTATAATGGCACCCAAGCAAACGCTGCTGACCCTGGATGGGGCGCCCTTGGCCATAGCGCTCGAGACCACCCTTCAGCAATCTGCACAAGCAGCTTCGAAACTACGCACCGAACTCGTCCACTTCGAAGAAGAGGTGCGCAAGGCGCAGGATCTTCGTCTCACAGTCGAGAAGCAGCGGGAGGCGTTGAGCGGCAAGCTTCGTGCGAATGAGGCTGAGCTCTCCAGTGAGCAGCGGAAAGTCGTGGAGGATGCACGGAGAGTCGCCGGGGATGCGCAGAAGGTCGCGGAGGACGCGTGGAAGGCTGCGGAGGACGCGCTGCGGCAGGGTAGGCAGAGCTTGGAAGCGCGGGAGGTAGCATTGCGCAAGGAGGACCTCCGTGTGCGCATCGACCGTGATACCCTGGCGGCCGAGCTCGCTCGAACGGTGCGGACGATAGAGCAGCATGGGCGACGCTCTCTAATCCCGGATGGGTCAGACGGTGACTCTCGCAGTGCGTACTTTAAATTCTACGCCATGTGCTCCTCATTTGTTTTCTCACCAGAGCGCCCGGCATCCACCGACGACGCGCCGGAAAATGACCCGCCTTCGAAGCGTACGAGGCTCTCTGAACGCCGCAGCCCCGACTGCAAAACTCGGCTTCCCAAGCAGGTTCGTTGCACAGCGCCTCGACATAGCGCTCTTCCTGATGTGCATTAGGAAACTCCCGTCGCAGCTGCAGCCCATACAGACTCGGCTCCAGTCTCGACGAACGCGGGGAGGTCCATGTCACTTTTGGACGTATGCTCTATCATTATGCGGCGCCGCCGGACGCTTCCACGTCGCCCGCGTCCCTTCCCTTTGTCCCCCGTACGTCGTCGGTCCCCCGTCCTTGTATCATACCCTCTCATCTTCATTCTACCCATTCGCATTCACATATTCTGTCCCATATATTTACCCATCAAATCCTCGCTGACCCACGTCAAGGGCTCGGACTGAAGGCTCCCGGCCCGCCGCGATGGCGGATAGAACCCATTCTCATTTCTTGATCTCTATCTCCGTCGTTCGACTGTCCTCAACGTCGGCCTGATCGCTCGTACATATCGGCTGTAGCGCGGCCTCCGCCTACCCCTTTCTTGAACCTAGTCCTTCTCCGTGCGCTCGCCTTCTTGATCGAACTCACCACCCCCTCGTTGTATATATCGACCTCCGATGGTTCTGCACTATCACGTATACCTGTGCGTGCGTCTAGATCTTCGCAGGAGCTCTACTTATACATTTATCTGAGACGCAGGGTTGTCAACCGTCTTGCCCATTCCCCAGCCAGCAGCTCGTCGTACATTTGTTGACTTCAGGCGAGCACCCTGTCTGACTGCTTTTTTCATAATTCCAATTCTAACAGGCGCCCGGCGGCTCAGTTTGCGCACTCCGGCCCCGCAGCTTTAGCTAGTGAGTCGGTCTTCAATTTTCCTTGCCACTGACGAATTAGGGTGCAGTATATGATCGTTGCTGGCCTGATCAACACTGTAACTGTATATTTTACTTGGGTGCAATTCAACAGACTCTGCGACTTCCCTGCCCTCCGTGCGCTTGCCTGACAATCCCGGCGGTCGATCCTCCCGACCATTTAGATTACTTCCCCGCGTTGCGTATTATAGGCTTGGCCCCTGAGCTTCTACGCTTCCGGTGGTCGAAGGGTTGGGTTTGAGGCCTTGGAGCGCGTCTTCGATTCCATGCCCAGTTACCCGCAGAAGTTATTGTGAGCATACATCTCAATATGCGGAGGTACTGGCGTAGCCCGCTTCTAATCGGACTATTACGCCTAGCGAATCCTCATCGGCATTACTTGCCAGACACCAGACGCATAATCCGAGTAAGGCCTGCAGTTCTCAAATGCGGGTATGTTGCTCGAGAACTTGCTCGAGAACGAGCTTGTCAGGATATTCAATGAAGAAGAGTATGGATTAGGGTGAAAATGACCGTACCGCCAACCCGCGGTCGCTCCTCGGGTCAAGGAAGTGACGAGACGGATGTACTTTCCCGTGCGAGGTATAGGAAAATGAACTTTCACGTTGCGATCAAGGGGAGTTCGCATAAAACGTAACAAATTTATGAACATGGCGTAGCAAGAACAGTGAATGTTCTACGTTGGGATCTCCCGCCCCGGACTTCCATCGCTGTATTTAGTTGCTGACCTCTCCGATTCTAGGGCAAGCAGAGCCCACGGGGATGCACCTTCAGCCGCCGTCAGTTCATAGAACTTTTTATCATGCAACAGTGGGACTTGCCTGCTCCCGAGCGTGAAGCAGCAGACTTCGTCGTATCCACCTGTTGAAATGACATGGCGTTATAAACGTCCGAAAGATAAAGCAGAACAAAGCGTACATGGGGGCTGTAAGTTCCGTCAGCGTTACGCACTCTATGCTGAAAATCAGAGGAAAACTCACACACGGAGGGAAAGACGGGCATGCGGGCAACTATACGGGGAGCCTCAGTTAAACCAATGTTCAATTGTAATGGGCTACCCAAAACCACATACAGGAGGATTGCCACCTATGAAGCGAAGGTCAATCAGCCATCTCGGGTGTAAATGGATGCAGGATACTCACAGACGATAGCTGCGGCCCCCTGTGTGAGGGTGAAGAGGAGGAGAGCGCTCGAGACGAACTTGGCCAACATTGTGTGAATGGGCGATCAGTGTCGAACCCGACCCTTTATATATGCAGACGGCACGGTTTCGGCAAAGAAATCCATCCATCGGGGACATTCGGACAGTGAATGAGTCCGTCTGAAACGACGGGTTGCATGAAGCGTATGGGGAACTACTCCCGTCGATCTCTATCACTCACCGAGGGTTTATGCAATCCTTGCCTCCAAAATGGGTTTCAGCCGCCGCCACAACCTCGCAATGTTCCCGTGCAGCCCAGGAGGGCCCGATGATCCGATGGGGAGGAGGAACGCAGTGAAATCAGGCGTGGAGTTCGTAAATTGAGCTGAGAGACATACGGCAGATCCGCAACTTCCATTGATAGTGATGCTAGACCAACTCAGTGACGACATCCATCGCATGTTAGACTGTGCCCTGCGGGCAAGTAAGCGAGGTGGATCCCGGTGTAAATCGTCGAACGTGGACGAAGTTGAATGGTGATAAATATATCTGAAACTGCAATGGTTATCACGCCGAAGGCAGATTATATAATTGCGAGACGCAATGAGCCACATTATCCCGCTGTGTTTCACCGTGCCTGGCTTCATTTAAAAAACGACACGATGACATTGCGCGTCCCTGATCCATGACGGCAGAGCCGCCTACTTATGACTGACACTGAATGGCACCGGCGGACGCCGACTGTGGGACCCAAGATCCGATTCCACACTATATGTAAGTTACACCGTGGCGCGACAATAGCCGGACCAGCAATTATATATATAGTTTACCGGCGGCAGAGCATCCCGCAGTTTCCGAATAAAGCAACTGCCTATTCTATCCAAAATGAAACGCGGACCAAGCCCGGAGGCGGCAAAATTGTGAAGACGACATCACAGGCCTCGCCGCGGCGAAGAGGCTTAAATAATCACACACGGACGATCAGAATTCACGTTCACATTCACATCTAAAGCCGTATACAGTAGTCAGTCCTACGTAAGGAGTGTCACGATCAGTCAACGCTAGGTGGGCTGAAGGCGGCCATAATCCTTCCCATGTGCTTTCCCCTGTATATATGGGCCAATCCAGTGAACTTTACATAAGCTCAAGAAATTGCTAGAGGGGATTCATAGTTGTAGCCAAATCCAACAACATAAAATAGGTTGTCATAGTCGTGATTGAGGTTCAGCCGAATGGCGTTTAAATTGACCCGATTGCATGATACACAGCCCACAGTAGGTACAGTACATTCGACATCCACACTACATCACCATTCACCCGCAGAAATCCTATGATTGCAGTTACGGGCAGGGAATCTCGCACACACACTGCGTCGCGCAGGTATAGTTCGCAATAATTGGGTGGAGCCCATTCCCGGGACACTGCCAGTCATCGCCGCAAGCGATTTGTTGATCGATACCGCCCTCGCAGGAGAGGAACGGCAGGATCTGACAGTGGAGCTAAGCCGTTCATTAGTTCATGTCCACGAGGTAGATAGCCAGGGGACGAGATCGTACCCCTCCGCGGGCGGCCATGTCACCAACGGGCTGTTGGCGCCTTCAGTGAACGATGCAGGAGGTGTAAAAAGACGGTGCTTACATTAGCAGCCACAACGGCGGCGAACGAGGCGAGGAGAGCAGTGAGCAGCTTCATTGGAAGGAAGTTGTGGTGTTGGTTGATGATTCACCACTGCGCCGCTTAAATATCTCACGGAGCAAAGGACGAATGGGCCAGAAATATGCATTTTAGAATGAAACAACTGGTACCCCTGTTGTAAGCGCCGCTGGGTTCTCCATCGGGTCAGTGAGGAATTTGGGCCAACCTCGAGTCCTTCCCTTTTGGGAACGCCCGGCTATCAACGGCAAACTGTGCCGCAGATCATTGATGCGGATCGTCGTCCCAATTCAGCTCGCAAAACTTGGGTGACCCGCCATCGTTCGAGCCAGCGGGTGGCAAGATGCCCCTGCTGTACGCGAACGTGACGTCTATATTCATTCGAGCTCTCTCCGTATTGGAACACATTACATCAGGAAAGACCTCCTTTGGCAATTCCCCGGGATTGCCCCAAAGTTCGACCTAATTGGAGTGAATATCTTCCATTAGTTCGATTACCTTCCTAGTAACGTTCAAAATAACTTACCTCCAAATTGCCCCCAAATTACCAGATGCTTCCCTGCTTTGCCACGTCATTTAGGGTCATCGTATCATCCAAGGAAGGGTATAACAATGCATTGAATTCAGCAGAGGTATGTACAACAGGTTTGTATGTATACTTGATCCAACTTCTAACCCACCCTCGCCTCTCGTAGTGGCCGCCGTCCCTTGGATAAATCGACGGATTAACTACAGCTATACTCAGAAACAGCGGCAGGAAGAATAAGCAGACTGGAACTCACCAAGAAGAGGCCGAGAGAAGAAGTTGAGGAATAAAGTGGATAAGCGACAAAAGTACTAAGAACATTGATTATCCGTCATGATATGAAGACCAAATATGTACTCACTCGCTCAGTACGCGTCGAACGCGACAGCGACGACCGTCTACCTGGAAGGATACGAAGGAGGCTTAGAATGGGGCCGTGCAAGAGGACGAGGACGTACCTCGAAAGGAAAACATGCCAACAGCAGCGATCGATACCGTATCAGTAAACTCCGTAAGCAACGCGCGGCGAGGGATGCATGAGGTTACAATGGAAAGGCATCAGAGATGCACTGGCAGGGAAGGTGCAACTCATAAGTCGACGGGTCCCGATGACGATTACAGATTACATGTTAGATGGCCGGCACAACGGGCCCAAACCGTACTTTAGTATCGCACGTGAGCCACTACGGCGTAAATGTCTCGACTCTGGAGAGGTTGTACGCACCGTTGAATGGGAAATCCAACCGACACTCGGGCCCAAGGCTGCTAGCGTGAGACACTGGGTGCGCCGACGCGTGCGGGTGCCGACGCGGCAATAGGTGTGTGCCGAAGTGAATTCAAGAGTTAGCATCAATGTAGAAGCACGGAGAGAAGCACACACCAATGGGACTGGGACCGCCGCATACAATGAGGGCGCGGTGGAATTTGTGCCAACCCTGAATGAGCGTGTCCGTAGGTCCGCAACAGTCTTGACGATATGCACGCGAAGATTTCGAGCTTCGGAAGCACAGTAGGACGCAATATTGAGCCTCATGGAGCTTTTCGGCGCTAAAAACGGCGTCATTGTTGCAGAGGAGACATGAAGAGGGAGGACGAGGGGCATACCGTTACCAACGCGTTTCACGGCCGGTCGCAAGGACCAGGAATATTGGGGTTTGTAGCCTGGACACAATTGATAGAAGGCGGGCAAGGATGCAGGAGGTCGGGCTGTACGGGTGCGCGAAACACCTGGAGGGAGGGAAATATGAGAGAGAAGATGGGGGGAAAGGAAGCAAGGTGTTTGTCCCTATTATGCATAGATCAAAACGAACCATGTTTTGCGCTCACGTGTTGCGGTGATGCGGCCGGTCGGGGTTTAGGGTTGGCCCTGATGGACTTCAAACTGTTAGGTCTTGCTTCACCACCGCCTGTGTCGTGTATTACCAGCATGGCGAAGTCGGGAGCTTTCTCGATAATAGATATGATTCAGCAAATCCGGCTCACCCTCCTCTGACTCGCAAGCTCTAACATATACAACCCCAATGTGAACAACAACAAGAAAACGACAAGAAAACTTCAACACATCTAATTATAGTGAAAATTGTGTGGCACAGTGCAGTCTGGATGCTCCGGATTTCTGTAAACCATTATTAACCTAGTGCATCTGCAGTGATACATACTCGATTGAAGCCACTCATAGATCTTGATTCTATTGTGATCCGACTGGCAACCGAGGTAATGTCACTAACCACCATATCTTGGCCCAATTACCCCGAATTGGACCATTTCGGCAAGGAGAAACCAAATTGGAGGTAATTTTGGAAGGGAGGTTTTTCCTGATGTATTTCCGTCGCTGAACGTATGCACATTTCAGACGGAAACAGTTGGAAGGGGGGGACAGCAGGGGCTGGGAGGTCCTCCCAGCTCACAATTCTTTTGCCGGGAGGAAGATTGAGCTCAGTACACACGGGAGCATGGAACAACACTTACGAAGTGAATTGGGCCTTTGCAGACCGAGTCAGCAATCTTGACATACATATCGTATAGAAGGCACTCACAGGGCGAAGAACTGGGAAGCGTGACATCCTGTACCAAGGCGAGGAAGAGGAGGGTACTAGCAATGAACTTGGTGAACATTTGTGCAGATGAATTAACGAGCTCAGAGCTTGCCTCCTTTATACCGTAACGGAATGAGCACAGATATCCATAAAACGAGGTACCCATGGCTCACATTCACCTGTGCCTGAACTCCGGGTTTCCTTTGATTCTTTCGCGTACTGGTTTGGTATTACGATGCTTTCGCAACTTCCCTTCCGCGCCCAAGACGACCAGTGCAGAAGGGGAACCGAGAACACGCGCATTATTCTGCGCCAGGGTTGGCCGGGAGTTTCATTGCCTCCCCCAAAAAAATGTTTGGTTCCTAATGAGTATAGCCGGTGAGTAGCCGGTGAACCCGTTGATTTGCCCGATCTACGTTGGATCCTGGTAACATACTAATAGTATCGATTGGCAATTAAAGATGGATATCATGTGTCAATTGGCGCTTACCAAACCGTTGCTGTGCTACCGGGCGTTCAACGGAGTGGCTTGTGCTCCGAGGTAAACATGTTTCTAGTGGCGACCATTACTGCAGCTAATTTCACCAATGGCGTGGAGGCAACAGGTAACTCATACGTCGTCCACAGCAGATCAAACAAATCTTTACGAACATAGTCATTCTGGGTACATGGCGGCTGGTGTGAGACCATTGATCCGCGTGCGGATAATTAAGGTAATCATCTGTCCCCCGCTACATTGCAAATCTGGGGAGGTCGCCCATCATCTACAACGGACACACGTCCCCAGTGACGCATCTGGTACGGATGTCAAACGTCCATTGCATTCAGGGTGATACTCAGACTCACGCATTCCCTTCCGCGGGAGTCATTAATCCGACGGGGCAGCAGATCTGTCCGGGGCCTTTGAAATATACGCGTCAGATTCATCTTAAATGGGATATTAACGCCGCATCATACATGGCAGATCCTACGGCGGCTATATCAGGATGATTATACAATGTGAAGTAAAATGACACGTACATTGGTTCCTCCGCCTGGCCAGGCCGGGTCAGTCAGGGTCGATTCCGGGAGTAAAAGTCGTTCAGTACGTACACGTTGAGGGCAAATTTATCGCCCTGGTCTGCGGGGCAGATAAAGCTCAGACAAGGATAGCGAGAATGGCAGTAGAAAGCAATTTTTGGAACATTTCGCGGTTGGGCCCACTGGCGTGTAAGGATCGCCTCTATATATGAAGAGCATACTTCCATGGGGTAATTGAATTTGAAGGAGTATACTTCAGCCTTCCGACCTCACCGCAGTGGGCACACGCGGGGTCACAGAACCCTGAGTTGAGTCATGAAGCTGAGCTACCGCGTCAGGTTGAGGCAAATTTTATTTCCAGCATCGAAAGGCTTTTCTCGGCCCATCACATGACAGACGTAGGCTGAGAATAACAAGTTTAGACCCGTGCCTTCGGCGCGGCATGTTTGCAGCTTAATCTTTGTTGTAGGTTTTTTTTCAAAAGAAAAAGAAGTGTGTACTGTCTATCATATCTACATTAATTACCTGCAATACAAATCAGTCCCATGGATCTCTCTTACAAAGGCTCTTACAAAGGGAGGAGGACATACTGATGCAGCAACACCTCCGGGTATACAATATTTTTTGTGAATCTGTTGTTGTCATTCTTAAAAAGAACCTTGACTTGCCAACTGGAAGTGCATTGAGAAAGTGCAGCACGTGGGTGTCCATGGGCAAAGACATCGGTGCGAATATCTAGTCCAACATGATCAACTGTCATTGAGAATGCAAGGCAGCCAGGAAACTGTCGCCGCTTCACAGCAAAAGCAATTTGTTCAACTGATGGAGTAATGGTGATGCATGGGATGAAAGCCCTTTTACCATTGTGTTCACCGTCTAGAAGCTGAATCTCCAGCACATGAGGTGACATTCTCGTGAGAATTCCTCTGGTGCCATTACAAAGACTATTTGCTAGATCCGGATTTCGGAGAATCATGATTGGGTGCCCTACCTTGAAAGCCAATTTGGTCAAAGGCAGTCCAGATGCACAGATAGAGTTGAGATATTCCACAGGGTATTGGAAATCACTATCAACTTCCTCTTCTGTGATAACTGAATCAGCACTGTGGAAAATAGATTCTTTGCCTTGGAATTTATGCAGCAACATGTTATTGAGCTCATCCACATCATCATTGCTTGCAGAGAGAATTGTATGCTCCAGGAAGTATTTATCCTGATTATGGTCTACAGGTATGGTTGAAATCCCAGGTCAGATTGTGTCTATCATAGATGGAACAGTTTTGGAGCTTCGTAACTTCAGGAAGTTCAATGCTCCCAGAAGCATCTATATTTCTTCTGCTTCCAACATACAGGAGCCATTTTGCTGAGTTCTTTTCCTCCTGTCGTGCATCAGGCCCACGGAGACACATATTCTGTGTCAGGTGTAGATGTCAACCTTTGGCCACAACTTCAGCAGATTATTGAATCTGAGCAGGCTGAGGAGCATTTTGAGGCTGACAATGTCTCTGTGGGCTATCAAGGACACAATTTTCACGTTCATGCCTTTGTGAGGCAATCTGAGCACACTGGGGAGTATTTGGAGGAGTTAGATAGCCAATAATCCATGTAATTTTTTTTTTATATCAGAAAAAGCTTGCATTTCAGAGACAGGCTACAGATAACGTAAATCAGGAGGGCAGAATCAACAGATACACAGACATGGCAAAGGCAGAAAGAGGGCAGAAGATCTTGACAGATAGGGGTAGACAGTTGAACTGGAAACTCAAATCATAACTTGATAAGACAGCAAAATATATGAGAGATGGGGCACACCTGAGGCAGTCAGAGCAAAGAGGAGGGGCAGAGGGAAAGCTGGGTTAAATGAAACCTCGAGGCGGGCTGGTGGAGCACCGTGATCCTATATAAGAAAAGAGCTCAGCACCGCCACACGGGAAAGTCACATGAAAACACTGCCACTAAGTCACATGAAATGTCATGTGACCTCTCGCCCGTTCCAGGCCCTGCTCCTCAAGGCCTCAAGGCCTCAACACAGATTTCATTAATGATAAGCACACTTTGCCTCTGCCCCTCATCTTACTCTCTGCTCCCTCCCATTCCAGGTTTGTTGCTCCCTCTCTGCTCTCAATTCCTGTCACCTCTTTGATGATTTCCACAGCTATACCCCTATCTGTCAACTACATTTCATTCAACTTCCCCACCACTTTTCACTGTGCTTATCTGATCTTCTGTGTGTACCCACAATTGACTCTTCAGTATGGGGTCAATTTTGGCTAAATAATCATAGTTTCAAGGGATTTCAGTAGATCTTAATGCATGGTTTCAGCAACTGAGCAAGTTCCAAAACGGTGGTCCAAACGTTCGTGGTCTCAAGTCTCAAGTCAAATTGATCTCGGCATGCCCGGCAAATCAATGACAGGCTTCTTCCCACACATTAAAATATGGCTTTGAACCCCCCGCGGGCATGAGAGGTCTTCTGTAGTGCAATATATGTACATGTGTTGGTGGATTTTATAGTATACTTACACATGTGTTTTCAAATATGTCTCAGAAAATCAGCTAATCTCTCAAGGGCAATCTCCAGGAGACAATATCTTCAGTCAGTTTAGCATCCAAATGCAGATGACCTTCTCCAGGTCTCCCTGAGCAGCTGTATTGAAACAAAGATTTGCTCCATTGATTTTGACTCAACTCCGCTGAGCAATAAGATGCCTTTTGTTGGCACAAAGGTTCGGATAGGGGCAAATGTTCCTATTTGGGTGGTCGGCAAGACCCGGCCAGGATCAACCCATGATCGTGAGTAAGGACTTCAGACTACATTGTACTTCAAAACTTTGGAGTTCAAACTACTATTACAGCTAAATCAAAAACAAGTTTTGAAGTACAATGTAGTCTGAATTCCTTACTTGTGATCATGGGTTGATCCTGGCCGGGTCTTACCGACCACCCAAATAGGAACATTTGCCCCTATCCGAACCTTTGTGCCAACAAAAGGCATCTTATTGCTCAGCGGAGTTGAGTCAAAACCAATGGAGCAAATCTTTGTTTCAATACAGCTGCTCAGGGAGACCTGGAGAAGGTCATCTGCATTTGGATGCTAAACTGACTGAAGATATTGTCTCCTGGAGATTGCCCTTGAGAGATTAGCTGATTTTCTGAGACATATTTGAAAACACATGTGTAAGTATACTATAAAATCCACCAACGCATGTACATATATTGCACTACAGAAGACCTCTCATGCCCGCGGGGGGTTCAAAGCCATATTTTAATGTGTGGGAAGAATCCTGTCATTGATTTGCTGAGCATGCTGAGATCAATTTGACTTCAGACTTGAGACCACGAACGTTTGGACCACCGTTTTGGAACTTGCTCAGTTGCTGAAACCATGCATTAAGATCTACTGAAATCCCTTGAAACTATGATTATTTAGCCAAAATTGACCCCATACTGAAGAGTCAATTGTGGGTACACACAGAAGATCAGATGAGCACAGTGAAAAGTGGTGGGGGAAGTTGAATGAAATGTAGTTGACAGATAGGGGTATAGCTGTGGAAATCATCAAAGAGGTTACAGGAATTGAGAGGAGAGAGAGAGTAACAAACCTGGAATGGGAAGGGGCAGAGACTAAGGGGCAGAGGCAAAGTGTGCTTATCATTAATGAAATCTGTGTTGAGGCCTTGAAGAGCGGCAGCAGGCCTGGAACGGGCGAGAGGTCATATGACATTTCATGTGACTTAGTGGCAGTGTTTTCATGTGACTTTTGGGTGTGGCGGTGCTGAGCTCTTTTCTTATATAGGACAAGTTTAGACCCGTGCCTTCAGCATGGCATGTTTGTAGTTTAATCTCAGTTGTAGGTTTTTTTCAAAAAAGAAAAAGTAATATAAGTGTGTACTGACTATCATATCTACATGAATTACCTGTAAGACAAATCAGTTCAATGGATCTCTCTTACAAAAGGAGGAGGACATACATATGGAGCAACACCTCTGGGTGTGAGTCTGTTGTCATTCTTAAAAAGAACCTTGCCTCGCTGACTGGAAGTGCATCGAGAAAGTGCAACATATAGCTGTCCACAGGCAAAGACATCGGTGCGGAGGTCCAGTCCGACATGATCAGCTGATTGGCCCTGTGCTTTGTTGAATGCAAGGCAGCCAGTCAGTAAACTATCGCCGCTTTGTGACAAAAGCAATTTGTTCAACTGATCAAGTAATGGTGATGTGTGGGATGAAAGCCCTTTTGCCATTGTGTTTGCCACTGAGAAGCCGAATCTCCAGCATATGAAGTGAGATTCTCGTGAGAATTCCTCTGGTGCCATTACATTTGCTGGATCCAGATTTCAGAGAATCATGATTGGGCACCCTACCTTGAAAGCCAATTTGGTCAAGGGCAGTCCAGATGCACGGATTGAGTTGAGATATTCCACAGGGTATGGGAAATCACTGTCAACTCCCTTTTCTGTGATAACTGAATCAGCACTGTGAAAAATAGATTCTTCGCCTTGGAATTTATGTAGCAACATGTTGTTGAGCTCATCCACATCATCATTGTGTGCGGAGAGAATTGTATGCTCCAGGAAGTTTTTATCCTGATTATGGTCTGCAGGTATGGTCGAGATCCCAGGATAGATTGTGTCTATCATAGATGTAACAGTTTTGGAGCTTCATCACTTCAAGAAGTTCAATGTCAGAAGCATCTATATTTCTTCCGCTTCCAACATACAGGAGCCATTTTGCTAAGTCCTTTCCTCTTGTTGTGGATCAGGCCCACCGAGACACATGTTCTGTGTCAAGTGTAGTATTTCAACCTTTGGCCACATCTTCAGCAGATTGTTGAATCTGAGCAGGCTGAGGAACATTTTGAGGCTGACAATGTCTTTGTGGGCTGTCAAGGACACAAATTCAATGTTCCTGCCTTTGAGAGGCAATCCGAGCACGCTGAAGAGTATTTGGAGGAGTTTGATCCCTTTAGACAGTCAATAATCATTATCAATTTTTTTATATCAGAAAAAGCTTGCATTTCAGAAACAGGTTACAGATAATGTAAATTAGGAGGGCAGAATCAGCAGATACAGAAGGCAGCGACAGACATGACAGAGGCAGAAAGTCGGCAGAGCAATGGCAAGATCTTGACAGATAGGGGTAGAAAGTTGAAGCTATGATAACTATCAGAACTTGAGAGGACAGCAAAATATATGAGAGCTGGGGCACACCTGAGGCAGTCAGAGCAAAGATGAGGGGCAGAGGGAAGTCGGGTTAGATGAAAGCCTCGAGGCGGGCTCGAGCACCGTGATGCGGCAGGAGAAGAGGCTGCCGCTGCGCGCGGAAGGGTCACGTGAATATATCACCTGACTATATCACCTGATTATATCACATGATTTATCAAAAAAGCTGTGTCCGTTGTCTTTTCATATATAGGATTCAAGTTGCACGAAACGTGCGCCAGCTATATATTCACGATGAAAATTGTCCTGCCATTTTTTGAACACCGGACATGGAATATAATCGCTTCCGCCCGGAGTGCATCCAGCGCCTGCGTAAAGAGCTTAGGGGCAGACGCGACCACTTGAACTTAATCGAGGCTCATCGTGCGTGGGGGGAAAGACAATATAGCACTATCAACCAGGACCACTGGTATCACCCAGCGGGGTACCAGGGTTGTGCCCAATGGCGCGGTTCGGATGGCCGGGACGATGAGCGGGGGATGCTTACTTCCGACTTGATTCCAGGATCTGGGCAGGAAACGTTGGCGTGTTCGAGATGTCGCGAGAGGTATAGATTACAGATGATCTCTTAGTACTATGCACGAGACTAGTTCAACAAGACTCCAAAGTACAGAATGATGCGGCGGACTCTTCCTGATGATGCTAGTACGAGTCAAAACGTATTGAGAGACAGCACTAATTAAAAGAAATTATTTCTAAGGCGGAACGTATGCACATTTCACGCGGTCGCGTGGCCTGGAAGGGGAGGACAGCAGGAGATGGGGAAGTTGCCTCCCAGTTCACAGTTCTTTTGTGACCAGAGTCAGATTGAGCTCAATGCGTACGGTAGGATGGAACAACATACGACGTGAATCGGGCCTTTACAGGCTGAGTCAGCAATGTTGAAATACACATCGCATTGAGGGTACTCACAGGGAGAGGTGGTGGGTAGTGTGATTCCCTGTACGAGGGCGAAGAAGAGGAGGGTGCTAGCAATAAGTTTGGCGAACATTTGCGGATGGAATATGGGACTTAGAGCTTGCTTTCTTTATATGGGATAGGACTAGATATCCATAAAGCAAGGGATCCAGGGTCGTGCCTGAAGCCGCAGATTCCGTTTGGTTTCCGTCGATTCATTCGCTAAGCTCACTTGACAACTGGAGTTGGGACCAATGGAGCTGCATTCGGCCCCGACCGGAGTCCTTTAGTGTTAGGCTGGATGTACAATGAAATTTACTGAATTGATGTTTCCATGAAACGCGGCGACCCTACTTGGGGTCACGGGCTCACTGCGCTCCCGTGGTATGACTCAACTCGGACCCTTGCCGAGGCAACTCCGTGACCAACGGGAAATGCTGGTGTAACGTATTTAGATGCTAGTGTTCCGCCGGATGCGGAGGTTTATCGAAGTATACGGAGCAACGAGGCGGAGGATGAATTGAATTCTTATGAATCTGTTGGTGCCGTAAAACTTGAACGGGCTCATTTTTCTCACGGGGGATTGGCCACCGCCATTGCAAGTTTATGAGGGAAATACAAAAAGTGAATGTACTGAGCGTCCTTCGAGGTCTGACGGAACCGCCCGCCATCTATATGGGGACCAATATGCGCGCAACTTGCACGCATGCCAAATGATCAGCGGCTATAATACTACAAGCACAAACTGTAGGCAGGGGCGGAACCATCAAGAGTTTGCAGTAGGTCTCGCCGGACAGGCCGAAACAAAGCATGAGGTGGATTGAAATCCGAATTTACGGAGGCTACGGCTATCGCACTATCCAAATCGACGTGCGGATCATGCGGGAATAATTCAAAGTTAGGAAACAGCTTACACTGGGTAGTCCACCTCAAGTCTTGAATTTGGACTCAAGAGAGGGGTGCACGTGCCGTCCCACGTGCTTGGACACAGCCACCCATCGTTTTTCTCTCCCGCCATCTTGCCGCCCCTTTCAATGCCGGCTAAACATGGGCTCCGGACCTTGGATGGGGCACCCCTCGCTTCTCTTCTCGAGACTACGCTGCACCAATCCGGGCATGCAGCTTCCAAGCTGCGCAGCGAACTTCTCCGCCTGGAGGAGGAGGTGCGCAAGGCGCGAGATCTTCGTCTTGCCGCGGAGAAGGAGCGGGACGAGTTGAATTTCGAGTTCTGCGTGAAGGAGGCGGAAATTTCCCATGAAAAGCGGGAGCGGAGGGTAGCAGAGGAGGCGCGGAGTGTCGCCGAGAAGGCGCGGAAAGCGGCGGTAAATGCGCTGCGTGTGGGCAAGGCGAGCTGGGAAGAGCGAGAGAGGGTCCTGATCAGGGAACAGAGGGATCAACGGAGGATGCTTATGTCCCAGTGGTTCGAGGTTGTGCAGCAGATGCAAGAGCAGGAGCGTTACTACTCCATGTACTTCAGGCTTACTGAAGCTGCCGCATCTCGCAGTGAGTCTCTGCTCCTCGTAGCCCTACCCCGTGGATTGTATTCATCTGTGTTTGACTTTGCAGAACGTCCATCAACCGAAGACACGCCAGACGAGGGCCCGCCCTCGAAGCGATCTAGGCAAACTAAACGCCCCGCTCCCGACCGCAGGTCTTCCATTTCTTAACCCCACAGAAGTGACTCCAGGACTGTTGGGGACCATCTGGTCTCGCACTTGGTGGGTTCGTATTCACAGTCCCTTTTCGCCGCTGACGACTTACGGCATACGACATGGTACAGGATCTTTAAGCTTGTGCATCGCCCTCGGTATAATATAATTGCGTGCACCCTGCGCCTGATCGCAACGGATTGCATAACTTCATCTTATTTACCATTACCTGGTCCGTTTAGTTCACTTGGCCACGTTCAGCAGGCTTGAGGCATAGAACATCGTTCATGAGCTTTTGCTGTAGGTGAGTGAGTGTCTCCTTGATTCCATGCAACATCCAATTTTAATACAGACTGTACTACTCTACAGAGCACGCACTAACTGTCCCTGCCCATCTTGGCACTGCAGCGAGACATGTACGCCTTCCAACCCCTTCAACCGCCGCACGTCTGCGTTCTGCACGACTCGATCCGGGAGTACCAGCTGTACGACCCTGAGGCTGGCGCCCGTGCGCGACTCGAGCATCGCCACCAAGCACGCGTCGCGGAACAAGTAGGTGCCTTCGATGACGAGGGATGCCAGCTCCGGGAGCAGAGTTGCTCCAGTCAGCGAGCGGAGCAGGCGGTCCGTGATGCCCGTTAGCACGGGCGCGTTCAACACCGCAAGGTGTGCGAGGCGTGGCGCGTGTGCGCAGATCTGCAGCAGGTCCGCCACGGGGACCCACGTCCGCAGCACGAAGCGACTCAGTGGGCACTGCGAGCGCTCGAGGAACGCGGCGAGCTGCGTGGCCCCGGCCAGCGGCGGACCGGTGAGCTCGAGCGATTCGAGCGCCGGGGCTGTGAAGTGCACGAAGAAATCCCGCGCTGTCGCTTTGTCCCGGAAATCCACCCGCCATCGCAGGAGGCGCGGGAGAACAGCATGTGCGTTCGTCGATGGAGCCCCGGACGGCGTTCTTTGCAGGGTGCATGTAAGAGAGGTGAGGTTCGCGAAGTTGGTGAGCCCGACGGGCTCCCCGCCGTCCTGGAGATACACCGCGCGGATTTGGGCCGATGGAATCACCGTATAATCATCGTCACTCCAGCAGTGGGAATCGAGAATGAGCGTATGGAGAAGCGGTGCGGTTTGGAATTCGCGGAGACATTCCAACCGAAGGAATGGCACCTGCAGAACCTCCAGATGCGGGAGCCTTCCGTGGAATCCGTGCAGCGCTGCCGAGGACCAAACGCTTCCAGTGAGTCGCAGGCTGTAAACCTGTGCCGAATATGCAATGAGGGTTTCCAGGACCGCGAGACCTGGAAGATCATTCGTAGCGCCGAGCCGAAGATCCTGTTCCTTTTTTAGTACAATGGTGAGTGGCATGCCTTTCGCCCGTTGAAGGTATGTCTTGATCAAATTTAATTTCGCCGCAGGGTCGTGGAGGGCGCAGGCGAAGGATGACCAAAGGACCGCATGTTCGCACACCCAGGTCCTCCACTGCGCGCAGACGTGCGTCATGACGGGAACGACCCCACGCCCCACCAGCTCTGGGTCCTGGGGCGTTGCTTGCATGCAAATCCCGAGTAAAACGTCAGCGGGGACGCGGCGTATGGGGGAGGCGCGGAATGCCTCTGCAGTTATCGGATCGCGCAGCGCCGCCGTCGCACGCTCGAGGGCTTTGACCCGGGCGGACAAGGTCTTTCGTTGATTGTCAGCGACCCCGCGCAGCCGCCAGATGTTCTGGATCTTCCGCCTAAGGTCTCCGGCCTCCTTCGTCCCGATGTCCGGTGTCGCAATCCTGTCCAGCGCCTGGATTCGCTGCGTCACCGCGTCAAACCTAGCGTCGAGCATTTGGAGGTCGGCTTCCCGCTTGTCATCCGCCGGGTGCTTATTCCGAAGGCGCGCGCGGACCCTCTCCAGCAGCATTGCTTCCTTGCGAAGAACACGAACGGTCTCTGTGAGCTCTTGTGTAGGGGCTGCCGGTCCTCGCACCCCGAGCCCCGCTGCAACGGCAGCCTCGTGCAGGGTTTCAGCCTCTTCCTCGAGGATGTGCAATCGGCCCTGCACAGCATTAATTTCTGCGCGGATAGTGTGGAGGAGGGTCGCGTTCTCTGCTAGCTGTGCCTCGGTTTTGAGCTGGTGATTTCGAAACAGAGCTGCATCGGTGTCATTTGGAGCTGCATCGGTCTCGTTCGAGGGCTGCATGGTTCCGAACCGGGACCGGGTAACTGGATATGGGAAGTACGAGTCAGCGAGTGGTATTGAATGCTGCTGCTAAGACTTGCGCCGCGCACGGCCGGGGGCAGACTGTAATGTTCACGCCAGGGAGAAGCGATATGAGGTCGATTCTGAGGCAAGCTCGTGAATGGAGGTGGGCACAGAAATGGTGGATGGCGACCGGAGGATGGATCAGGAGATGCTGACAATGAAGAGACAGGGGTCTCATGATGAAAGTCACGTGGACTCACTGTTCAGTTTCTCAACTATCGTACGCAGTACATACCAAAGTGCAGGGAGTAAGTTTTATTTAAGATAGCTCCAGCACTTATATGCCCCATAATCTTGTGCTGCGGAGGTCAGTGATGACGTCAATCCTAGACAGAACCGACCGGTGGTGACCACCAATCAAGGAAATCAGCGTAAACTCCTGGCGGACGTCAATTCACAGTTAGCTCCCTGTGTATTTGAACCGTCGTTGGCCCGGACACGTCTCCAGACTGTGTCTTTGGCATCGTTGCACACAACGCCGGTTACGGCGAATCGAACCATGAATATGAATTATGACGGTGGCCAATCAAGCAAACAAACAAGGCGCGCTTCATCTCATTCCCGTAGAGTCTCGGACCCCGCGGCCGTCCCCGCTATTCACCGAGGACGGAGTGAGTATGCGTTCGCCGATTTGTATAAGGTGGGAATGACCATGGGTATCAGGACGATGCTGAGATGCCGGACGCTGCAATCGAGCCGGCGTCCGCGAATGTGGGTGCGTCTTCGGTCAAGTCCCTGTCCCCTGGTTTCACGGACGACAAAGAGGTCAGTTTCCGTGATAGCCAAGCTAGCAAGAGATTCAATGGAACCGCTAGGATGATATAAACATGAGCGAAGTTCCCGTTGCGAAGGTTCGTCGGTTTCGTGATTTCTTTTTGTTTCCCGATTTCCGATCTTATATCTTCCACTATCAGCACGCCCCAACCAGGTGCCCCGAGTGTGACCCCACCCAAGGGCCCCCGGGTGAGTTTACCGCGGCGCACCTGCGGAAGCACAAGCTCAGCTTCACGCTTCATTACACGCGGGAGGGAACTGAGCACGCCCCCCGATTCTTTCGCGCTAAGGAGGACTTGATGTTCCCATGCAAATGCGGGGAGCGCTTTCCTTCCGAGGCGGAGATGACAAGCCATGTGCGGCGCAACTTGAGCAGCCACGATGATAGCTGGCCGCAGCTATCGTCTACCAAGAGGCTGGACAGAAATGACTGATCGGAAGGACGAATCATTGCGTATACATCCCTCTCTCTTATGACCTGTTCTTTTACTTGTTTGGCTTTCTCTCTTATCGTCGTTCAACTCCGCATTTGCACCATGTCTAAAAAGTAGTATAACCTGCTCAAAATATTTTTTCGAACGGTTAGAAGTTATCATTGTGCCATTGGATACAATACGGAGCTCACTTGCGGCTTGGGGCTCTCATGGCGATCCACAAGCGATCGTCCCAACAACGAATCGAGGAGGGTGAAAAAGGAATAATTTTATGTAAATTGAATTACATAAAGAACTGGAGGCAATATGCCACACACAGTCGGACATGATGACTCGATAAGAAAATTGCATCTTGACCTCATAAAGTTGTTCTGATATTGTTCGAACTTCGGCGAATGCCGCGCAGCTGACAGCAAATTTGTTCCCGTCACATCAGTGACGGCGCGGCCTTTCGCCTCCTCCCACGATGGTGCCGACCCTGTACGGGACAGCGGCCAAGCTCTGTACGGCGGATGGTCCTTGGCTCTACTTTTCTGCCACTCTTCCCCACTTTGACAGCCAATCAGCCGCCCTCAAGCTCTCCAGCGCTTCTGCGAATGCACGTCATCCATCTATCAAAAGCGCAGTCCCCACTGACAGTCTGACACTTCCACCAGCATTTCACCCACGAGATGGCCGTGACCTATGTGAGTGCGGTCGAGGCCCACAATACCGACAACCTCCACGCTTTTATCAACGAGAACCCACTGGAGAAACACGCGGTCAATGAGTTTCTGGGTGTCCTACGAACAACTGCAGTCCACTGCTCTATGGATAAAACAGCTAAAGAATACGTCGGCCCTGCGATGTTCCCGCTTATAGTGTTCGATATGCTGTTACACACCTTCGACCCTGAGTTCCCCGCTCCAACGGTGCGTCGTAGGGCGCCCGCCCATCCAACTCGCAACTCGAAAGTCCAGGGGGTATTTGCAGTTTGATCGTCGGGTCCGCCTTCTAGCTAATTGGTGCCCCAGAATATGAGTCGCCACGCTTTCTGGCACCAGCTTCTCCAGGACACAAAGCGCGACTGTGTTGCCTATCTCGCGCATCTTGAGAAAACCAATGCGGCCCCTCCACGTGCGCCCTCCTCGCAACCCCATGATCCAAGATCCCGCCATCTCGACCTCCTCAGTGGCAAAGGGAAGCGTCCAGGCAGTCGCGCTCTATGGAATATCCGTCAGGCCGCGTTTATTATTCGCCTCTACCTCAGTGTTTGTTGATTTATATCTCTCCGTTAAGTCATTCTCACCTCACCATATCGCAGGGCGATTTCTCGCTGTCGAACGAGTCTGTGGCGCGACTCGCTATAGGGTACGTAAATCTTCCTGGTGGGACGGACGAAGCCTCAACCATCCAGCGATGCCGCACGAGACGGAATTATCCTCACAGCGGACGAGGTATCTTCACACCTCCCAATACCCGAAATCACTACGCCACTCTTTCTCGCCCTCGCTCACTCCCCCGTCGTTCTTCTACGGGAGGACGTCTCATACACCACCAAGGGCTGCGCCGACCCCCTGGCATATTTCGAGGTGAAGTCCACGCATGAATCTCACTGTTCTACGCGCCTTAACCTGTCCGCAGCGGTGGCGCTCCGCTGGAAACGAGCATCGCGCGACGCCCGGCCACCCACTTGGGGACATAGACAGGCTGCTCTGGCGACTCATATTCCAGGCGGCGGTCCATGCCTGCACGCCGCACGACGTGCTCGTCAGGTTCTTTGAAGACGCCGCCGTGCAGAATGCGCTGAGCCGCCCGTGCGACCCGATGCACGCGGATGCTCTCGGTGAGCTCGCACCATTTCCGTGGTTATTTTGACGCTGAGCAGCGGGAAGCGTACGCCGCCGACACCGTTCGCGCCGAGACGACGCCCCCGCTCACTGGGCCCAACGCCGCTGCCCTCCGGACCAGGGTCGCCGCCGTAGAAACCGAGCTAGCGGCGGCCCAGCGGGAGAATCTCGAGCTTCAAAACGCGGCGGCCACCCACCGTATACCGCCCCCGATCGCGGACCTCCACGTCATCGCCCTCGAGGGCAGGGTGTCCACCCTGGAAGCTGAGCTAGCGGCGGCCCAACGGGAGAACCTCGAGCTTCAAAATGCGGCGACCGCCCGCCGTGCAACGCCCCCGATTCTGGATCCTAACGTCGGTGCGCTCGAGGGCAGGGTTGCCGTCCTGGAGCACAACCTCGCGCGCGCCCAACAGGAGAACCTCGATCTCCAAAGCATGGCGCACGCGCGCAGCGTCGACCTCCACGCGGCGCGTGAGCGGGAGACGCGGTCCCTCCAGCGCGAGACGGAGTCGTTCGAGCGAGAGACGCGCGCGCGGCACGCGGCGGAGGACGCGCTGCGCGCGGAGCGCCTCCGATTCACTGAGCTCCGGGACGCGCTCGGTGGTGCGCTTGAGCATGCGCGCGATTCGCTTGCTTGCGAGCGGCAGGCGCGCCAGCTAACCGATGACGCCTTTCGGGCGGAGCGCCAGCGCCTCGCAGAACGCGAGAAGGCGTTGGGCGAACGCGAGGCGCGGGTCGATGAGCGGCAGGCGCAGCTCGGCGGGCTTGAAACGCAACTGAATGCGCGTAAAGCGCAGCTTGATGACCGGGCGGCACGGATGGATACAGCTCGCGATACGCTTGCGGCGCACCTCGCACGGACCATGGACGACATCCGGGCTCCGGCAGAGGAGCAATCGGCAGTTGACCCTGGTGCGTCTTGACGCTCTCCGTCCCACCTCTTCCTCAGCGTCTCGTTTCCAGCGCTCGAGCACGGACGGCCGCCGAAGCGGAAGAGGGTTGAGTCTCCAATAGGCCCGTCCGGCGTCAGTCCCCGCCCATATAATGCCGTCGATTCACGCCTCTTTACCGACGACCAGATTGCATTGCTGGCACCCACCTGAATAATTCCCAAGACGATGTGGATATGCTTGTCGCGAGTTTGGAGTATATGCGAGTCTGAGCCGTGTCTCCGCGCATTTTCTATAAACGACACTCAATTGATTCCTCAGTGTATTCGGGGCTCTCTTTGTCATTGGTCTCGTGTGCCATCCTACTTCGATTTTGTCGTGATCTCGACCTTCAAAATAATATACATTTGGAACTTCACCGGCGTTCTCGACGTGTTCAGAGGCTCTATCTTGAATTCTGAGGAGACAGATAACTTCAGATTTGACTTCAAAATTCCATCACACTCTTTCATTCCATTGATTGGCTCATCGTAGACACCTCACTGCAGGTTTGAGCATGTGCCGCGACAAAATTCAACCTCTGGGCGTAGCTCAATTGTAGATCTCAAGATGTGCTACGGTACAGGGCTTGGCTTGTATTGTATTAAGGTATGTCGGTGGCGGACCTTTGCTGATTGTTCAGTTCAATAGATTACGTATCAGCGGAATTAAACTCACGGGTAGTTGGCTACGAGTGGAAGAGGATGAGGCGCAGGTTGAAAGGCGCGTCGGCCCATCCGCCGGACAGGCCGCCCGAGGAGCAACTGTTCGCGATATCGAGCAATCCATTGCCAGCATCCAAGCAGGTGTCACAGCCGGGGAAACTAAATATGCTGTCTGAGCAGATGCCGACTAAGTGACCATTAACAATAGCGCCAGCGACACAGCAGATGAAGCATACCACATGCTGTGCCAACGCACCACATCGTCGTGCACAAGGAGCCGCCCGCGTTGTTCTGACAGCACCCGTCATGGTCGTTCGGGTTGAGGCCCTGGATGTATCTGGCGGCCGCAATGGCGTCGGCGGTTGTGGGGCTCCCCCCGCTCGTCTCGCAATGGACAGAGCGCTTGACTAGCGAGGACGCGGTGGAATTGTTGAAGGGCACCGCAGCGGCGATGGAGGCGAGGGCGAGGGCGAAGATAGAGGTAGAAAGTTGCATGGTAGACTGCTTTTTTTGGTGGAACGACAAGGGCCTTTTATATCTTCACGATAACCTTCTGCTTGGCGGCTGCACTATTTTCTTGGCCCCCATGTTTTTGGGACGGCGGGGCTCACGGAAACAGCACGGAATCCAGCACGGAAAGGGCACGGAATTGGAACATGAAACAGTACAATGATTCGCGTGCGCCAATGGCACCGTAATGATTGTCGCTGGGTTCAGCGGATCGTGATGTCCTGAATCGACGTAACACGCCGTCCAAAAGTGAGTAATCCTCGTCCGAGTCTGGAACTCAGAAACATGCAATCTGGCGGAGTACTAGTAGCGACTGCGGTGCATGAAGAGATCACTTAGAGATGTAGCTTGGATGTAGCTATAGCCGGAGCATCATTTCTCACAGGCGAGCGCACATAGACTCGTTACCAGTCTGCCTACGAGCGGCAAAAAATGTGGCAAGCACTTTGCCGTAAGCTCGCCTCATTTTTTTGCTGTTCGTAGGCAGACTGGTTACGAGTCTAGAGCACACAGATCAAATGCTGATTGATGTAGTCAGGTTAACGTCGTTGGCTTAACTCGCTGACTCCGCGGCCTACCTGGTAGCGAGAGAGTCAACGACAAGATATTAAGTGATGCCTTTACGCTGCAATCCTATATCGATTTTTTACTCTTCGTATTACTTTCGCGCTCATGGACGACATGCAGTTGCTTCGCCAATGCTCTTCAATCATCAAGGAATCCCAACTCTGTTCTACCAGAACAAGTTTCGACAAGCAGGATCGCTGGCTAATGTTGTTTTGTAATCAAGTTTCAATGTGTATATGTCCCACGGCGGGAGGCGGCTGCACTATGCCGCCCGTTGCTATAGAGCGCCCGGAAGCCTGCCGGCAAATATTGGAAGAACGGCACGGTCATGGCGGGGGCCGGCTCGGTGTTTGCCGGCCAATGGCACTCTCAACGGGTGTCGGCGAGCACTTGAGTTCTGCGGTTTCAACGATCCAAAAACAATGCACTCCATATCTTCGGAATACCCCCAGCTTTGGGTCCATGGAAGGATGTAAAGGCAAGTAATTGTGACTCCCTTTCGAAACCCTTACCTCACTGCTACAACTTTTATTCCGCTGGTTTCGCAAATTAATATGTGAGTCAAATTTCGCATTCACTTCGGCAATTTGGATACTGAGAATCCATTTAAATATCTCATTCCCTCAGTTTTCGGTTCAAACTTCCATTTGAACCGTCGTGCGTTATCCATCAGCGACTTGAACAAACACCACGAGGTTGTACGTTAAGAAATGTCTTATGGGACTGGATCAATGTTGAAGATACCTGGTATTTTCTAGCCTGGTTAGAAAGAGGTTTGTAATAACACTCTGGGATTAGATGGCTGGCTTAAAGCTAACAAATTCCCCAAGAGCAGCGTCATTCACAGCGTAATAGCTGCTACAATATTCTACAGGTATCAGGAAATAGAAATAGAAGTTTCTCCAATGTTCACGCTCAGTCGAGTTGTGACAGGTGTTCTCGCCAACACGAAGTTCAGCTCGCACGTCATGCAATATCATTCGCTTTAATGCCCAAGAAGGTGAAACAAACCATGCCGACAGATACGGACTGTGAACAGCAAGCGGAAGCTGGGTTGAAAGCGGTGACTGTCCAAATAAATAGAAATTCAATATTACACTGGGAGCCGGATATACATGACCGCATAGTCACGAGGCTTCAGAAATAATTCGGTACCCACCCGGCTTGTACCGTGTGAGGTTGCAAAGGATTATGCACATTTGAACTTGAACCGTGGACTCCATCAGGTAGGGGACATGCGCCAAGAAGTCTGTACTAAGTATGTGCGCTGCACCATTGCTGGATTTGCAGATTTGAGCGAGAGCCCGGGCGGCATTCCTGCGGATGGAAGGATCGGTATTCCTACGTGGGAAATAAGCATGCCATTTCACGGATTATATATAAGAATACCTTACAAGAGAGATACGAGCTGTGGGCACGGCATTACGCTGGCCATAGCACCCCTGACGGAGTCATGCCCGGCCAGTTCTGCCAAGACCGCACATGTCCATTCACGCACTCCAGTGTTCGAACATCGAAGCAGGTCGGGCACGTAATCTAGCACATTGGCATCTATAGCGGCCTGCGCACCTTCAAGTGATTTGGCGAGCCAGGCAAGTGCCTTCGCTGCGCTCTCGGTGACGCCGAGATGTTTATCACTTGGCGCAAATCAACAATCTTGTCCGCAGACAGATGGAACGACTGACTGTAAGAGGGATACAAGTTGCAGGCATGGGTTTATGCCCGCCATCGTGTGCCTGATGAAGTCGTGGCATGCCAGTGCTGCCAACATCTCACAGGCCCACTCACGCACTCCCGTGTTGGGAGAGCGAAGCAGGTCGGGGATGGCATCTAACACATTGGCAGATATAGCAGCCTGTGCGCCTTCAAGCGATATGGTGAGCCTCGCGAGTGCCCGCAAGGCTCTCCTAGTGACATCGGGACTTGCGTTGCTGGTTCCAAGTCAACACTCTTGTTCATAGAAAGATAAAACAACTGACTGCAAGAGGGATACGAGTAACACGTTGGTGGCTATAGCGGCCTGTGCGCCTTCAAGCGATATAGAGATTGATTTCAGTGCACACAATGCCCAGTAGGTGACACCGAGATTTTCATCGCTGGGCCCAAATCAACACTCTTGTCATCCATCGGAGGAACACATGACTGACCGCAAGAGGGCCACGAGCCGCATGCAGGGCCTCGCACCCAGGACTGCCGGTCGTGTTGTTTCGTGGTTCCCGAGCACTGCCAGAACCCGGCACATTGCTTCCCGGACCTTTGCATCTGGTGAGCTTAGGAATTCGTCACTAAGGCGTAACACAAGCGAATTTGCGACAGCTTGGGCATCGTTTGTCGAGAATGATCTGACCCCTAGCTCCCACAGAATTTTGGCCTTCGTGTCGGAGGACACATATTTGTACCTTCAGGAACAGTCAGTGATATGGCTTGAATGGACATGTAGAACGTCATACGCGAGATAGTCTGAGTAAATCTCCGCATCCTCTACTGCCAGCGGCGCCCCCTGCTTCTTTGCGATGAAGTCCATTGCGGCCCGGTGGTACTGGAACCGCATCAAGGGCTTCGCGACTGCATGCAGATTGATGGTTGGTCCGATCGTGATCCTATCCGACCAGTAGCTGCGCACACTGTCGAGGGTGGGCTGGCGGGTTAATGGGTGGAACATGGAAAAAAAAGTGCGTGTGTGCGACCCTAACAGCTTTGCTGATGCTGTGTCTGACACACCAATTAATCTATCACCGCCCTACCTGACCCAATCAGAGCGTGAGAGCACGTCGAGAGGCGGTGTCCATAGCCACCTACCGTGATTTTGAGGCGGATGCAAGGCAGATGAGCGAAGTGCGGCATAGCCTGGAAGCTGATCTTGAATCGTGCCGGGGAAGCGCCAATTTTGAATCGCTTAGAGGGGGGACGTCCAATATGTGCGCCATACATTTGTCAGGAAAAGTACGACACGTGGCGGAGGAATTATAAGAGGAGATGCTTCTCGGAAGACAGAGCCCACGCTCGAAAGCGACAAGGAAATACGCGGCCTATAGGATGGAGGGAAAGGGAATTACAGACAGTGCTTGTTAAGAACCGAATCAACATCAGAAGGATTTCAACTCGCAGCATTCGTGAAAGGAGAGTTGAGACATCTGGGCGGCGGACGAGCTGTATCGCGAGGATTCACTGAGCGGAAAATATCTCAGCCCTTCAGGGTCTTTCCGTTCCAAACGAGAGGGACAGAGCTACAGCATCAGGAAAACCCGAAGTTACTAGATAGACCTATATAGACCCATATAGATGATATAGACGTTATAGACAACGTCTATAGACAACCGGCTAACTGTATAGAAAGGTGGGATCCCGTGCTTGAAACATATAGACACTTATAGACACTTATAGTCGGGGTCTCGTCTATGTATAGTGCTTCATAGTGCTCATAGTGGGCGATACATTTCTATAGTTCTCGAGAAATCATACCAAAAATACAAAGAATAAATGATCAGATCACTGTAGCAACACATGAAACCCGTAATAGATAAGAGCGTGCCAACCTATACAGCCCGCATTTCTCCAGCTTTTCTTCACCAAACATCCTCGCGCCTTGTAGAATCCCGAACACGGGAACACCGACCATGGGATGACTTGCGCGGTGTAGTCGATCATCCAAGGTACATGCTACCAGTGTCGAAAAACAACACGGAATAAAGAAGGAGAGATTCATGTTGGCACGAGCATGACTTGACGAATCGGAGGGCTTGAATTAAATAACTTCGCCGCCACTGGAATCGTTTTTGTCGCGGAAATTTCGCGCGCCGCCAGTGTATGTGGCGGTCCCAACCTCAAGGTTTATACACAGGTTGATGTACTTGCGAGATGTTGTGCTTGTAACCCTAGCCGGGGTTGACGCCAATTGACTTTAGCGAACGGGGGGTGGAGCGATTGGGAGGGGGTTTGATGAAGTTTGCATGCTTCACTTTGAGGTATTAAAGTGTCGGTCGGGGTCTGAGAATCAGTGCAGGCATTGCCGGCTTGACTTAGCGGCGGTGACACAACCGAGCCCATATAATGTTCTTGAATGAGAGACGGCCTAGATCGGGACTTGAAGCGGCCGTGGACTGAGTCTATATTGCCATGATTTGGATGACTTGAGGACGGGAACTTGATGATCGTCATTTGCTTCTCCGGTATGGGCCTTGATGAATTGCACGAGTCGACTTCGGCTTCGAATCCGGAATATAAGCGATTAAATAATGAAAAGAGTCGTATGGTCGCGAGCGAGGCCGTGTCGAAACGGGCGGAAGGCAAAACGGAAAGGCATGCAATGCGAGAGAGCTGCGAGCTGTACGCACATGAAGTCCCAAATATTCCTTGCTGAGCAGTCGGCGATATGTGCGGGGCAAGCGATCACCGAGCTCCAAGAATCCTATCCCTTCAAGTGTGAACCTGGCCGGCGGCGGGGGAAGAGGACTGGAAGAGCGACGGGGAAGAGGACAAGCTACCAACATGCACGTGAGTATGTAAACATGAACAAGCATTGCGCACGGACCTTCCTCGACCCAACCTTTTTTCCACCAACCTCTTCCCCAGTCTTCACTCGCACCACGGCTTCGTATAGCACTTTATTGAATCACTGCTTGACCCCTCTGCCGCTGCCCGGATCTCGACGATGCCATTTTCCCTTTCTCAGCTCAAGTCTCAGCTGTTTCTTTGGTTCGTGCGCCAGCAACTTGGACTCGCTCACGGGTCAAAGCTCAATGAATTTATTAATACATACACACCATCTACACGGAAAGTTCCAGGGCCTCTGGGATGCCTACCGCATCCGGTAGTTCTCCGCCCAGGTACATCGTGTTTTATTGGCTTGATTTGCACCGCTGTTCTTTCGGACTGTTGCCATCCCGATACTTATAGATGATCAAGACAGATCAAGTCTTCGGGTGCATTCTTCCTTCTCTGCCAGCGATGCATTCATTGCCACACAATTACTGTATCTTTTCCGCTGCTTTCGTGTCTCATCTTGGTCTGGACCTCTGCTCGTTAGCTATAGATTCCTCTTTTCATGGTTGTGGATTTGCAAACGATGTAGACAAGCAGCTCTCTGCCCCAGCTTGGCTCTCTGCCCTCAACCTTTTCTGGCGGCGAAATTTGTTGCCACTCTCAGAAGCAATATGTGCACCTCGCTCTGGTGCCTCGCTCCGTGTTGGCTTCAACTTCTTAGGCGCCGTATCTTGCATTGCCCTTGCCGTTTCTTGATACTATTGCGCGGCGCCTGCACGTGGTCAATGCTCCTTGGAGTCACCAATGGACTACTCACCTCCCGCGCTTGTTGACATTCGATTAGTGAATATAGCTATCATCGCGATCCACCTGTTCGCATGTCCGTCGAGCTATTATAACCGCTCATGGCTTAACCCAACATGCATGTCATCGACTATACATACTTTGGAGTCGGTGTTCCCGCTCTGGTTCATCGCCACCTTTCCGGGTATACGAGTTTGTCGTAGCCTTTAGTTTCCCCGCAGTACACCATTGATATAATACATGTCTACCGGTTCCACAACGTCTCTCGCTGGGCCACTGATTCTGAGACCGATGAGCCTTGTGGCAGTACTGGAACCTTACAGATACTAGCAGTCTCTTAGGGAGGTTAGTAAGATAGCAGACCCATACTTGATATTCAACCTTGGCATTGTTTCGGTGCATCAAACCTCACATTGGTGTTGCGAGATGGGAGGATACTCATAGACTCCGAAAGTGAGTACCGGCCACGGAGAAATACATATAGTTACTCACACTGCGGGCAAATGCCGAGGCATGTGGACATCACATGCGCAATATGCATGTGATGACGCATGTGTTCGGCATGTGTTCGGCATGCATCGATCCAGGCCCAAAAAGCCTTTTTTCGGAGCATGCCGAACACATGAGGAACACATGGTCATCACATGCGTATTGCGCATGTGATGTCCACATGCCTCGGCATTTGCCCGCAGTGTGAGTAACTATATGTATTTCTCCGTGGCCGGTACTCACTTTCGGAGTCTATGAGTATCCTCCCATCTCGCAACACCAATGTGAGGTTTGATGCACCGAAACAATGCCAAGGTTGAATAAGACACTCATAGACACACAGAGTCCAGGGACTATTGTCATAGACCTGAATAGACCGCCATAGACATATATAGCCATATGTAGCCACCCATGTGTCTTTCATAGCATTTGGGTTTTTCCTGATGAGGTAGAGACAGGGAAGGCCAGGTGAAGAAAAAGAAGCGGGTCGGCGTGCAAGCTGGGACAGTAGGCGGGGGGATGCTTCGGAGGATTGAGGAGGATGCGCCAAGGATGCGCCATAAGCCAAGGATATGAGGAACGAGCTTCATCTGTTGAAGCATCTGTCTACGAGAGACTAGAGTTTCCCCCAGCGGCATTTTTACTTTTGTACAAAGTCGGAATAAAATAAGCGGGCTTTTCCTGTGAGTGCCAACAATGCAAGCTTACGTGTTGTGCGTATCCTGGGATATTCCTGTGCTGCAATTTACCACACCACAAACTGCGGCCTGCGGCCTCCGGCGAACATTTAAAACGCCACAACGCGGGGGCTGACACCACCTGGAGATACTTACGGGAAGGCGCAAGCGCGGATTTCCAGGAGCCGAAAACATTAAAGGAACGAGGTGAATTATTTCGAGTGAGACACTTACGCCTTGCTTGCGCCATCCACATCCCCGCTACGCATTACGAGAATCGGCGCTTATTGCTGTCATGTCTTGTGGTCACACAACAGCCGGTAGTTGCTGGTTAAAGCTTCAGGCACGCAGAAGGGTTACCCGGAGATCTCAGTGTCAGTAACCCTGAGCATCAAAATGACCCGCGCTGAAATCATATCTCAAGTATCAACTTCCTGCGCGGTCGAAGCGCATGCCGAAATTGCTGGAACCGGCCCATCTGTCCGGTGGTGCGACACGGCCAGTTTCATTGCTACTTCCCATCAGTCCCGGTAGCGTAAAGACCGGGGAACAATAGGCAGTGGGCACAGTTTCAGGGCTTCCCAAAATAATATTCTGGCGTGCCGGAGCGGCGTTTGCTACCGATGGTTTCGGTCGAAATGAACACTAAAACAAATTTTGAATGTATGAAGGTTCCGCGCCATATCCGTTAGGAGTTTCGCATGGGTCAAATCAATTCCCAGCCCCCAAATTTCGATGTCTGGAAACTGATGCCCAATGGCAGAATTTCGACATGTGGGTGAGCCGAGCAGAAACTGCCCACTTATGGTGCAATTTCCGAGCTGCTCAATTTGTTGCGGATATTATACAGTCGGCTGACACCAATACTTCCCTTCCGACGAAACCAACTTAACTCCGGTGCGAGTACTCATTCAAGCCGATGACATAGGAGATGCTTAGCATGCGATCCAACCGCATAATTGTCAAGATCAGTGACAAAACAACGGTGCATATAAACTTGCGCCGCATGAATTCGCCCTCCCCGAGCAAATTAACAGAATGCTTCCCCTTCTTACTCTAATTCTCAGCACCGCGGCGACTGTTATAGCAACATTACCAACTCAGCTCGTGTACCAGTCCCCGACCGGCTTCCCCTTCGAAAATATCGCGGTTCGACCATCGGGGAAGCTGCTACTTACATCCGTCTTTTCACCCACTTTAAACACACTCGATCCCGCTTCCACGAATGCGACACTCGTTGAGGTTCACACCTTTCCCAACAGCACAAGTTTAACTGGCATTATCGAGTACGCGCCCGATGTCTACGCAATGGTAGCCAGTACCCTCGACACTACGACGCGCCGAGCTGTTCCAGGAAGCATCGTAATCTGGGGCATTGACTTCACAGCGGACCCCGCCGCGGTGAAACGAATCGCCGGGATCCCCGACGGCACGCTGAACGGCCTCTCCACCGTCCCCGGCGCGCCAGCCCTCATCCTCGTGGCGGACTCCGCTCTCGGCGCAGCATACCAGATCAATGTACAGACCGGGACCGTGCGAACAGCGGTCCAAGACGCAGCCCTGGCCCCAGACGCGCCCACGGTCGCCATCGGGATCAACGGACTCCATGTCCGCGCTGGCGAGCTCTACTTCACCAACTCTGCCCTTCAGACGTTCGCGCGCGTGTCCATCTCCGTGGACGCCGTGGGAGTGCACCAGGCAGGCGTGGTGCAGGTGCTCGGGACGGTGCAGTCGACGCAGCCAGCGTCAGTGGCATTCTTCGACGACTTCGCGCTGGACAGCGCGGGGCGCGCGTGGATTGCAACGCAACCTGGGTCGCTGACCCTATTTTTCCAACTTGCAAATGGGACTTGGACGCAGGAGACTGTAGCGGGGGATCCTGACGCGAGCAATGTGGTATTCATGGTTCCGACGGCCGCAGCCTTTGGGCGCCGGAAAGGGGAGGACAAGATGCTTTATGTGGTTACGCTTGGGGGCCAAGTTGTGCGTGTCAATACAGCGAGCGTTTAGCTGTACAGTATAGCCAACCAACCAGATATGTACTGGGGTGGAAGTACGAGTTTTAAAGTGAAACTTTTCAACGCACATAAGTTGCAGCTCGTCCGCAAGACGCGCCTCCAGCGCCCGAGGGATTGGTGTTCGAGGAGCGGATAAACTGGATGATAATCAGCTTGACGAGCTCGATTCGCCGAGGCAAGCCCGGATCGCGAGGACGATAAAGGATGAGTCGTTACGTGTTTGGCCCGGCATCATTTGATCCCGGCACCCACCTTGTCCTCCGCGCTCACCTCCTTGACTGCGCCAAGTGTCAAGCGTGTGACTTCACTCGCTGCGCTTCTGGCCTCGAACTCATGGTGCGT
The DNA here is from genome assembly GCA_029289555.1 of Mycena latifolia. Classification (NCBI taxonomy): domain Eukaryota; kingdom Fungi; phylum Basidiomycota; class Agaricomycetes; order Agaricales; family Mycenaceae; genus Mycena; species Mycena latifolia. The sequence goes on along the minus strand of JARJLE010000158.1, from coordinate 73,092 downwards.
TCGAGTAGTTTTCAATTTGCTTGGTCCTCGAACACATCTCCGGCCGCGACTGTCTTCAGTGCGTGGCAGTCTTCTTTCATGCCTCAGATCCGGACGGGAAGCTAGTAATAAACAACGATGATAAAAAATGGCACACCTTGGGACCTCGGCCTGGACCTGGAACCGGAATTACAGGTAAGTACTCCGCGGGACCAAATTTTCTAGTTGGTCCCTAAAACTGGCCCATTCCAGTTTCAATGCACCATCTCCTCAGTGCCCTCACTCACCGGTCTTGCCTCAAGACAAATCCCCTCCTCGCCCTGTTACCGTTGACATACGCCGGATCTCCGGAGTCAATAGCTACCTTCTCATTCTTTGGCTTAGGTGCATCTTATCTGGCTCTGTCGAAACAATCCTCTCCGTACACTGTCCTCGCGGCGCCTCTGCTTCTTCCCAGAATGGTGGCTATCCTTGCTTGTTCTCAGTGTGGTCCAGCCCTAACCTCTCAACAGCTGTGTAATATAAATCATCCCTGTACGCAAGCGTCTGACCCTCCCGGTGCGAGCAAACTCATCCAACTTCCCGGCGCATAGAGTTCTATCATCAATCTATCATGCAACATTTCTTGGCTATTGCTCACCTCCATCAAACGAATTGAAAGCATGAAAGTCGCTGCAAGTGTGATATTTTAATGTCCGTCGCTGGAGGGAGCGCCTCAAAAGAAACAAAAGATGTAACGATTTGCGCATTGCGCTTCGTCTTACATCTAGGTGTGGCTGTGAGGCCCAGAATGCGCATGAGATTAGCCAATGAGCGAGAGCCGCTGCTCTCTGGCACAACGTGAGGATCCTGGCGCGGATACCCAACGTTGGCCCTGGGAAACAAAATTAAGTAGATAACAAATAGAGCGAAAATGAACGGGAAAGTTGAATCGCATGAAGCAATAGCACTGAATGTGAGGTGGATGGGAGGCCAAAGAAACCCGCCGGCGAGCAAGCAGAACGTGGCGCTCGTGAATCGGGGAGCATCAAAATTTCGGGCCGCGGGGTAATCGGCCGCCACCGAGTTTCCCGGTGCCGAATGATGCTGGCAACGTGACTCGAGATCAGGAACAAACAGCCCTCATCCACGACCACGATGATCTTCGCTCAAGAACTCATGGACTTGATACTCGAAGAAGTCAAGGCCAGCGGAGAGGCAACAGAAACATTCAAATCCTTCTCGTTGGTTGCGCACAGGTTCCTCGCATCTAGCCAGCGATATCTCTTCCGCGCGCTCACTGTGGAACGCTCGAGCGCCGAGGAGCTGTCCTGGATCCTCGAGGACGCCCCGCATCTCGCGTCCTACGTCCTCGATCTCACCTTCAATTTCGACATCGGGGAGCGCGGATCTCGCATTGGATCCGGAGTCCGCGACAACGACGTGTACGTTGCCTTGGTGTCGATATTCACCGTACTTGGGAACGTCAAATGTCTAAGCCTCCCGTGGTGGAGCGCCGACTCGCTGCCTGCAGATGTCAAGTCCGTCTTCATCCGCTTCCTTTCCCTCCCTTCTCTCGAAGCGCTCGTGTTCGTCCGTAGTGTAGCCCCGCCCCTGCGCGCCATCCACGACCGCGGCATACCCGCTTCACTAATAATCTATGCGCTTTCGTCCTATAAGGACGTGGCCCTAGACCGCGGTTTTCAAATCTATCCCGACAAACAATTCATTCCGATCCCTGCCCCCTCATCTCCCCCGGCACGACAAACTCTGGACGTCCACGTCACTTCCGACATAAACATGATCGGGTTGCTTCTCAGCCCTGCACTCGCGCAAGAGACTGAGAACGTAGATCATCTCAAGATCTCCGTCACCTCGCGATATGACTTCTTCGATCGCTTCAAAAAGCTTCGCTGCCTCCGGACTCTTCGCCATCTCGAGCTCCGATTCTTTACTCGTACGTTCTCCCTAAGGTCGCTGGAGCGCTCTTCTTACCTCCCTGAAGCCTACACACGGCGCCCGATTGAACTCCCCGCGCTCCCGTGCCTTCGGCAGCTGACTCTCCGCGCGCCGGTGCGCAATTTGGAGGTTCCTGATAGCGTGTTGTCCATTATCTCGCGCCTGGCGGCGGGGGCGCCCGGCCTCAAGGACATTGTGGTCATCCTGACCCTCACGTCGCCCGTCGACGAAGACATCGAAGCCTACGTCAATGTCTCGCCCGCTGCCGTCATCTCGGACGCCTCGCTCGCCAACCTCGAACACCTCCGCCATGCAACTTTCTCCATCAACGCGGAGGCCGCCCTCATGGCATCGTTCACGCAGAGGATGGAGGCGCGATTTTATCGCACACAGGCCGCCGGACGTCTCGCTTTTGTGCGTCGGGAGGGCCACGATGACGCCGTGTACTCAGGGCGGCATTCGTCGATGTGTTCTGTCGTATCGTGGTCTGAAAAGTAGACTGGCATACTAAGAGTGTATACGGCAACGGGTAAGCTCGGAAATCTCGAAACTTGATGGGTAGAGATTTCCTTATTTAGTAGTCATGTGATTTTCCGTGACACGGCGCGTTACCGCGAGAAAAGATGCCTTCTGCTACTTCGCGCGCGGCCGAGGAGGCAGCGCGTCGCCGCAAACTCCTCCTCGCGGCATGTTGCTTTATGTGAATGGTCTTTCTTGCAGTTGTCCTTTATGCCTCGCCATGGTATTGGAAGCAGCCGTACCATACCTCTGCTTTGACCGGTGAAGCGTGGGTGCAGGAGCTGATTATCGGCCATCCGGATCGCATTAAAACGGAACTCGGGATGCACCTACACGTCTTTCTGGCCTTTGTTTCTCAGCTCCGTGTTGTTGGCGGCCTCGCCGACTCCCGGCATGTTACACTACGAGAGCAGGCAGCAATTTTCCTGTATACATGCGTAACAGGTTTATCACTGCGCCATGTCGGTGAGCGCTTCCAGCGGTCGACAGACACCATTTCCAAGTATTTGTGTCCCTGTTCATTTCAATCTCTTATCCACTGAATTTTTTCCACAGATACTTCCGCCTCATCTTGATCACCGTTTCCTCTCCACCTTTTTACTCCTTCTATGTCCGACTCCCTCCCATCCATGCACCTGTCCCGCCTTCAATTCGCAATAATCCCAAATGGTTCCCATTTTTCGAAGGTGCTCTAGGGTCCATGGATGGAACCCATATAAATTCCTGTCCGGGTGCGGCTGACCGACAGGCATCTCGTAATCGCAAAGGCGGAGTTACCATGAACTGTCTTGCCTGCTGTTCTCAGGAGATGGTTTTCCTGTATATCCTGAGCGGGTGGGAAGGCTCTGCTGCTGATGCCGCAATCTATCTGGATGCCCGCCTCAGCGATCTCAATATACCGGAAGGCAGGTATTATTTGGCGGATGCAGGTTTCGGGAGTTGTGACGCTGCTCTCGTCCCATATCGTGGAGTTCGGTATCATCTGGCAGAGTGGGGAAGGGCCAGTGTAAGGTATTATCAGACTGGTCCTCAGCTTTATTTTAAACTAAGCCTTTCTTTTTTCAGACCGGCAAACAAGGAAGAACTGTACAATTTGCGACATGCTTCTGCCCGCAATGTTGTGGAGCGCATTTTCGGAGTCGTCAAAAAGCGCTGGGCTATCCTCACTCACCCGCCACAAGTCGACCTGGACATTCAAGCCCGGGTGCTCCCTGCTCTCGCTGCAATTCACAATCTCATCATGAAGCACGACCCGACGGACATTGACGACTTTGAAGGGGAACATGATCCTGACCCTGGTTACATCGAGGACTACGGAGAGCTTGCCCGAGGGCCCACATCGCGAAGGGAGAAAGCTCGAGCAGACAAACGGCGGGACGACATTGCACAAAAGATGTGGGACAGCTATCAAGCCATTTTGCGTGAGCGGGGGGATGAATTGGGAGAGGAGTAGTTGCAACAAAACTATCTACGAAGCAATCCCAACTTTGCGCTTGACCCACATGATGCGCAAGTCCTCATCGTCAAGCGAATCATATACATCCACTGCCATCTTGCTTGCCTCTAAGACCTCGAGAAGAAGGACGAGCTTGCCCTTATCCATCCACGTCTCCAACTCCTGCGCGCGTTTGATAGCTGTTTTGAGACGAACCGGAGTCGGCGGCATTTCAGTATTGGAAGTCGATGGATCGAAGGCCGTGCGGAAAATTGCATTGAAATCGGTGATCTGGTCAGCAACGTCGTGAAGAGCGGAGGCACCAGTGTGCGAAGTGCGCGGCTTCTTCGTCGTTCCCGTCGCGGGGTCCGCCGCTGCGCGTTTACGAGGTGCGGGTGTTTTCGGGACTACCTAGTACATGAGCTCAATATTAGCAAAAGGATCATGAAGGATGCATTGCCCACGCACCTCGTTCTCCTTGTCGCTATCATCGTCACTATCCTTCTGCAGCTGCTTGTCCTTCTCTAGGGCTTCGAGGTCCCAATCAATGCTGTGACCATCGTAGTTTTCATCGTCTAGCTCCGGCTGAGATTGGTGCAACACAGCCGTGGCTTGGAAACCCGGACGAAAGACATGATTACCGCGCGCAGGAGCGTCCGGAATCAGCCTCTGGAACGCCTCGAGGTGGCACCATCCATTGTTCCGGAAGGGAGCAGCCTTGGGGTTCTTTTCCACCCAGGCATTCCACGTTCCTTCATTGGCTGGACCGATACAAGCCCCGAGCTCGTTGTCCCAGGCCCAGCCGGAGTTCCTCGTGATGTCACGTACGATGTAGAACAAGCCCTTGAGCTATGGTAAATGATTAAGATGAATTTGCGTGCATGAATTTCGATTGCGCACCTTTCCGTATTTACTTTTGCACGTCTCTGCCGTTTTCGGCCCGCCTTTGGTGGTCCCTTTGTTAACCTCGATGGCAGCAGAGTTCCAGAACGTTTTGGTGAAGTTTGCGCCTTCCCCTGCCTCTGCAATCCTCTCCAGCGCGAGGTCCATGAGAGTTTTTTCGTTCAGTGCTGTCCAGGAGGCCTGCTGTTTTTTCGTCGGTGCGGAAGCCGCCTGACGCGCCCTCTCGGACTCTGCTAGAAGCACAGGGTCGATAGGGATCTCGTTCTGGGTATTGCTTGGTTGCGCCATTACGGGAGGCGGCGTTGACGCGACGTTGACGCGATGGCGATGCCGAGATAAGTCGCGGACGCGAAGAGTCACAAGGGGTCACTATGTGTCACAAAGGGTCACGATTATGCAAGCTTTCTGAGACTACTACAAAAGGGAATCCGTGCCCATCAAGTTTCGAGAAAACCCGTTGCCGTATACACTCTAAGGGATCGCGTTCGCTAGTGGTTCAGGTGACACCTTTATTGAGCTATATTTATGTGTGGGCCATTCTTCAACATTCCAGACTCTCAACGCTCCATCCGTCATGAATCCCATCGAGCCGAATGTTATAATCCCGGTGCTGCATCTCTTGAACTCGAATTTCCCAGTTCGTCTCTAGCCCCATCGTAAGCTGATTCGCACGGAAGCTTTCACGTCACCTCTCGTTTATGTAAGATCTCTTTTTTTCATCCGCACGGCTCCATCTATCGCCGGCGGTAATGGCCATTCTCCATTGGATTTCCAAACCACTCGTCTTCAGGTATGCTCAATGCTTAAACTTCACAGGATATACAACCCCAAGTCAGTCCTCGACATATTCTGGCGGCAACTCTTCCACCTGTCTCGCGGGCGTCAAACGCAACCCACTGTCCGTGTGCAGCATTAGATCTGCGGGAGGCACAGCCGGCGCGTGCTCCCTCAACGCCTGCATCTGCTCGCGCTTCATCGCAGCCAGTCGTGTGCCTTCGCTCGGCGCGCGCTGGGTGCCAAGAACCACCTGGATCTCCGCCGTCTGGGCCTGTAGCTCGCGTATATGCTCCTCCAAAGCAGCATTGTAGTGTCCTTGCTCAGAGCCTGCTTCGACATCGGATGATCCCCCAAGAAATATGCGGCCGGTCTTTTTCCTGCGTCCCGCGCGCCGTTTTAAAAATATGACCACAGCCGCCACGCCGGCTAGGAGCATCAGCCCGCCGAGCACGCCGCCCACAATGCTCCCGATAGGAGGGTCTGATGAGGGACCTTTCTGATTCTGTCCTTGAAGCACAGATGAAGTGGCCGGAGCGGCCGATGTTGATGTGGTTGACCCTGAGGTAGTGCTGGATGCGAGCTGCGTCACCGGCGTGTCATCGATTCAGACCCTACATCGTCTCTTAAGCAACCCGTGGCGAGGTGAAGAAAGATGCCACGCACGTATACAAAATAGAGTCCATGAACATGTTCGGCCCGGTGGTAACAACGAGCGTATGCGTCCCGTTGGGCAATGAATTGTTAAGATATGACAGCCAGACTGAGCGTCGAGAATTATGTCCTGAGACGAGATGCTGTCATGCGCCCCAGTATTGTCAACCTCAAATTGGCAGACCCCCTCCAGTGGGCAGCGGACGAAGGCATAGACGGCGGTCCCTTGAAACGAGTCAAGTCTCGAAACATTTTTCAAACCTCAAGGACTCACCAACGAAGGGAATTGTTATCCGGCAAGATTCGGGAAGGTAAGTAAATGTGTGGTTATCCGCCTCGGACCCAAATTCGCAGGGATTCGGGTTCGTCGCGTTTCCGTCACATCGCTGGATGGTGCAGTTGTATTGCATAAATGGACTAGTGTCTTCGATCGTGACGTTGACGAGCGCGGCGCGGCCCCAAGCGCCGAACGAGGCCGCCAGGAAGGCGAAGATTAAAACATGCGAGACCATATTGTAGGGGAGGAAAAGGAAAGGGGCGACTCGGAGACAGCGACAGCGACGAAGAAAGAGCACAGGTTCCCTGCAAGCATGGTGACCGTCAATCAAGTAGCTGGATAGATCGGGAGGTCATCACTGCGAAGTGGCTGCCGCGTGAGGATCTTGGGCTCATTTCCGAGACATACCAGCTTTAAAATAAGCACAGCGATGAGAAATCAGATTGAGAAGTGGACTTGGCTGTCAACAATCTGATACTGTACAATGATGAAACCTAAAACACAGCCGCCCTGACGCTACCTTCCGGGGCCTCTGAGATTTCAAGGTTTCATTCCTTTATTGCATCGTAGCCGGTTTGCCGCAGCAGCGAAGATGGGCAGGGCAGTTGTTGTAGGCAGATTGGTAGTGTTCGGAACGATCATTTGGCGTGAGGAGGGGTTTAGTTCACCCTGCTCGTTGTAATCAATCAGATAATTCTGAGAATTCTAAGTTTTAACCCAAGAAGCATAGGTGCCAAGCCAGAGTGCCGTCAATCTCCAAGAGGCTCGCTGCTCGACATTTAGATAGCACCAGATGAAGTCAAGAGGCTACGGTCTACTTGAAAGGTATTTATAGTCCGAGATGCGTCGCATTCAACTTCCCAACCACGGCGTTCAGGGTGAGTCAGACGCCCATAGGTCTTGCGAGCGTCCAAGCAACGTCCAAGCTAGTCTTAGCCAAGTCCAAGCGCGAGGCGGCATTCCTGGGTGAAGTGCGGAATCAGGAAGCGAGGACGAGATGACAGTCGAATTTCGCTCTGTCGACGAGATTGTCCAGAAATTGGCCTGGACAGCCCAATGCGCGAGTCGCTCAGTGTGGGATGAAGTCAAGCTGGCATTGATGGCATCACACTGCGGACCACCGGACCGAAGCCCCTTGAACCAAAGTCGAACGTAGTTGTTCCGCGGTGGGCCTGAAGTGCGCACTGTCGCGTTGTTGACTTGAGAGCGAAATAATTTGAGCGGCACGATGGTCTTGATCTGCGTAAGATCTTCCGTAGTACAGGCAGGCAGTTTTCGCGATGTTCAATCTTCCAAGATATTCTTCGGCTTCTTCCAAGGCATGTTTCTCCTGAAACATCGGATCAAGTGGTTGTTGAGGTCGCGCGCTCTGCCTCTGTTCTGTGACGCTACCGCTTCACTCACCTCGAATCGCGACATTCGATTCTCGTTCCGGGGAAGAAATTCTTCGAAGATGCTAAAAAGCAGCGTCCAGTCGGTCACGGGATCGTGTCTGGTCCGCTGTAGTGCAGTATATCTGTTTATGCACGAAGTGAACGAAGCAGCACCTGGCGAAGCAGATCGCTCTTCATCTCGTTTCCGCACTTCGAAGTTCATCTTGTGGCTCACCGCGGAGTATACATCATTTGTACATTATCTATCATCTTCAGTGTAGCCCCCAGCTTGGGACTCATGACGTGATGTACAAAAGAAATTGTGAGCCTAGAGTTGAAACGCTTACCTCAAAATCACCGCCAAAATTCTTTGCCGCTGGTTTCCCAAATTACTACGTGAGTCAAATCTCGAATTTTATTGATGTGCTGAGAGCCCATTTAAATATCTCTTTCCCTCAGTTCCAGGTTTAACGTTAGCTTCAAATTGAACCCTTCCGGTGTTAATCTATCAGCAAGTTGAAAAACATCGCAGGGTTGTACATCTGGAAGTCTCGGACTAAGAAACACTTCGGAACCGTCTGATGGGACTGTATTTGATGGCAGTTTGATCCATGTTGAAAATAGTTAAGAAGGAGGTCTCCGGAGTGCTTGTGATGGTGGAATCAGTGACATACTGTGTGTCCTGCATGGCACGCAAGAAACATGATAGTATAGTCAAGAAGCATCAGAAATAATTTGATGCACACCCGACGTGCACCGTTTGAGGTTGCGGAGGATTATACATGTTTGAACTTGCACCTCATGATCCGTGGACTCCATTAGGTCGATCACATGTGCCAAGAAGCCTGTACTGAGTATGTGCATTGCGCCATCGGTGGATTTACATATTTGAGCGAGAGCACGGGCGGCACTCCTGCAGACGGGAGGATCGGTATTCCTACCTCGAAAATAAGCATGACATTTGATGGGGATGATATTTGAGGAGCACTCACAAGAGGGATACCAGCTGCGGGCACAGCTTAATCTCTACGATGGTGGCCCTGATGGAGTCATGACATGCCAGTTCTGCCAAGACCTTACATGTTCGTCTTCGCACTCCAGTGGATCCAAGCATGCCGGGCAGGTAATCTAGCACATGCACAGCCATAGCAGCTTTTGCAGCTTCAAGGGACTTGGAGATTGATTCCAAAGCCCACAGCGCCCTCCGGGTGACATCGAAATTTTCATCGCTGGGGTCAAGTTAACACTCTCGTCATCCATCGGAAGAATGCATGACTCACCTCAAGAGGGATACAAGCTGTGGGCACGGCTTAATGTGTACAATTGCATCCCTGATGGTGCTGTGTTTTGCCAGCACTGCCAAGACCAGACATGTCCATTCACGCACTCCGGCACTCGAAGATCGAAGCAGGTCAGGCATGCAATCCAGTACATTGGCAGCTATAGCTGCCTGGGCGCCTTCAAGCAACTCGGAGATTGATTTCAGTGCCCACAATGCCCTCCAGGTGACCTCAATATTTTCATCGCTGGATCAAAGTCAACCCACTTGTCATCCATAGGAAGAAAGCACGACTAACCGCAAGAGAGACACAAGCTGTGGGCACAATGGTACACGGACAATCAGACCCCTGATGGAGTCGTGCCTTGCCAGGACTGCCAGGACCACACATGTCCATTCACGCACTCCAGCGCTCGAAGATTGAAGCAGGCCAGGAAGATGATCTAACACATTGGCGGCTATAGAAGCCTCTGCAGCTTCAAGAGTCCCAGAGATTGATTTCAATGCCCACAGCGCCCTCCAGGTGACATCAACATTTACATCGCTGGGTGGGATTAACAGTCTCGTCACCCATCGGAAGAATGCATGACTCACCTCAAGAGGGATACGAGCTGTGGCCAGAGCTTCATGTGTACAATTGTGCTCCTGATGGAGTCATGCTCTCCCAGCACTGCCAGGACCACACAGGTCCATTCACGCACTCCAGCACTCGAAGATCGAAGCAGGTCGGGCACACAATCTAACACATTGGCTGCTATCACAGCCTCTGCAGCTTCAAGGGACTCGGAGATTGATTTCAGTGCCCACAGCGCCCTCCAGGTGACATTAACATTTTCATCGCTAGGTCCAAGTCAACCCTCTTGCCATCCATCAGAGGAACACATGACTCACTGCAAGAGAGATACGAGCTGTGGCCACAGCTTCATGCGTACAATTGTGCTCCTGATGGAGTCGTGCTCTCCCAGCACTGCCAGGACCACACAGGTCCATTCGCGCACTCCGGCATTCGAAGATCGGAGCAGATCGGGCACACAATCTAACACATTGGCTGCTATTGCAGCCTCTCCAGCTTCAAGGGACTCGGAGATTGATTTCAGTGCCCACAGCGCCCTCCAGGTGACATCAACATTTTCATCGCTGGGTGGGATTAACAGTCTCGTCACCCATCGGAAGAATGCATGACTCACCGCAAGAGGGAGACGAGCTGTGGGCACAACTCCATGCGTACAATTGTGTTCCTGATGGAGTCGTGCTCTCCCAGCACTGCCAGGATCACACAGGCCCATTCACGCACTCCAGCGCTCGAAGATCGAAGCAGGTCGGGCACAGAATCCAACACATCGGCGGCTATAGCGGCCTGTGCTCCTTCAAGCGATATGGAGATTGATTTTAGTGCCCACAGTGCCCTCCAGGTGACATCAAGATTTTCATCGCTGGGTCCAAGTTAACACTCTAGTCATCCATCGGAAGAACACATGGCTGACCGCAAGAGGGCCACGAGCCGCATGTATGGCCTCACACCCAGGACTGCCGGCAGTGTTGTGTCGTGGTCCCCGAGCACTGCCAGAATCCGACACATTGCCTCCCGGACCTTTGCATCTGGCGAGCTTAGGAATTCGTCACTAAGGCGTAACACAAGTGAATTTGCGACAGCTTGGGCATTGTTCGGCGAGGAAGATCTGGCCCCTAGCTCCCACAGAATTTTGGCCTTCGTATCGGAGGACACATATTTGTACCTTTAGAAACAGTCAGTGATATGGCTTGAAGGAGCAAGTGGGAGGGACATCATACGCGAGATAGCTTGCGTAAATCTCCACATCTTCTACTGCCAGCGGCCCCCCTCGCTTCTTTGCGATGAAGTCCGATACGGCCCGGTGGTACTGGAACCGCATCAGGGGCTTCGCGACTGCATGCAGATTGATGGTGGGCCCGATCCAGTTCCTATCCGACCAGTAGCTGCGTACGCTGTCGAGCGTCGGCTGGCGGGTTAATGGGTGGAACATGGAAGAGAGAGAGAGAGTGGCTAACAGCTTTGCTGATGCTGTGCTCTGACACACAATTGCTGTATCACCGCCTACCGGCCCAAATGGGAGCGTGAGAAGGCGTCGAGAGGCGGTGTCCACAGCCACTGGGAGCGGGTGGCGGGGAAGCGCCAATTTTTTGTTGTCGTCACTGTCGGATTCGTTGCTTTGGCCCACGTCTTCGTCCTCCGACTCAGTATTCACAGATCATTTGCCCTTAGTAGTAGTCTTTCTCGATCTTGCTCTCGATTGGACATTTTGATTCCGCGCGGGCCAGGTTCAGGGAACCGTTCAGCATATCCTCGACCCATCTCTGAAAAAATTCAGGCTCAGGGTCTGAGACGACCGGGAGTCACCGCCGTGTATCTACAAGAAACTCGGAAGTCCTACTTATTCACTGAAAAGTGTGTTAGGCTTGCAAGTGATGATATGTCCACTGTCTTTGCGCATATTTAAAGTTTTCGTGGATGTCACGCCGTTACAGAACAGTTAGAAACACGGCGAGGCAACACTACAAATATATGAGGGTTGATTTCAAGCCTTCACTCCTTTATTGCCGAGAATCGTAACCAGTTTGCCGCGGCAGTGAAGCTGGGCAGGGTAATTGCTGTCGGCAGATGAGGTAATGTTCGGAACGATCACTTGTGGCGTGGGGAGGGGGTTTGAATTTTTCCTGCCCGTGGGTCTTGCGAGCGTCCAACAGTAAGGCGGTATTGCTGGGTAAAGTGCTGCAGCCGGATCAGAAAGCTAGTATTCTAGGACAGCAGTCGAAGAACTAGGTAATGTTCCGGTGTGTCGGTGGGATCGTCCAGGAATTGGCTTCGACAATCCAGTATGGGATTGGCTGGGATGAAGTCGAGCTGACATTGATGTTATCACAGTCCCACCGGCCCGAAGCCCGCTGAGCGCTGAACCGTGGTTGAATCGAGTTATTCCGAGTCGGGCCTCGAGTTAGCATTGGCGCGTTGGTGACCTGGTCCACTGAGCGGAGCATATGAGTGAGATCTATTGCCGGAACAATCGTCGATGTTCACCACGGGGAGCTCTAACATCGCTTGCGGCCTTAAACCAGTTTTAAATCGTATGATTCAATTGCGCTTCTCGTGAAGGCTACGAAGGGTGAAGGCGATACGACCATGCATTGTAGAAGCGAATTCCTCGAAGAAAAACTACGTCCCTGGAGAATTCAGCCTGGCCTGTAACACGGCTCCGAGACGGGACCGGTGTTTGACCCTAGCTCGGGGTCTGAGACGACGGAGAATCATCGCCGCATGTCTACGAGAAACTCGGAGGTCTTACTTAGTCAGTGCATCGTGCGTTGAACTCGACTTCCTTCGCGGCCCTATTTTCGTGGATGCCATGCCCTCTCAGAACAATTAGAAGACAACGCTACAAATAGTCAGGTATTATGATGAGGGTTGAATTTTGGTTGAATTGTTGACTGATTTGAGTCCCCGATATTGATCCCTCGTCTCACAGCCGAAACTTGACAGTTAATAATGTCCCAGGCATCCGAAACCTCCGGAAGGCGTGGTTGAGGCTGCCAAGAGTTGTCTCAGTCGACCGCCGGCGCTAAAGTTGGAAGCGAATGAATGAAGGAGCCGACCTCGCGCCGCCGGCTCCGATGTGTAACGGACGTTGACAGATCTGCGTGAAGAGCGGCTTTTTACATGCTTCCCCGACGCTTCCCGTCTCTTTTACACCGTCGTTCAACATGTGGAATAGGACAAATCTTAGCTTCGCTTTCCCATTTTATGCCGAAAGAAATGCTCTACTAATTCAGTTACTCAGTGCGTACTACACATGTTGGGTTGATGCAACATGATGATGCAACATGATGATGATCAAGGGGCCTGGTTACTGTTGCCATCATGCGCACAAGAACACCGCCACTCGGTAGACACACGGCCATCACACCCCTCCTCGTGCGGGGATTTGGGCCCGCAATTTGCGACCAGATCTGCGGCTCGCAAATCAGAGGCTCCTTAAAAATGCGAGTGGGTAACGGAAGACCCCTACATTTATCCGATCCCTCTCTTTCTCCTCTCTTCGCTTCGACAAAACGAACTCATGATCTCTTCTACCCTCGTCGCCCTCTCGGCCTTCATTCTTTCTGCCTCGGCCAACCAGATCCAGAGTCAAAGCTCGACGTGTATGGCTTTCCATGCTGCTCTTCACGTTCAGTAGTAATTGACCGGCGCCGGGCGACTAGTCTATAATGCCGGAATCCAGGGCTGCTTCAGTGCCGCTGAAAACACGGACGGCGAACCGCTCGTCATCCACGACTGCAACACCGAGGCCCTCGTGAACCAGGACTTCAACGCCACCTTTGCCATCCGCGGCAACACGAGTCCCTCCCCAATCACGGTGTTCGGCGACAAGGTGGGTTCCTGCATCTGCTTCTCGTCGGACCGCGTTCATGCTCATCCGCCGGGGATAGTGCATCGATGTGACTGGTGGCGTCAACGCAGTCGGCACGAAACTCCAGATCTGGACGTGCACAGGCGGCCCCAACCAAAAATGGGTAAATACGCTGGATGGTGCGTGTCTTGTTGTGTTCTAACTTCCAGGTACCAAGCGCCTAATATCCCTGAAGGACAGTTTCAATGGAGCGGCACTGACAAGTGCATCGACCTCACCGACGGCCGCATCACGGACGGCAACGTCCTACAGCTCTGGACGTGCAGCTCGGGCAACCAGAACCAGGAGTGGCGAAGCGCGCCGAATCCCGATGCGCAGGGGTGAGTCCTTCGTACGCTCCATCTCCCAGCTGAGCTCAACCATACGCTCGCAGCCCCCAAATCATCCTGGGTGGGAACCGTACGTATCACTTCTGCAATTCACTGCCTATGCTAAATTTCAAAACGCAGCGCAAGTTCAGCCCGCTCCGAGTAAGCCTTTACTCGGCGTATTTCCCGTGCCTCAACTGACTCTGTTGGACGCGCAGTCACTGGCCAACCCTTCTGCGTCGGCGCCGCCGAGAACGCCGACGGTGCGGAGGTCATTCTTGTCGGCTGCGGCATCAGCAACGCCGGCCCCAACTTCCCCAACGCCAACTTCAACTGGACCGCCCCCTTCGCGCCGCTCACAGGCACGCTGACGACCTTTGGTAATAAGTGCCTCGACGTGCCGGACGGCAATACCGCCAACGGCGTCAAGCTTCAAATCTGGACGTGCGCCGCGGGGAACACGAACCAGCGCTTCCAGATCCACCGCCAGCAGATCGAGTGGGCGGGCACGGGCAAGTGCCTCGACCTCACCAACGGGAACTCGACCATCGGGAACCCCGTGCGTGCTTTCTTCCCTTGTCCTCTTCGCGCGACATACTGACAAACATTCATTGCGCCGCGTAGATCCAACTCTGGGACTGCGCCGTTCCCGACAACAACGCCAACCAAGACTGGCAGCTCGATACCGTCCAGCCATTCTGAGCATTGATACTTACTTCCATCGATCCACCCCTGCACACACGTGCAATTCCCCTCGTTAACGTGTTATACGGACAATTTATCAATAGTAATGGGTTGAATGCAGTACCGGTCCGATGAAGGTCAGAATGCGCCTCAAACTACCAGAGCCTGAGAGTGTGTGCACTGGTGGGGCACGGCGCCTCTGCGGCGTGCCTCCGATTTCCGTTCGTTCTATTCCAATACCTCGAGAAGTCGGGGACTCAAACTCCTGCAAACGCGAACTGTAGCGCTCAAACCAACTACTTCCCCGGTTTATCGCTCCTCCGTCGACAATGTGCTCACTTTCCAGTCAGTCGGCTTACATGCCATCTCCGCGCTTAAGAATTTGCGTCAAACACACTTCGAATCTCGGAGTTATACCAGGCCCCCCCCCCGCTAAATCCCATAGTTTTTCTTCAGAGAATTTGCGTCTTTAAGGCTCTGGCCGCGTTCAAGCTGGCCACCAAGAGAAGTGCAACGGAATAATACGATTGAGAACTGTTTGCGACCGCCCGCGATGTTAGAGCTCCCCAGCGGTTGTTCTAACAATAAATCCCGTCATTCTCCTCAAATGAGTTCGCTCCCAAGTCAGCAAGAGGTCAATGCGAACTCCTGCCCAATTTTCCCGCCGACGGCAGCCACTCGTAAAATTCCCGTATGCCGGGATCTGCCGCTATATGCTCAGACTTGACAAAATGATGAAAGAGAGCTTAGAAATACTAGAAATAGCGCTCCAATTCCATTTTGACTTTGAGACGGCACCTGGTCAAAACCCGGGAGCCCGACGACAGTCCATAGCAGTCCATGCGGACGAGAGCGGAGATCAGCGGAGTTTGAAACACTACTTGCTTCCTACCATCATCATCGCTCGTCTCTGTTGCCTCCGCTTCTCTTTCTCTCCTCTCATGCCCTCCGGATTGCTCCTAAATCCGGATTTCACTTCTGTCGACCCGATGCGGTAGGGCAGCAACGAATCCGACGAATCTCGACCGACGGTGGCGGCTACACTCTTCCACAATATCCAGCTCGTCTGCGCGCCTCATCAGTCTTAGCCTCGACATTTGGCGAGTCCCTTCTTCATTCCAGTAGCTTAGATCCTCACCCGGATACAATTTAATTATAGGACTCCCTAATATATCCTTCATTATTGACCGCACTCTCAGAAACCAATAAAATGGGGTTTGAGACACGAGATTCTATGAACAAGTAATCATCCCTGTTCTTATCTCTCGAGTAAGTCCTTATTTCGACGGGACTCGTATACACCCACCATGCATGCACATTCGAGGGTATTGCGTGGATTTATTGAACGTCGGCTCCTCATACCTAACTGCGAGCACCGCATCGTCATCGCCCTGGGGGCGCGTCTTTCTACTTCATTTCACTCCGCCTGTGTCCTAACAGGCGTTCAATGTGCCAGGGGCTTCCCTCAAAGGGCTGAACAGCGGGTCAAAACTCACATTACAAGTGGATGGTCGATCGTTCGCTTGGACCGTCAAATCTGACACTTTGGAATGGTCGTCGTATTGTGATCCCGATTAGGTATCTCTGTGCTGGTCCCCGAATTTTGCGGGTGGCACATCGTCCGAATTTGGTAACGGGCCAGCGCATTGTCCCTTTGCAGAGGCCACCTGTCGTAACTTTGCCACCTTGCCTTTCTATAAGAACCCAGCTCACATAGCCTCCACGGCATAATCTTTCTCTCCCATGGCCCCCATCGCGCACCACCTCGAGCCGATCTTGGCGTCGACCTTCAACGATCCACTCAATTCCCCCATATTCTGCAGTCATGCTCTTTTCTCCGGCCTACAGCAGATTACGATGTCCATCCATGCGCTCCCCTTCCAAACCTCATTCCTGCGGGCAGCAATGAAGTTTTTGGCCACCCCACGCACCCCCATGGCCCACGCGCAGCTGCGCCAGCGCCTCCTCACCTGCAGCTGCGACCTTAGTGACCTGGAAACGGCCAGGCTACATTGCCCCCTACCCCCCGGCCTGACGATGGCTGACATGTTCGAGCAGTGGTTCGTCTCGCTGTGCGGGGGCCTCGCCCTCCTCATATCTCTATGGAACCCGCACGTACACGACGTGCAGAGGCGCTGGCCGGTGCTAGCCGCCGACATCTGCCGCGGGACCGACCCGGCAGGCCTCTGCACTGCGCTCCTTGCTTGGGCCAAGGATGGCGAAACGGGATCTGGCGTCTTCGGCTTGATCGGTAAGATCGCACTCACCTTCCCGCATTTCATGGAGCACGTCTTACGTACCCCGCACGTTCTCGCCCTCGCCACCACGCACCTCGAGGCGGCGCTCGAGCGCGTCCCGACGCAGCACGCCTCAACCCTGTGGATGCCGCGCTTCGGCACTGCGCTTTACGCATGCGCCGGGGACCTCTTTTACGCGCTCGCGCATGGACGCGAGGACCGCGCGGACGCCCTCCTGCGCGGGATCCTCCTGCGCATGTATGCTATTGCGAAGCGCATGGAGGCACACCTCGTCCCCGGGGAGAAGGCCGCCATGGGGACCTGCATCGCGTGGTTCGAGCTCGTGTGCCACCGCGTCAACCGCACGTTCACGCCGCGGGGCGTCGCGCCGCCGGCGTTCATCAGCGGCGCAGCATCACTCGAGATCGCGTGGGCCGCGATCGTGGGGATGCGCAACGTCAAGTGCACCCTGGGGCGGTGCCAGCCGATCGAGGCGCCGAAGAACTCGCAAGTCTGCGCTGGGTGCGGCGTGGCGCGCTACTGCAGCCCCGAGGTGCGCTGCCCCGTCTCTGATTATATGGGCAATACTAACCTGATGAGGTCCTGATAGCATCAGCGCGAATCGTGGAAAGCCCAACCGTACCCGCACAAGGCCGTGTGCGCCAAGCTCAAGGCGCTACGCGCCGCCATCCGGATGAACGACGACCAGGAGTGGTCGGGGCTTATCCACGACCTCGAGGCCGGTCGCTCCTCGCAGCGGTTCCAGCTTCTGTGCTTCGCGTATCAAGTGAACTCCGATCTCGGGAAGGAGATACTTCGGGCGCTGGGGCGGCTGTCACCGGGTTTGTGTACCTAACACGAAATATGTTCTTTATGCCTTTATGTAACGACCTCATGATAATTCTTACGCTTCAATCGAATTGCTCAGAGTCTGCTCGCTATTCCTGATCCAGGCTCTCATCTTGTCTATTTGAGGCTTTGCAATTTAGCCTCGGAATATGCGAACGGGAGCTCGAATATACTAATGAGATATCCTTAGACAAGGCTGCGAGCATACTGCCTGAGAGCATGGATCTTAAACGAGAGGTGACGTGAAATATTGTGGGCAAGTGAGATGCATCGCTAGAAATATACATTAGCTCCGCTCAGTAGATTTTATCACGGATTGAGCGACGAGAGTTTGAAAAGTCCAATACCGAACACCATCCCACCAATATGCCAGTCGCTCACTGTGCAGACCAAGATACCACGGAAGACTTCAACAGGTGCCGCGCTGAGTACACGGCATCATCGTGGCCCTCCCGACGTACAACTGCGAGGCGCCCGGCGGCCTGTGTACGGTAAAATCGCGCCTCCATCCAGCGCGCGAAGGATGCCATGACGGCGGGCTCGCCGTTGACGGAGAATGTCGCGTTGCGGAGATGCTCGAGCTGGGCGAGCGCGGCGTCCAAAATTATGGCGGTGGACGAAGAATCGACGTAGGCCTCGGTGTCTTCGTCGACGGGCGGCGGGAGGCTCAGGATGACCACAATGTCCTTTAGGCCGGGCGCCCCCGCCGCCAGGCGCGAGATAATGGACAACACGCTATCAGGAACCTCCAAACTGCGCACCGGCGCGCGGATAGTCAGCCGCCGAAGGCACGGGAGCGCGGGGAGTTCAATCGGGCTCCGTGTGTAGGCTTCAGGGAGGTAAGAAGAGCGCTCCAGCGACCTTAGGGAGAACGTACGAGTAAAGACCCGGAGCTCGAGATGGCGAAGAGTCCGGAGGCAGCGAAGCTCCCTGTAGCGACCGAAGGACCAATATTGCGAACCGGCGGATATTTTGAGATGCTCTATGTTCTCAGTAAGTTGGGCGAGCGCAGGGCTCAGAAGTAGCTCCATCAGTGTGTTGTCTATGCCGGAAAGGCCGATATGGAGGTCCAGGGTCTGCGGTGTCAGAGGGGGAGGGGGAGCAGGGATCGGGATGAATTGGGGAAATTTGTCGGTATAGATTGAGCCACCACGATCTAGGGCCACCTCCTTGCAGGAGAAAAGCGCGTAGGTTATTAGTGAAGCGGGTATACCGCTGGCTCGCAGGGGTGGGGATACAGTAGGGGCAAACACTAGCGCCTCGAGCGAGGGGAGGGAGAGGAAGCGGATAAAGGCGCACTTGACATATGCAGGCAGCGAGTCGGCGCTGAAATACGGCAGGCTCAGGCGTTTGACGGTCCCAAGCACGGTGAATATCGACACCAAGGCACCGTATACGTCGTTGTCATGGACTCCGGATTCAATGTAGGATCCACGCTCCCCGATGTCGAAATTGAAGGTGAGATCGAGGACGTAGGACGCTAGATGCGGGACATCCTCGAGGATCCAGGACAGCTTCTCGATGCTCCAGCGTTCCACAGTTAGCGCGCGGAAGAGATATCGCTGGCTGGACGCGAGGAACCTGTGCGCAACCAACGAGAAGGATCTGAACGTCTCTGTTCCGTCTCCGCTGGCCTTGGCTTCCTCAAGAATCATGTCCATGAGCTCCTGCGGGAAGATCATCGTGGTCGTGGATGAAGGCACTGTTTGTTCCTGATCTCGAGTCACGTTGCCAGCATCATTGACGGCACCGAGAAACTGACAGCCAGTGGCGGCAGCGGACATCTCCAGAATCTCAACGAAATTTCGTTACATCCTTTGTTTCTTTTGAGGCTTTCGCCAGCGGAGGGCATTCAAATATCACACTTCAGCGACTTTCATGCTTTTGGTTCGGACCGTTCGGTTGATGGAGCCAAGTAATCCAGAAATAGGGCTGTTCACAGTACTGTACTATTTCGACCAAGTGTTCATTAGTTTCGGAATTTTCACTCACCGAGATGGCCGATAAATTTTCTTTTGAATTGTCGCGATTTTTAACGGCCTCAGAAAAATCGGCCGTCACGCGTCACCTGAACACTCGGTCGAAATAGTACAGTAGCCCTTTTTCACTCCTTTTTACGTCCTTTTTCTGTTCCTTTTTTTCTCCTTTTTGAAAGAGGAAAGAAAGAGGAAGACCAAAAGGAAGCCAAAAGGGCCCTTTTTCAAAAATGAGCCACATGGGTCCATTCACCGCGTTAACATGCCCGATGCCAGATTCTGGTGCTTTTTTCTCTACCGTCTCCTGCCTGCCTTGTCCGCGGTTGCTGACTGCAGGCCTTCAGCAGCCGCGTTATCGCCAACTTGACGCAAGACCCTGAAATTGGCCCTGGAGATATTTATTTGGCCCTTGGCAGACATTAGTGCTGCGTTACCCGTTAAGCCATCTACCTCGACATCCATCACACTGCGCTGACAGATTGGCTGTCCGCATCAGGTAATATAGAGGTGATGGTAGAGAAGCAGGCAGCAGATGCGTAGATATACCATTATATCCTTCTTCAGACGATCGGATGGGTCAGGGCGCTAGTCTTTCCTCCTCATCTTTTGGTTGTCTTGCTCATGTGTCCATTCAAGACTCTCGCTCGTACCGGCACACTCCCGAGGCGAACATACATTCGTTCAGCAGCTGCTCATTTCAAAATTGACACAAATGAGCCTCTCTTCCTTCGGACTTCCTTCCTCTAAACGATCCAAAAAAGTTGACACTTCCCTGGCACAATTCAAGCTCCCCAGCCTATGCCGTGCTTCTCTCATCTACCTTGCATCTGAACGGGTGGTGGCTATGGATACCTCTCGACGCCTTCTCACGCTCCCATTGGGCCCTGTAAGGCGGTAGTAGATCAGGCATAGGCGATCAGTAAAGCTGTTAGGGTCCGCAGCTACTCTCTGACATGTTCCAACCCTTAACCCGCCAGCCCACCCTCGACAGTGTACGCAGCTACTGGTCGGATAGGAACTCACTCGCGATCGGGGCGACTATTAATCTCCATGCAGTCGCAAAGCCTGTGATGCGCGTTCTGTACCACCGGGCCGTATTGGACTTCATTGCAAAGAATAGGGGGAGACCTCTGTCAAGAGAGGAAATGGAGATTTACTCAAGCTATCTCGCGTATGATTTTCAGGTCCGTTCAAGGTGTACCCACTGACTCCTCCCACAGTTACAGTTATGTGTCGTCCTACACGAAGGCCAAAATTCTGTGGGAGCTAGGAGCCAGATCGTGCTCAACGAACGATGCCCAAGCTGTCGTGAATTCGCTTGTACTACGCCTTAGTGACGAGTTCCTAAGCTCGCCAGATGCAAAGGTCCGCGAAGCAATGTGCTTGATTCTGGCAGTACTAGCGGACGACGAAACAACACTAGCGGCAGTCCTCGGGGTGAGACCCTGCATGCGGCTCGTGGCCCTCTTGCGGTCAGTTCTGCAATCTTCCTACGGACAAGAGTTGACTTGGACCCAGTGACGAAAATCTGTGGGTCACCAAGAGCGCAGTGACGGCACTCGCCCGGCTCGCCAGATCGCTTGAAGCCGCGCAGGCCGTTATGGACGCCAATGTGCTAAAGTATGTGCCCGACCTGCTTCGATCTCCAGACACCAGAGTGCGAGGATGGACATGTATGCTCCTGGCCCACCTATCATGGCTTGACTTAGATCCAGCAATGAAAACCTCGATGTCACCAAGAGTGCAGTGCTGGCCATAGCCCGGCTTGCCAGATCGCTTGAAGCCGCGCAGGCCGCTATAGATGCCAATGTGCTAGATTACGTGCCCGACCTGCTCCGATCTCCAGACACGAGAGTGCGAGGATGGACATGCGGGATGCTAGCATCCCTGGCAGCGCACAACTCTATCAGGGGCGCTATTGTGGGCATAAAACCGTGCCCACAGTTAATATCCCTCTTGCGGTCAGTCATTTTTTCTTCTTATGTACAAGAGTGTTGACTTGGACCCAGCGATGAAAATCTTGATGCCACCGAGAGCGCAGCCAAGGCACTCACCCGGGTCAACAGATCGCTTGAAGCCGCGCAGGCTGCTGTGGACGCCAATGTGCTGGATTACGTGCCCGACCTCCTTCGATCTCAGAAGACCGAAGTTCGTGAATGGGCATGCGAGATGCTGGTAATACCGGCATGGTACAAATCCATCAGAGACACCATGGTCGATGTGAAGCCGTGCGTGCAGCTCGTATCTTCCCTCGTGCGGTCAGTGGAGCTGTCTTTCTCTGGACAAGAGTGTTGACTTGGCACCAGAGACGAAAATCTCGGTAGCGCAGTGAAGGCACTTGCCCAGCTCGTCCTATCGCTGGAAGCTGCGCAGACTGCTGTGGACGCCAATGTGCTAGATGCTCTGCCCGACCTGCTTCGCTATCCGACAACCGAAGTGAGGCAATGCGCAGAAGACTGGCCCGACCGGACTCGATCCCCGAATTCGGGTGTTTGTGAATGGGCATGTGAGTTCCTGATAGCCCTGGGACGGCACGAATGCATCAGGGACACCATCGTGGGCGTAATGTGCCCACAGCTTGGACCCCTCTTGCGGCAGGGTGTTCTATTGCTCGTTGGAGCCTCGCGGAGCAGACTCGAAAGTGGACGTCGCAGTACACTGCAAGGCGAGGTACACCGCTGATGCATACGGTAAGCTAATCTCGATATGTGCCGATACCCTGAACATTCTTAAACAAATACTTCGTATCACATTGCACTGTTCCAATAATACCCTGTTTGTCATTTCTTTTGTATCTGCATCTCTTACGGCCAAGCGTCCCCCTCCTCTGGGCGCTGGGAAAACGTGAGGATGCCTCTATCGCTGGCTAAAGACACCTTCCGCCACATCGGTTTCAAACTTCAAAGTCGAGTAGGATCTTCGCACCTCCCTCCTTGTTCTATTTGAAATCGAAACCTGACTGCAAGGTCAATGCGTGAAATTCGCGGAGCATTCCTGTCATTTCCCCCTTTGGAAGGATCGACTGATTCGTGAGTCCACGTCGGCTTGTATCACGATCATGCAGATCATTTTATTTATCCCAATGTTAGCAGTAATAGTACCTGCAACCTCGTATCTCCGCGAGTTGCCTCTCCCAAAATGCAATCGCCCCCATCGAAGGTTCAGGAAATTTCTGTGGAAAGGTATCACTATTATCAGTATCACCGCATCGACTGACTGTGGGATGTCCCACCAGGAGCCAGTCCAATACAGGATTAAGATCGATTGGGTGTAGGAAGTTCCGGTGAGCGTATTCATGAGCTTCTGGATCAATGACCATTTGACGACAAAGATCTCCCAAGGTCAGGCTTTCTAGCTCGCGAAGTATTTTTGAACTCGGCCTGCAAGCAGTGAGCAGCGACAACCAATTCCTACAGTTGGAGGATTGTCAAGGAACCTTTTTCTGGGGAGAATGTAGCGTACGGATATAACCACAAGTCGTCCCCTTCAAGGACTTTTTTAGCACGGCGGATCCAAAGAAGCACCATTTCCTGTGCAATATCCTGGACATCAGAATACAGATCCCCCGCTCTATCTTGATCGTTCAAAAAGTCGATGGGCGAATCGCCGCCTGGAAATGGGAGTGATATGATGTGGTCACGGAAGATAAGCAAGGGGCGCAACACTCTGTAGTTGACTTCGGGGCCAAAGACCGCGAGGACGTGGTGCGCCCTACCGGGAGCCATGATTATATGTCGCATGACGGAGAGAAGTTGGCGGTGCTCGGTGAATATTTCTCTATAGATTGAATCGAATTTGAATGTTGGAGCGCTCGAATTTTTGCTCGGCCTGAGATGGGAAGCAAGGTCTAAAAGAAATCGATGTTCTTCCCACACGTGGATTAAATCCGACGGGTACGGGGAACCGCGCTACTCGAAAAGGTGAGCAAAAGAAAACATCAGATAACAACAGAATGTGCACCTGGGGCCAATGAGGCTTGTTGGCAAGCTCGGACAGGAAAATGTTGTTTTGGAAGCCTTTGTCTCGAAGAAGAGCAATCAACGCAGCCGTAGGGGTAGTTTCCCTGAGGATGTCCGGTAAACATATGATACTTGCCCTGCAGAGGATTAGTTTACTCGGATTTTCAAGGTCGCAGTGTGTCGTACCCCTGGAAGTGCCGGGTAGATTCGAGTGGCGGAGACGAGAGCAAACGGATCATGGAATGCAGGTAGTTTGGATGCATCCACGACGTTGAGACGCACCACCCCGCTGATCGTCTTGGATCATATAGATAATCCGGAACAGATGCATGCAAAACAGTTACTGTCTGCCGCAACCCAAATCGAGTCCGGGGGGGCGGGACAGCAAACAACGAGTTCAGGCCACGTAATATCAGACGAGACGTCCCTGGACGGAATGCATACAGCATGTCGATTTCTTCCGGGTCCATTTCTGGCCCCCGAAATATTGTCCCGTGCCAAATTGCATGGAGGATACACTTGGGGGTGAAGGCCGTGGCAAAGCCTGGCAGGCACTCGTACTTATGTACAGGGGTTTTTTTTTTAGTCGTTACTTCTCAGCTAAGCAGGAGAAATAATACGAATCAACGTCGCTCGCGACTAAACTTACGGATAATGTGAATGCAGATTCTCCTCATCGATCAAGATATATTAGCTAAGTTCAGGGTTTAACAGATTAATTCCTTAAGCGATTCAGGTATATGGGAGCGACAGGGATTACAAACGTAAGTACTCAATTGGGACGAGCGGGTAAAAGCTAGGATGATTATGTTGGAGTATCAAAAGCGGACGTGTTGCACTCATAGCGAGCGGTCCATAGGTTCTCTACAGATTTTCAGTCAGATTGTGGTGTAGCTAAGATCGATTGAATACCTTGCTGCATATCTCTGTGTGGTCAAGCAGCAGATTTTGATGTTATCCTATACCTCCTGCTATGCTTGGAAAAATAAATTTGGCCCTGGAGAACCATGGGTCCCATCACGGGGCTCTCCTACATTTATTTGGTTGTTATTTGGCATTGATCTGAAGTTGAAGACCATGCACCAGAACGGGTTCACCTAGGGACAGGTGCTTCATTTCGCTGATATCCTATACCTCCTGAGATGCTTAGAAGATAAATCTGGGCCCAGAGAACCAAGGACCCCATCACGGGGCTCTCCTACATTTATTTGGTTGTTATTTGGCACTGATCTGAAGTTGAAGTACATGCAGCGGGGAACTGTTTGCCTGGGGTCAAATACTTCATTTGCTGGCATCCTATACATCCTGAGATGCTTAGATAATAAATTTGGACCCAGAGAACCAAGGACCCCATCACGGGGCTCTCCTACATTTATTTGGTTGTTATTTGGCACTGAAATGAAGTTGAAGACCATGCACCAGAACGGGTTTACCTGGGGACAAGTGCTTCATTTTGCTGATCTCCTATACCTCCTGAGATGCTTAGAAGATAAATTTGGGCCCAGAGAAGGAAGGACCCCATCACGGGACTCTCCTACATTTATTTGGTTGAGATTTGGCACGGATCTGATGTTGAAGTACATGCAGCGGGGAACTGTTTGCCTGGGGTCAAATACTTCATTTGCTGGCATCCTATATACCTCATGCGATGCTTGGAAAATAAAATCGAACCCAGAGAACTAAAGCTCCCATCACAGGGCTCTCTACATTTATTCGTCCACCACCGCGGACTTGAGCACGTGCACAGGCAACCAAATGCATCCGCTCCTGTCTCCCCCGATGTCACATGAATTTGTATACAATGAAAAGGAAGCGGAGGAGGAAGAAGGGACAGGGCTCAAGCGGCAACGAGCCCGCAGGCGCAGAAGCTGCAGTGCCCGCGTATGAGGTAGAGATGCACCTGTGGGACAAGCCATTGTACCCGATGATCTTCGCGCTCGCCGACAGGGACTACCTCAGGGATGTGCACATCCTCCTGCTCGTCTTCTATCTCCACCATCTCATAGAGGGTGAACCCCTTCCTCTTCTCTTCTGAGCCCACAAATTAATTTTAATATTAATGCATCTCGGGGCTCCGCGTGCTCTAACAGCTCATCCTCCTCCCATGCCTCGGTGTGCCTTCACTCGGCGCAGCCCTCCTCCGCCCTTGGCTCTCCCCCACTCCCGCTCCCGCATCCGCTGGGTGGGTCGCTGAAACCTCGCGCTCCCAGCACCTGCGTCTGCGTCTGCATCTTCTGCAGCTGCATCTGTATGAAAGACGGTGGGCGGGTAAGATATACAGAGATTGAAGAGCCACCGTGCAGGCGAAGAGTGCTGTGGAGGATTCCCTTGCGCCTGTGACAGAGCGGTGCGACGAAAATAAGGCAGGGTGTCATGAAAGAACAAGAAAAAAAAGAAGCGGAGGATCAAGGATCGAACTCTCAACAATAGAGCGAAGATTACACAAGCAAGCACTGCCGCAGCATGGCCACTAAATAGTCACAAAAAATGAAGGGAAGTTAAGCATAGCCACTAAATTCCATTCAACACAGCCGCTAGTTTCATTAGCATAGCCACTAAGTTCTTTACAAACTTGAGATGGGACATTTTGCGACGAGCCTGCAAAAACCTCATCTGTGTTCGATCAAAAGAACGATTACATAAGTACTCGTAAAAGGATCTGTGTTTCCTGGGGCACGACTGAGAGGATTTGTGTGTAAAGGTTGTCCAGGGGAGCAGTACTTTGTGGATCGAGGCCTAGAACGGCCATCAGGCGGTCGACTGGGTGGGAGAATTCTTTGTCTATGAAGCGAATGATGGTGGTTGCGTATATGAAGATTCCAGAAGACTTCTGAACCAGATGTTCAAGTGCTTCAACGGGGGGCCAAACAGATCCTAGTTCAATGCCCCGGGCAGTGTATTTGCCATGAATCCTGGCAAACTCATCCCGAAGATAAGCTCTGATATCGTCGTAAGCAGACTGATCGGGAACTAGTACGAGGTGCCGACAATTGGGCAAGTTCTCCTTCGTTTCGAAGATTTCCCGTATATGCGGTTCTGGGCGGCTGGTTATAACAAGGCGTATCGGAAGCTGGTGGGTCTGAACGGCCTGTATGAACAGTCGGAGGATGTCTTGCTGGACTTTGCGATCAGCGCATTCATCGAGCCCATCAAGTATGATAATGGAAAGCAAGGATGAAAGTGGCGGGGTCTCCCGCATCGGTTCGACAATGAGTCGCTGGAACTGAACCGTGATGCAGCGCCCGACAATCATATGGTCGCTGTCCACCGCCTTCTGAAGGGGAAGTAGAAATTCCGGTACAGATTTCGCGAGTTGGTATGCGATGGTCGGGACTAAGCCATGCCAGGTCCCGCGCTTCGGATGCCCACGCTTGAAGAAGAATGAAGCCCCAAGTCGGCGCTGTGACTGGCAGTGTCCAGCAAACATCTGTGCGATGGCTGATTTTCCCGCCCCCGCGGAGCCATGAAGCCAAAGGAGAGGGTTCTCTGGGCGGGCGTCGAGGGACCACGACTTGAGCCGATCTAGTACAGCAATCCGTGTCCCAGGGTGGCAAGCAGGCTCAGGGGACCGCTCTCCAGAGTCATGTAGGGCTTCCATGACCGTGTGGCGGTAAAGTATGGCGAGTCCTGGTACGAAACCTTAATTATTTGCCACTCCATAGGAAATCAAGAAAACGCGCCTGAGTCGCCGTACGATGTAAGATTGAGCTGTGTCATGTTGCCACCGACACTATTGAAGGTGTTGTTCGAAGGATAGGTGTCGTCGGGTGCGCCCGCGAGCGGCTCGATCCTAAGGAGGGGGGGGACCGTCCGGAGCAAAGATCCATCGCTGTATCGAGGTTCCACGAACTCGACTGGTGTTTTTGCAGTTTTGGGCAATGCCTGACGACTATGTACATGTCCTGGGTCGGTAGGAGGTACATGTGAGCGCTGGGGAAGTAGGGTAATTGGATTAAAGCGCACCATACGGCTGGCCACTGGGATGCCTGGATCCTTTTCGAGTTCTGATAGCGCCCACCGTCGAGGCTGGGGTTGGAGTTCAATAGCATTAAAGGCATTCTAGAGGAGGGACATACGTAGGGATTCTCGTGGAGCCTGTATACACCGCTGTCCTGCTGGTTCCTGGAGGTGCACAGCTTGCGAGTTGAGAACCTGCATCATATTACCGGAGACGTTATTGAAGGTTCCCCCAGCGATGTGGGTCCCGCTGAGAGTGAAGGACATGTCTGTCGTGGTGAGAGAGAGCAAGAAGCGACGTGCTGTGCTGAAGAGCAGTGCTGCCGCCTACGAATCACCGATAGAAGAAGGGATGGAGAATGTGTCAGAACCGCCGATACAGCTTCTAACAGAGGAAAGGGTGGCGAATCAGAACCACAGCAACTAAAAGTGTGAGTGCGGATCGGACTCCGATCAAGGTACCGACGAGAGAACGGAGCAAGTCTATATTTTCGTGAGAATCGAAGACCTCTGTTCAAATACGAAAACTCGCAGTGAGGGTAGGGGAGTGATACATGCCGCTACCATCATTTAAGATTCATTCAAGAGTGCAGAGCCTTCGACGAGTTGAAGATGTGAGGCAGGTCCTAGAAAAATCATGTATCGATCAAACCTGTCACCGAGTTTGTGTTCAATCCAGGCCAGTTGCTGCTGAATGTCGCCCCCCACAATCCGAACTTCGCAAAGACTCTGTCTTGTTGGGTCCAAAATTGGGATCAAAGCCTGACCTGAGAACGGAGTCAGAATCCCTTGCGATTTACCCGACTCCCGCCATCAAGAAACATGCAAGATGCGTTAACCCAAGAAGATCACAGTGGTTGTGGACTGAGACAGTTAGTACATGGTCACTCCACACGCGAGCCCGAGTCAGCGCCATGCTCCAGGAGTCATCTCGTGCGCGCGCTGACTAGAGGTTCCGGCGCCCGTCGGCCTTGCGGCCAGCTGGCTGCGCGCGGGATTCTAGGGCGGGTGAGCAAAAAAAGAAATGTGCATTAAAACGGAGGGAAGACCGACGTACGCGTCGGGGAGGTAGTTCGAGTGGTGTCACTCGCGCTGGCGCTGGAGCTGCTCTTCCTAGAGCACAGTGCGTACGGTGCAGCGGAGAACGACACAGGCTTGTAGGGAACTCGAGAGACGGGCAGGTCAGCACTGCCGAACCCGAGTGTCGACGCTGATGGTTTCGGGCATGCGGCTGCGCGGGGAGAAGGATGTACTGATGCAGAGGATACCGTCTGTGCGGGTGGGATTTCGTACGTCTCCTGGTCGCCGTGCTCAACCTGCGGATCTTCGTACCGGGGACGCTTGGAAGACGGCTGTACGCTAAATAAGTCCGGCGCGTCAGAGGGACTCTTTCGACGGCCTACGTAACGGTGAAAAATACTAATCGCCATTTACAAATATGAGAAACGCACCGGGCAGCACCTCGCTTCCTGGGGCAGCCTCTACCTTCGCGGATTCATGATTCGTCGACGGAGGAGTGCTCAACACTCGTTGCGCAAGCGCCTTGAAGTCCTCCAGCACAAGCAGTTCCTCGCGATCCTTCGTCCTAGCACGCTGTAGATCGTCGATCTCCTGCTGCTTCACACGCAATAGATCATTGAGCTCTGCCTGCTTCACACGCAGTAGAGTCTCGATCTCTGCCTCCTTCTCACGTAGCAGATCCCGGCGATCCCTTGTTTTCGCTCGGTGTAGATCCTCGATCTCCGCCTGCTTCAAGCGCAGCCCTTCCTCCGCCGACACCCGCGCTATCCGCTCCCTTTCCAGCGCGATTTCCGCCTTGCGGTACCGCCCCTTCGCAATGAGCACCTCACGCGCGATCTGCCCGTTCTCCGTCGTGACTTGATCTTTCTCCCTGCGTGCTGCGACGAGTTCTAGTTCTAGCGATTCCACCCGGGCTTGAAAGGTGTGCGCAAAGTCGTTGAACTCTTTTGATACTACCATTTGTTGCCTTAGCGTAGGTTGAGGATCCATTCGGCCAGCCATTTGGTCCATTTGGCGATGATGGCTGAGGCGAAGGGAAGAGATCGATAAAATTACATCAATGATGCATCGATGCCGGGGTGATCTACTGACCCGCAAGCTCCGCGGCATCACCTCGCCGCCAACGCAAGTTTTTGTATTCTGTCTCAGTGCTGCGATGATAATTGGTCTATTTACTCTTCTCTGAAAACCAGTGGAAAATAAGCCCGCGACCCAACCCAGTCTGAGTGTCGGGCGAACAATTATGCTCCCAAATCCGACGAAATCCTCAGTCATTGTGATGAGGAGCTCAATCGGTACCCCAATGCTTCCTTTAGGGGAACTTGAGGGAAGCCCAAAAAAACAGCTGATCAAAGACGCAGGATTGAACATGATCAACTCATATGCGGGTACGCTCACGTCCAGTAGGATATCCCATTCAATTTATTCAATCCAGATTATATTTCGAGATCTCTGTGTATCATGGGCAAGATTAGATTCCCACAAGACTCTAAACTACAATCGCCCCTCGCAAATTGAGCGCACAGATGGGGATCGTGCCTCAATACCCAAATTCTACTCTGCTGTACAGTTCAAATTCTGTGCCTGGTCTATGGCTTTCCCCATAAACTCGTTGGCATTGGCCAGAGCCGCGGTGTTGTTGGCGAAATTAGGCTGGTCAAACTTGGATCTAAGAGATAACGACATTAAGCTCGGTCCAATAGCACGCCGGAAAACGAGGCCCGCGTACATAGCGAGGGACGCCATTTGTATCTGTACGTCCTCCAGGGTGCTGACAAGACTATCAAGCGCAGTGGCGGGCGTGGGGGCCACGGTAGAGAAAATCGCGCTGGACTCCAGCTGTCCCGAGATATTAACCGCGTTCAGGAGTGTCAGCTGTGCAGTAAGCAAGGGCTTTCCATCCAGGACCCCAGAGCTACAGGGAATTTCAATGGGGGTTTTAATGATCCGACAGCTAGCGCACAAGGGGTTTATTGTCGCGAGCTTGATCTGAACGAGTTCTAGGTCTCCGCCGAGGCTGATGGTTTCGTTCTCAGAACACCTGAGGTTCCCCGCTCTTTGACCCAGAGGAGCTAAGAATATTTAGTAGGTGTGGAATGGATATTATGTCAGGGGCTTACCGGCATAAGCATAGAGAATAGAAATAAAAGGAAGACCGAGAGATTCATCAAAACTGAGGCGCGAAGAGTGACGGGGGTAAATTAGGAAGATTCGAAAAGACACCGGGTCGTAGAAGAAAGAATGTCAGAGTGTTCTTCATCTTTACTATTTACGCAGAAGTCTACTTTTATGTAAGGGTCCTATTACACCGCGGCCTGCGTTGGTGCCAAATGAGTGATCTGCATGTGGGCTGATATCGGTTGCGAATGGTCATGATGTCTCAACTTAGGTATCATACTGGGTTGATATCGGTCGTATTGCCACGCTCAAAGTGCGAAACTGCCCTGAAAAGACTCGGGGCATCAGGGATTCTTTCGATGCGATGCGAAAATGTCTTTTGCATTGAGTTGCACGAGGGGTTGTGAGGGGAGCACATGGTGCCAAATGTAGATAGAAACCGGAAAGCGAACTTATGATGTTGACTCGAGATGATGGGATTCGTGACTTGAACCTCTCGCTCGAGGCCCCAAAGCCTTCATATTCAACTGCAGTAGGATCACGTGACCCAACACGTGTGTACCCCAGAGCCAAACAAGCGCCACGCGACCGTGCATAGACTTAAATGCCCCCCGGTGATTCGTGCATCATAGTTATGGAGAGAGGATTACTAGGAGGTCAGGCTATTCTTGGAGCACCTTCCCCTGCAAAAGATAGCACGTAACGGTGTTACCGTGCACCTGCCAGAACTCCAGCTGTGCAGGGACGATGGTAGACTCGTAACCAGTCTGCCTACGAACAGCAAAAAAATGAGGCAAGCTCTTTGCCGTAGGCAGACTGGTACAACTCGGGCCAAACAATCGACGCGCGCGGGGAGTTTGAATTTTTTGGGGGTGCCGATAACGGCATCATTGATTACGATCAGTTGCCATCATTTCTCTTGTAATTCTGATCATTTTGGTGCACTCTTAGCAGGGACTTTGAAGAAATTCTGAAGAGACAAAATTCAAGTATTATGCTCCTAGATTGATCTTTCCCTTTTGAATTTCATAATCCAACTTGAATTGAGCACAGGGCGCCAGCGGGGAGAAAATTTCAAACTCCGCGCGCGCCTCGATCGCTGGTCCCGAGTTGTACCAGTCTGCCTACGGCAAAGTGCTTGCCATATTTTTTTGCCATTCGTAGGCAGACTGGTAACGAGTCTAGGACGATGGCTTTCTGGAAGGAATATAACTTGTGTATTGAACCGGGTCGATTCTTATGATCCTGAGTGGTCAGATATTTCAATTTTCACACCGGATCTCATTGATTTGCCCGTGCTTCCTCCTAGCCGTTGAGAAATCAATATTTCAGTCTGGAGCACCATTTCACTCAGACTATGCGCCCAGAGTTCTCGGCAAGGAAGCCAAGGTGGTGACGTCTTGCTCGCTTTGCACTCGAGGCGAAACGACTGTACGGGACAGCGGCACGGCGGCACAACGCGATGATTGGTGACAAGTTTGAATGTGACCAACTTCTACATAATTCCTGGATACTTTAGTATCTGGGTTCTACAATACACCCGTTTTATGTAGAATTTCTATGTAGAACATTTCCTTAATAGGCAATTTTAAAAATTGATGCATCGACTCAACATAGCTCAACATCGACTCAGATTATTGGTTCAGATGTGATGGAACATGATCCATCGTGAATTGATTTAAGTCGCTGTCGTGCATCCAGTCCCTCCATTTCTGTGTATGGGTTCAACCGTTCCCTGCTTGGTTCCTCACTATATCATTACTCATTCACATATAAATTCAATCCGGGGTATCCATGCGCCGCCCGGTAAGGCCATTATCTTAGAATCTACAGCTATTTGCGGAACATAAGGCGCGGGCTATTTTTTTTTTCCTTTTTGGTACATTTTTGATCTCTTTCACCAAATCCATCGTAGCGGGCTCAAATCTTCCCCGATTACCTTGGGACCATGCCCATTCGATTCATATCGCATGCCCGCAGTGTGTAGGATGTATATATATTTTATTTGGGCACCAGGAGCCTCGGTGGCTAAAATCACAGTGTTTCAAAGTAAGTACACTCTAAAAATGGTTGGAAGATTCCGGAGGCTCTTTATTTTTGATAGGATGGTTTGGGGCATCTAGTGCATTGCCTCGGAAATGACACTCAGTGCTGATGGCACCAAAAAGGAAAAAAATAGCCCACGCCTTATGTTCCGCAAATAGCTGTAATGAGAATAGATGATTCACATACTATTATAGTTGGAATATTTTTTGTGGAGCGCCTTCCGGTGAATGATTGCATCCCGTTGGACCTCAGTAAATCAAGGGGTTGTCGCCGTGGACCATTTAAACCTCGGGGAAAACGGCGGTTGAGTATGTGGCATTCTTCGCGTTCCATGGGCCCTGAGCACCGCGTGGAGACCAGCAATTCCCGCGGCGCTTGGTAATATCCGCCGGTAAGTGACCGATCCCGTCATAAGTGGTTCCCTCGGAGAAACTGAGAGCACCTGTAGAAATTCTACCAATGTATCGACGATTCATACATCGACGATACTGCAAAGCCCTTGCGGATTGAATCAAATATGTTTTTAGTCACTGCAAACTTTTTCCTCGCTCTACGATTTCGTTCAGCAAGTGTATTCTTCCTGCGAGGCAAATGCGTTCAAGTCTTTGCTCTGTCGCCCCTAGAGATCCAAAGATCGTTGTCGAGGATGCTCTGTATTATCGCCGGGGACCACATCTTTCCCATGTACTTGTAACGTTTGTGCTACCGTATCTCTGATATTTCGACCCGCTCCCACCCGTTCTGCATAATGTCCTACGCAACTCTTAGGAACGGCTTCCGAGCGGCGGACCGCCCACCATCAAACGCGCCCAAGTGCAGTGTCCGGCAACCGCGGCTAAGGGAGCCCCGGCAACATGTATATCATGCCGTTTGCGTGATCCTGGTTGCTCATAGCGCCGACACGGAAGCCCCTGAGATGGTGAAGCCCGAGGTTCCCAAGGCCCCACATTAGCCTCCGTGCATCATAACAATAGGCTGACTAGACTCGAGGGACGCCTCATGACCCAACCACTTGAAGTCTGGGTTACATATTGAATTACGGTGGGGCGTATCTACGAATATCTACAAGATTCCCATTGGTTCACGTGCTCTCATTTTCCAACTGTTTAAATTTTGTTGGGTGCGATCCAACCCTGTCAGTGGTGGACCGATCCGTACTGCAACCGTGCGTATCGACTCATTTCCTCCCTCCTTGAAGGTGGAACACTGTATGGAAGAACACCACACATTTTCACAAGAAATTTAAGGGGATATCAACCTGAGATCAGCGGATCTTCACCAACATATTACCGCTCGAATGAGTTACATGAATTAAGTATGCACGGGGAGATCATAGGTATTGAACTTTTGCGACTCCTGCCATCTGTCCTGAGTGATTCCAACCTTGTCTGACCCACACCGACCCAGCCATTCATCCAGTGAGATTGTTGTCGTGCTTGTGCGGTTCCTCCGAGGAACTGAATCATAAAGCAGCTCAGGTTGACTCGGCTCGTGCAGCAGTCAGTTTTTTTTATATCTCGACACCCACTGAATGTTCGGCTCAGAACCCAGAACTACGAATTCAACTATCTGCGCCCGAGCCAAACTGTTCCGCTGTCGGTTGTCCGGACGATCAGAATGTAAGCGCTCGATGATAGTGGCTTCCACAGCGTGAGATGGATAGGCGGATAGCTATCCCCAAACTGTCCCAAGTCGCTAACTTCAACAGGTTTTAGGCGTTGGACAGCGATGTAACCAGTTTACACTATCCAACGCCTCAGCCCTACCGTAGTATTGTCTGGAGGTATGCGAGTCAGCAAGAACAAAAAGAAAAGGTACCTCAACGAGGCTGTCAAGGATACATAATTAAGGCGGTCCTTCAACTGGTTTCCACACACGACGAATCTCCGCCTAATAACACTTCTCATCTCACTCCCCGGTTAATCTGGATATTCATTATTCGTTGACCCGATCATGGTCTATTTGACTAGGACCGCACGGTTCCTCTGGAGCTCAGACGCGGGAGAGAGTGAGTATCGACAGCGGATCAGCGCCTCTTTCCTCGCGAATGTAACGCTGGGTCGGGGTTGTAATTCCTTGCAGCATAAATACTAACGTGACAAAGTATATGCAAAGTACCAAGTACACCCCCAGATGTCTCACATTAATCCCTACGCTACCTGGTCGAACTCCAGCGTCAGGCGCGCGGTCCCCGGAGTTCCGTCCGTCCATGGTGCCCTCCCGTTTGCAGCGGACCCCTCGGCGTCGAATCTCGTCACGTTTTATTTTACGGCGTTCAACCCGAGCATTTTGAACTGCAGCGTAATCGGCCGAAACACGTTCCCGTACTTCAAAATCACGACGGACTCCTCGCTACCCGGCTACTCGGCAGTGAAAAATACGGACGACAAGGTCATTGCGCTCATTGAGTGGAAGGATCCCCCGCTGGTCGAACTCCGCAATGTCTTTTCAAAGCAGCGTGTCACGGATTGGCTCGCTCTATCTCCCGATGCCAGGTCAGCCTCGACATCCCAGACCGGAATGTACCTGACATACTGGGAACTCCAGCCATCGAATGATGAAGGTGAATGGCCAGCAATACATTTGGGCACCGAAAAAGAGTACGATTTGCGTACGTCTTCGCCTCGTGGCCCTTGACAATGATATTAATTTGTGGTTTCCCTGTCTGCAGTTGTACCCAGCAGGCACACCAACCCCAGAGCTCCTTGGGAAAATCTGTCGAGGAGAGGACGGTACCGTCTCGCTCGAGCTTACTTCCACGGCTGTTACAGCCGGCCTCCTAGAGACGTGTGTGGTCGCAACGGTCCTCCTCCAGTGTGGGCATAAGATTGATTAGTTTTCCGATGATTTCATCTCGACACGGAGTCCTAATTCACCCATTCGTTGATCGTTAGTCCATCGATGGATTCCATAGAACATGTCCCAGACTCCTTACTACTTCGTGCCTAAATAATTCTGCAGTTGCATTGATCATCGTCGTACCAGCAGTAACCATAGACGCTCCCGTTGAGCGCTCAAGCTTAACCTGCACGGATAGTAAGTCTCACAGCCCCTTGCGTGGTCGTTGGCAACTTGTATCACGGATCATTATACCGGGCGCTTAGATGCTATGAAGTTCAGAATATACCTTTCGACACGCCCTAACATGTGTAGGTCCGCTGTCTTTCATGATCCTGAAGGCAGGGACGGATCATAGTGTTTGAAGGTAACAAATAGTTACGAGTACTTATGTAATTGTTTATGATCAATCGAATATGAGGTTTTTGCGCACCTCTTCACATCATGCCCCCGTTTATTCGTGTAAAGAAATTAGTGGCTGTGCTAGTAAAATTAGTGGCAGTTTTGAAGCAGCGTTAGTGGCTATGCTTAAAAAGGCTTCAAAGTTTGTTACCTTGGTAGTGGCTGTGTTTCCTCATGTAATGTAATCCATCGACGTCGTGGTTTCGATTCCCGGCGTTATCATTTTTCTGACCGCTCGATCTTTTTTTTTCGTTCCACCCACCACTATCTTTGTCCCTCTTTCTCAGTGCTCTGTAAATGTCCACACAAGTTATATCTAATGTTACGTTGGATGTAGTGTCAAAGGAGGCACAACATTAAAGTGCGCCCACCTCTGTCCGTTTGAGATTTCTTCTACCTCATGCTTCAACATCCTGCTTCTCAATAGAATGACGACTCCTCCGCTATCACATTCCCAAATTAAGAGCGGGAACCTTCATTGTGCCGCCATACAAATCTCCAAGAGCCACCAATGCTGCCCAGCCAGCTTTAGAGTTCCCTCAGTTGGGCACTAAATGCACAGACATATCTTAACAGCATGCTCGCTTCCAACGTCAATCATTCCTGGCACGTTGATCACACTTCGTGCACCATCTTCGGCTAACCAGGGATGCGGTTGGAGAGAATTGGAAGCGATGAGATCGAATCTGGTCATCGTGTTCGGATAAATACACCAGATCTTGAAATCGACCGCAGGCGATGTACCGGTGCTCACGCGAGCCTTCAGTGTGTTCTGCCTCATTCCAGGTGCCGATGCCTGTACCCCACCGGGGTCGGTAATTAATATTTCTACCATCACCTAGGATGTATTTGAATGTTCAGATCAGTTTCCAGCGCATTTGGTTCAGCCATCCCAACACGGCACCCCGCGACATTATTGTTGTCCAATATTAGGTGCTGCTTCAAACATCCGAGGGTGCCGATGCCTGTACCTCACCGGGGTTGTTAATTAATATTTCTACTGTCACCTAGGATGTATTTGAATGTTGAGTTCAGTATCCAGCATATTTGGTTCAGCCATCCCAACACGGCACCCCGCGACATTATTGTAAGTCAATGTCTCAAGCAAGATTCAAAGAATGATAAAATAGTAGCCGTGTAACTGAGGCTACTAATTGAAGTACATTGCATTCGATAGTTGGTTTAAAATGATGAGCCAGGTCACAAACACCGAGAATGGTACATCAATTGACAATTTTCCCACTCCTAGTTGGAATCCCCGAATACAAGTCAATATTCTCTTTCACAGCGGCAACACAAACTCTCCGCTTCTTGGGAGCCGCTGTCTTTGCGATGTCCTCGATGCGAGGTCTCTTCCGGATCGAGGTACCAGCAGAAAGGACAGGACACCGCCCGAGAGGAACAGTGTCCCCAACTTTCTGAGCCAACCATACACAGTCGACGAACACCCGGAAGCTGTACAAGCCGAGCATCGTTTTATTGACATCTTCTCTGACATCGGCGCCGGCAGTTTCGCGGGTCTACAAAACTATTAAAGTAGAACGGAGGATTTGATATGAAAGATGACTCACTGCAGTTTGCCAGCCCTCACCGGGCATAGCGGTAAAGGGCGAGTATGTAGTATACTTAGTCTTGCCTTTATACCAAGTGAAGGTAAAATTATCGACCCTGATAGACTTCTGTCCGGGGCGATCTGAGCACATCGTGGTGCACACAGTAGGTACTGCCGAAGCACCATCTAGCACTGAGGACGATGGATATCATCAGCTGAGCGTCGGACGGAACAAAGTCTGTATTCTTACCTTGTGCCCGCCCCCCCTGAATTACACCTTGCGCTTGGAAAAGACCTAGCTGATGAGCCATCCTGACCAGTTCGATGTCCCGCGCATGCACACCGGTGCGGCGTGTCCGCAATTCCTCTGGAACTATTTCTGCTTTTTTGACGCGAGCATGCGTTTTCGAGTCCAATACAAGTGCAGATATTGTGGCGTAAACCACCGTGAAAATCTCTCCGTTGAAAAAATGGGTGGGTTTCATGTAGTGAAGATTGGGATGGCCTACTGGGTCCAGAAATTGGGCCAAAAAAAATCTTGCATTGACTTGTAATCACTTCTCGAATCCCGAATTCCATTGTACTTATATTGAACAGAAAAACAAGAAAGTACATAAGTATGAGTTTTGCCGGGCATCGCCACGGCCTCACCCCCAAGTCCAGGGAAGGATTAAAGGGCGTCATCAGAGATTACAGGGCAGAGTGAATTGCCGAGCGCCAAGTTCAGTGATGAAGGAATTCACCTCCGACATACGGCGGACGAGCAACCGTGTGGATGGCCAGGGCCATGGCGCGCCACAGTAAAGAATCTTAATATCCTAGTACACAGAGATAACTTCATTTTGTTCAAGATTAAACCAAACATTTCACGGATTCCAAACCGCGGTCAAAATAAGTAGATCAGCAGTGCGACAAGTACAAGCAGGCATTAAGGAGAGAATACCACCATGGGATGTTGCTTTTCGTGCGCAGAACGTTCAGAGCTCGTCAGAAGAGCAGCGTCGTAGGCCATCGGGAACTGCGCTCGTAGCCAATTCGCGGAGTTCAAAACGAGTCTGTGCGAAGGAGGGGGTGGAAGACTGAAATGGACCTGGCGGAGATGGGGGAGATTTGTGAACGCTCTGTCGACTTCGGGGCGATGAGTCCAGCTCGGGGCGCCTGGTACGTATTTGTCGAAGACGATCATCACAGTCTGAAGGCGGGGCATGCGCTCTGGGAGGCAAATGATAGCTGAAAATACGGGAGCGAGGTTTTGCATTGGAACCGTGAGGGTTAAGATCGACACATTGGGCAGTTCCGGTAATTCGATGCCATCATAGCTCCCCTCTGTGGCCAGATTAGCATATCGACTGCGCAGTGTGATTTCCGACGTACCATGAAAATGGAGGCCAAGATGTTGGATAGTGCAAGAATACCTGAGCGCTATGATCGCAAGCTCTGATAGGGACCCTGAGATGGAAGTATATAGCTCCAAGTGCCGCAAGTGCTTCAACCGAGGCGCAATATCGTCTCCAAGGATCAGCGTATGGAGCGAGGCAGACGAGGAACCAAGAGTGAGATGGTGGAGGGACGCAGCGCATGGGGAGGCCGTTCTGGAGTCATCACGAGTGATTGGGAAGAGCTTATCCCCCGGATCGATGTAGATATCGGAGAGTAAGACCTGTTTGCACGACAGGAGTAGATGGCGGATGATGAAAGACGGGACTCCGCTGTAGCCAATGAACGCAACACATTGTAGGGCGGGAAGAAAGAGAAGGGCAACCAAGGCAGCTCGGAAATTCGCAGGAAAACTCCGCCAGTCCCAATTTACGGGACACCGAGATATCAGGCGGCGCACTCCGGTGAGCAGAGGGAATATCGAAACCAGGTGGCGGATGTAGTCGGCCAGAAACCAGAGATCGACAGTGATATCGCGAAAATAGGCTGCAAGGTGAGGGCTGGCAGTGAAACGGCGGAACATCTTGGCCGCTGTTGTCGGCGTCAATGTGAGTAAGCGGAAGAGATGGCGCTGGCTCGGCGCCACGAAGGTGCGCGCCGCCAATGAGCATGCTTTCAGAGTGGCACTGTCTGTGTATTCTGACTTGTCAGTAAGTGCAACTTCGTCTACGATCGCGTCGATGAGCTCTTGCGCCAACGCGACCATGGTGGCGAGAGAGAAGATGGAAGGTGTGGTCGTGCTTGTAATCTTCCCATGGTCACATGCATCACCAAAAGCGGAAAAACAATCTATGGCCACGCAAGGCCATATAAGGTACGGAAAGGCCGGCAGGCTCAGAAGGCTATAACTAGCCTTCCAAGAGATCCACAAACTTCAGCATGGTCATCAGGCTTGGCGAAGCTTGGCAGGCCTGCCGTCCCTTCCAACGCATTCCAGCCATTATAAGCACTGTAAGAAGGATTCATCGTGAATTTCCAGACAATTCTCGTGAATTTCAGGTTTCAAGATGGTTCGTCGGGGATGGGTACTTGAATTTCAAGATGCCGTTCACGACGCTTGAGTTGCCGTATCCTGAGCATCACAAATTCATGACAATTCGTCTTGAAGCCAGAATAAATTTGAGGTAAGCGGTCAATTGCATTAAAGTATGTATGTGTTCTATACTTGAACACGCTTCTGCCGATGATTGCGAGGGACCACAGCTTGTTCAGGATCATCGTGCGCCTCCAATACAGCGTTGCAACCGACGCGTTCAATGAACACCCACTCCCCGCGGTCCGGTACACGACCAACCACAAACTCTAGGTCGTCGGCATCAATGATTTCAACAGCACGAAATTTACCCTTGGTATGAGGCATTTCAAGCCGGTTCTTCTGGGTCAGGATGCTCTTGGCGACAACCGCGAAGAGGTGAATCTTGGTAGAGGTTGTTCTGATAACCTCCGAAGGCTCAAGCTTGACGACAAGTAGAAGTCGGAGCTGGCCGTAGTGTTCGTTGAACTAGACAAATAATGAAAAGGACGCCGCGAGTCTCATATATAGACGGAAATGAACCTTGACATATGTCATATCCCTTGTCCCATGCTTCCCAATTTCGCTGGCGTGCATCATATCTCCACCTTCAAGCCATTGAATCTTCCCCCAATGCTCGAGGGTGGACGGAATGAGTGGGGTTATTTCTTCTGTCGTCGTACCGTATAGCGATGCGAGATACTTCGCAATTAATCTGCGCAAAGGCCCGGTAATCTGCCGAAGCTCTCGAGGATACACGAGGACACAACGCGGATCTAGGGTATTTTCCATGAGAAAATCACCCGGCACTGAAATCAGTAACCCACATGCAGCTAGTTTCATCCCGGAATTTTCAACCTTTCTACGGCGGCGCAGGTCGAGAGCGGTTGAAAGTGAATAGATGGCCTTGATTTGAAAGAGCTGTGCGAGTTCAAGTATTCGGCGGTCGATACTCGCCCAAGGATAACGACGGCTCTTGATGGCAGGCAGGAGTGATCCGCAGAACCGTTCCATCGGATACGCCCAGTAGCACCAACTCGGGCCCATTATCCGAATACTCGGGGCAATATGGAGTAGCCCGTGTATCGGCAGGGTGCACACCGGAAGTCGTTCTAATTTGTACTGGTAATAAAGTCTGTGGAACATGTTAGAGTTGTCGGGAATTAATGAGGAGAACACACTTCTCAAACTCCTGTACCCAGTTCGCCATACCCGTTTCAATTTTGTCGATATCTGCGGTAGAGATTTCGAATTGAAGGCACAAGTAAAGCAGGCGGACGAGTGAAACGAAATGCGTGTAATAGACTGGTTTTTTGAACCGCTGTCGAAGGAGAATGGGTCCGAGAGACATGGTCCAAACAGACCACGTGTCGGCAATGAAATAATATCGTTCCTTGACAATGTCGGGGACGCGGGGCCCAAAGCACGAAGGGATGCTGTCCCCAGAGGCTTTCCCAG
This sequence comes from Mycena latifolia, assembly GCA_029289555.1. Lineage (NCBI taxonomy): Eukaryota > Fungi > Basidiomycota > Agaricomycetes > Agaricales > Mycenaceae > Mycena > Mycena latifolia. The sequence continues at coordinate 31,666 of JARJLE010000158.1, read as the reverse complement.
CTTGCCCGATGGCCTCGAAGACAGTCGGGCCGAGGTGATACTCGCCCGAGCCTTGGTCCATTCCCTTGTGTTCGCCCGCCCAAAGTAAGATCAATGTCTTGATGACGTTCTCCCAAACGAGGTGCATGAAATCGTAAGGGAAGGAGTGGGGAATGGATAACGAGGGAAGGGTGGATAGAAGGGGAACACCTTTGATTCCATACTCCTGCGAACGTTGCTTCTCTTCGGCGTCGTTCGTTGCGTTTTCGACCAGGCGAGCTTGGGCCAGGAGCGTGTCGTGTTGGCGTAGGGGAAGGTTCAAAGGGTCGTATTGGGTTCCAGTGGGGCGGCGCAAGGGGACATACAGTCGGTTATCTGTGAAATAACTCAGAAAGACGAAAATAAAAGACAAAAGAACTCACTTGGAGCTTTAACTCCAACAATTGCGCACATGCGACACGGGCACTGGCTATTATGTCCCTTCATCTTCAGCATCTTTGCGACGGCAGGAATATCACCAAAGCCGAGAATTGGATAGAGGTGCAGGCTGAAAATCTGATCCTGCACAACATCATACGCACGAACACCTTCCGCCGCTTTCCACATCTCCTGGACGAACGGGAAGAGGAAGGAGTCGGCGTCCTTGGGATGTCCGGGGATCTGCCCAACACAGAATATGTTCTCGAGGTGGAATCGGATTTCGGGTGGCAGGTTGTAGAGGAAAACAATGATGGGCCACGAACTGTATTTTCGACGTTTGAATGGGGCAAAGCCATCAAAGGATATGCCTAACGCAATGTCGCGCATATCTGAGAAGAACTTGTGGGCCAATTTCTTGCCGAGAAGCGTCACAAATCGTCCCAGTAAATCTTTGTAATGCGTCCCGTCGAAGACGTCCTTGACTGTATCTGGCTCCGACACAAATTCGGCCCGATAAGTCTGGAGTACCTCGGACTGTTCCTTGTTGGTGTAAAGCGCGACGAGTCGAGGAATGATGGGGATGTAGTGATATTGGCGTCGTGGCTTGCCCTCGGTGTCAAGCCTGGCCTCATGACAGAACGGGCAACGTTGAAGGGCTGCATATTTCCCCGTGTAGCACATGCACGACTTGATACAGCAGTCATATTTGACCGCTTTCACGCCGGAAAGGAACGCCATTCGCTTCTGGAGAACATAGAGGGAGGATAGATCCGCGAGCTAAGGGAAACCGAGTGCGAGTTTCTCGTAGGCGGTGTCAGTAATTTGTGTCTCCACCTTGAAATTGAACGCCCGAATGTCGTTCAAGTCTGCTTCTGAGAGATTATGTGCTGCAAACGGCATAAATACTTTGACGCATGAGATAAAATAGGCCACGCACCAGCTCGAGCTGCCTCGGCCTCAAACAGGTCTCCAAAACGATCTCCCTGGCTCAATCCGTTCTGCCATGGCTCCTCTCCTTCATCCCAATCTTCAGTTTCATCCGCCTCCTCGTCTGACTCCCATCCAGCATCCTGTTCATCTTCCCCCGCAAAAAAGCCGTCATCAGACTCCGAGTCTGAGTCGGAGAGGTCTGCCAGGTGTGGCATGCCATCCATATCAATGTCTTCCTCGTCATACTCGGGCATTTCAAGGTCATGCGTGCCGAAGTCAAGATCCATATCGACAGCGTCTCCGGGGCCGCCGACAGGCTCCGGAGACTCCGAAAGGGTAGGGGGCAAGGCTTGTTGGTACTGGATATATAGGGCCTGGGGTGCCCCTCTAGACAGGTGTCTCTGCTCCGTGGCCTTGGTCTTTACGAGCTCGCCGCACCCGCAGCCACAAAGAAAAGGGTTAATTGCCCGGGGCATGGTGGTGGTGGGGCCTGTAAGGATGCAGGTGACCAGGAACAGCAAGCAGATTGAAGTGAGAGTGAATATAAGTTTGATTCGGCGCATAGCACGCGTAGTCGTCGAGTGCTATGGACAGTGGACTTTGACGCGACGCGGTCGGTTGAGTCACGTGGGCATGAAGTCATCGCTCCACAGCTCCCAACCCACCGCGATGGCTCCACAGTCCTTGACTCTCTTCCATACTCTCACCATCGACTCGTCTTCCTCACCATATTCCCATGTCAAACGCACCCCGATCCGGCACCGGTCGTAGACGGAAGCAGTCCGCGGGACAATTGAGAACCAACGAAAACCTCGCGGACAGGGCTGCCAAAACCCGCGCCAACAAGGAAAAGGCGAATCGGGCTACCGCGAAGAAGAATCAACGCCAAACCAACGATGCAGAGGCGGCTGCCCTCCAGGATTCGACCAACACCCCAGCCGGGGAATCAGGCCTCTCGGCTGAGGAAAGGATTGCCTTGCTCACCGGTGCGTCTTGGCTTGGTCCTCGTTATTCAGGCGCTCTAATAATTATCTAGCCCGCCTCACCTCCGCCGAAGCGAGGAACCAGGCCCTCTCCCACAAGAATCGGAAGCTCAAGAAGCTTGTACACCCTCAAGCTGCTTCGACGAATGAGGAAATCGTCCCCATCAAAAAACCGAAGGGCAAGTTCAACCTACAAGAGGCGATGGGGCTTTCGGATAACCGCAAGCTCTTCACAGAGCTTCAGGTGCACTACATTGCCGTCTGCAGCTGTTCATAGGCTCATTTCATGCAGGCGACAGTGCATAGCATTGCTCTCGAGGCTAAAATTGACTTCGAGCTGACCTGGTCGCAGCAGGACCCCGGTATCGTCGCTAAGATCTTGCGGGTGGTGCGTAAAACTGCTGGTATCCTACGCTTCAAAGTTTAACCACACGGCAGGCCGGGGAACGCCACACGGCCTTGAACGCGAAGCGATACCCGCGCAATTGGGCGACAGCATCAATGCTTCAACGTTACATCAACAGTGTCCGGGCATACCGCGCGGGGAAAGCTAACCCCTCCAGCGGTGTTTCCCGTCGACGGCAGCAGGTTACGACAGTCGGAAGGCTCGAAGCGGAACGTCAACGCAGTAAGTTCATCGTGTATTTATACAAGTTAACTAGTCTGAATTGCTTTTGAGGCCACCGGAGCTCCCGTCAAATTGTGGTCTCCCCGCCGCCTGAGGACGACAACGACAGTGCGTTACGCACCCTTCTTCTCTTTCCTGCTTGGCTGAAGTATGTCCAGTGGATGTCGACCCTCCCATCGACGAGAATGATAATGGTGCGCATATTCTCAGAGTATCTGGTTCCGACTCATTGAGCCTCTTAACACAGCATCTCTTGCTGCATCTCTGTTCGCAGAGGACAATGTCCCGCATGTCCCCGGCGACGATTCCGACGACTCCGACCTCCAGGATGATGGGCAAGAGCTTCCAGATGAGGATAGCAGGGATAGCAGTAGCAGCAACGAGGGGGACAACGAATTACCTGTAGCCGCAGATTAAATGTAATTTCATGTTGTTTTGTCCTGAATTCGTGATGATATGTGAGGATTTAGTACCAGGATTAACCGGACTGGTGTGCGCGCCACATTCACGGTGAAATGCAGTGTATTCACGGTGAAACATCATGAAAAATAGATCTTGAAATGTTCCTAAACACCTCGGGAAATCCCGCATTACTGTTCACGATGAACCATCATGAACACGCAACGAATCATCGGGAAATTCAGAACGAACCATCAAGAAGTTCCCAGCCTTGGATCGTGAAAGACATGTGGAATTTCGCGATGGTTCCTCCTCACAGTGAAGGCCTTGCAGTAAATCCCGATGTTTTCCAAGGACTACCAGCTCCGTATTCTCATTCAAATCCCAAATAAAATGCAAGAGAAAATAAAATATATTCGAGCGAATACATCTACTACAGCGGTTGGGTAACAGATGAGCGACAGGGTGGGTCACACAAGATGCGTAAGGGGCTCGCTTGCGACGGGGTGGTTTGATGCAGACATGCATAGAGCGCGAGACATTTGCGGCTATGTATACTTGAGCTTGACCGGCTTGAGGATGGGCTTGCTTGCTTGAGAGAAGGGCTGTGCGCTTGATGAACTTGATGGGCTTGACGGGCTTGAACGCTTGACGAGCTTGACACGCTTGTGGGCTAAACATCTTGATGAGCTTGAGGGGGTCAGGGCGCGAAGAGCGCGACGTCCGTTGCACTCGGGGCAGCACTTTTGCAGCAATGGGCATCTGAGGCCACCTTGAGGAAGAAACTTGCTGGAATAGGTGGCATAGCGAGCAGGGGAGAAGTGCTGGGTGAGTGAGGAGATGGGGGGAGAAAGGAACAAGTGCACCAACCGCCATCAATCACATCACGCCTTATCAAAGCGTGCACGGACCATCGGAGTTTCTTGACCGCATGACCCGTCGGATGATCGCCGTGCATTTGGCCCGCATCGTACTGGCGTGTCGGCGCGCCAAAGTCGATTCAATCATCAATATGGACGCCGCTGCTGCCATATCGCGGCAACAATTCGAGTTCTTGATTCAGAAGTGAAGGATTCGGCACAAAAGACGGAGATGGGGGCATTCCGGGCAAGGTTCATGCAGGCTACACACCTCTGTAATATTATTATTTTTATTATTTCGGTCGGCGTAACAAATTGGTACGGCGGTGACAGTGGACCATCCACAGCCATGTATATCCTGGTAGTCCTTTGTATATCTATGAGGGCCTTGGGATTGTTTATATGGTCAATACCTCGCCAGGTCAAACCTATGGAAGGGAATATCCGGCCAGGTATTCGGCTTCCAAGCCCTTGCCGACGGCATCTGCCAAGCCGTTCCAAATCAGGTCATATCAGATCTTTTCGGATTTGGTGATGTGTGAACACGGCCTCGGTTTAAAGATATCGAATTGAGAAACAACCTTCATCGTTTTCTGAACCGAACAACCCTAGGCTTCACCTTCTCCACCGCCGCCTCGAATCCAGAATCAAGAAGAAGGGACTCCTCAATTGCCAGTGGACACTGGATAGCTACTAAATGCGCGCGTCGCAAGAGAGATTTCATAGCCAATGAAAATTTCCGATAGGACTTCAATTATAGAGGGGGCTCCACCCAGCTCGGCACTGCCAGCTAGGCACTGCGTTCAGACCTCCCCGTAGGCACAGATGTGCCTACGTACGCCGATCTCTGCCGAGGTGTGACTACGTAAGCCTACGTTGGCCGATGTTGGTCTATCACCTCGGCCTATTTGAGATCGGTCCACGTACGCCGATCCCGGCCGATGGTGGTGTGCCTACCGTGGCCGACCCTGGTCTAACTAAGTCTAGGTCGTTGGCTGTCGAAGTTAGATCCCAGATTTTCCCCAGTTGTAGTGGGGGTTACTGAGGTGTACAACTGAGAACACGGGCAGCCGGGATGTTGCGTGGGGTTAGCTAAGTATTACGGCGTGCGCATGACTTCTGACAGTTATTTGAAGGCTGATAAGCCACTGATAAATCCTGATAAGCCAGCAAGGGTGTTCAAGACTGACGAAGAGTCAAAACTCATGTTTGAGATTGAAGAAGGTATGATTTCTTGAGATTGCATAGCTAGGCACATCAATTGAGGCAGTGGTTCTACCTGTGCCTATCCATGCAGGAACACATAGACCACCCTGGGCAAAGATCGACAGACGCATAGGCAGACGTCGGCGCACTGGTCGGCCTACACGTCTGCCTATGGGGATCCGGCAGACCTGTGCCTACGGAGGGGTCTGAACGCAGTGAGGGGCAAACCGAATTTTCGGATCTACAAACGACGCTACTATGACGAACTCGCGCTAGGCATCGCTTTCGTCCGCGCTGTCGCCGTGGCTCTCGGCTCCGACTGGCTCTTTGTCCATCTAAACGACATGGGATATGTCGCCGCGGTCCTCCTGGGTGACGGCCAGCCCCGGCGCGAGCGCCCAGCGCCAGTCGCCGCGGGCGTGTGGGCCCACGGCGCGCGCGAGGTCTGTGAAGAACGGGAGGAGCGCGCGCTGGAGCGTGCGGGTGCCCACGAGGGAAGGGAAGTCCTTCTTCGCGGACGCAGCGCGGAATTCATTATGAAGGACCTCCGAGGAGAGGGGCTTCTCGTCATCCGGAAGAACACCGTACCACAAGTCGAGCCGCTGCACGGACGGATGCACGTGCCGGGAGAGGGAGTACCCCACGGGCGCGACGAGGTGCCGCACGGTCGGGCACAGGGCAAGGAGGGGCCCTAGGTCTGGGGGCCGGGAGGTGAGGGGGTACCGGTCGGGAAACGCCAGATACTCGAGGTTGCGGCCGTGCAGGGCGAGGATGCGCTTGTACTCCTTGTACGTGCCGCGAGCGGCCCGTGTATCGTCCGCGAAGAGGAAGGTGAGGCGCCGGAGGCGCGGCATGTCCCAGCGCGCAAGGGCCTTCGTGCGGGCGGAGCCGCAGGTGAGATGCAGCGTGTGGAGGCGCGGGAACGCCAGCGCGAGCGTGTCGAGCGCGGGGTTGTGGTCGGTATCGAGCCAGAGCTCCTCGAGCCGCTCGCAGCTTTTGCGGAGGGTCGCGCAGATGTAGGAGAGGCTCCGGTGCTGGCCGAGGCGGAGCGCAGTGACGGTCGAGGGGATGGCGGGGTACGGGTGCGGATGCTCATATCCCCAGGGTTGCTCTGCGGGCGGGGGCGGGAGGTCGTTCACGCGCGTGAGCTGCGGACACAGCTCGAAGATGCGCGTCATGTCCTCGTGTGCGGTCTCTTCGCAGAACAGCTCGACGTCAAGGCTGGACATGAAGGTTATGCACCGAACCCGCTCGCCAAGCTCCGGGTGAGTGGCCAGTGTACGATACAACGCCGCGATTTGACCGGTGTTCGCCAGCGCGATGTGGCGGTAGAGGAAAGGCAGCCCAACCTACGATGAGTGCGCATGTGAGGCAAAACATATATCGGAGTAATGTGCAACACTCACGTTATACCACGCTCGGCACACAGACACGATGGCTCTTTTAGCGAGCATAGACCTCTGCCAGAAAGGATTGAGCTTTTCGGAGTCCGAGTCGCTCGTGGGACAGAGAACGCCGGCGGGCGGGAGCAGCAGCTCGAAGATGTAGTCCAGGATTTCGGGTGGCATGCTCATCACGGTCAAGGGGGCCGTCTGCAATTTACGCTGTCAGCCATGTGTCGCGGTGGCATATGAATGAGTTAGCTCACGGTGGGAGCATAAGCAGCGACTGCGTCTGGGCTTGGGGAGCGGCAAGGATCTCCCTGAAAGACTTCAGCGAACTGACAGCTATGACAAGACATGGAAAAGAACACACCGAGCTCGAAGATGCAGCGTGGCGCTTTGCAGGCGGCTCTGCGTCCGAATAATCCGGAGATTCAGAGCGACTTCGTTTGGCCAGCGAAATGGGAATAAGAGTAGCGACAAGAGAGCGACCGGATGTTTCCTGGTAGATGTCAGTGAATTGAAGGTTATGGAGAGAAAAAGCATGGAACTCACAGAAATGAATGAGCCAGCATGTAGTTCTGCCTCGTCAGGATATCCGGAGCGACTTCTTTTGTCCAGTGAAGTGCGGGCAATGGGAGCAATGGCAGCTACTGTGTCTGCGCTTGGAGAGCGGCGGGGGGTTCCCTAGTCAACGTCAATAAGCTGAAGGTCATGGAGAAATAAAGAAAGGAACTCACCGAGATCGAAGATCTAGCATGTCGTTTCGCATGCAGTTCTTCCCCATCGACATCAGCAGGAGATTCCGAGCGGCTCCGTTTCGCGGGAGACAGGGAAACAATTTGGGAGGCGGGCATCTGAACTGAGGTCGAGGCACGAGCGCTAGGAGGACGACGGTGGATTTTGTTTGGTAGGAAGTACGACGATAAGTGTTCCAGATAATCGGGGACAGCCTTATATGAGTCGTCGCGAACAATAGGCCGGAGAACAAGGTGCGCGTGGACAAGGTCCAAGCTTGATTGGCGGTTGGAGCTTTCTCACGGTCACATGTCTTGTGAAGCACACCAAACATTTGACCCAAATTTTATTTTATTTCCTTTCGGTTCTGGGAGCCCTATAACTATTTTACCGAAGCCGGTCCTTTCAAATCGTTCTCTACCAACAGCCCGCGAGCACTTCGCGGAAATGTGGGCGGAATGACGGAAATCATATCGAACCAACCTTGGCAATAGCTTCGACCGGAATGAACTTCAGGTTGGATCGTCGAAGGGCCGTCTAAGGGTCCCCCCATGCTCTCAATTGTGACGGCCGTTACGAAGCATATCCAGATACAGGTGGACTTTTGGTAGAAAGCTGCCCAGCAGACCACTTCCCTCGTAATGTTTCTCCGAACGTTGGGCGTCGGAATGGCGAAATAGTTTTCCCACCTGTATCTCGGAACCCTCAACTTGGGACCGAAACTGATTGATAAATGACTGTTGAAGCTCGGGCTGAAACTGGCACCCGTTGTGCGCATCTGAAACTGGGTCCGCCAGGAAGCTTATAAATTGGTCCTGTCCTTCCGGATCCGATGAGACTAGCAGCGTGTATACAAGGTTTGTCAAACCTTGAAATGCATACTCGTAGGCCATTCTACATTCCGTGTGAGGGATTTCCGCGCTTGAAGAAACAAGATCCAACGTCTCGGCACCGCCCCCTGCTAGTATGTATGGGATGCCCAATTTTCAAGTGTTTTCCGGAGTTTTTTCAAGCATCGGGTTTTTCCCCGCTCACATCCAGCCTGAGAGGCATTTCTGGTTAATGTTCGGCCTCTTCCTGAAATTTGGCAGAGGTCGGAAACGCCGTCCAGCAATAGAGAGCTTGCGCAAAAGCCGCACGAGCCGCACGCGGCTTTTGTGCATTGCGCAAAGCCGCGGGTCTTTCTTTGCCGTTTTTAATTCTTGTCTTGCTAAATACAATTCAATGCCCCTTAAATCCCATATTCCACTCCTGAGAGTGCTATTTGTTGGATGTGCAACTGTGGGAGGCCGCATTTATCACGCATCACAAAGGCATCACTCGAGCTCCACTTTCTTTTCCCACACTCTCGTGTCTGCCACGCAGCAGAGGCAATGCCGAGGATGTTCCCTCTCCCCATAGCACCTCTCCTTCGCCTCAGGTAAGCTTACATTGATTGACACCTCTCACATTTCAAATTTGCCGTGCGGCTTTGCGCAATGCAAAAATGCCGCATGCGGCTCGTGCGGCTTTTGCGCAAACTCTCTAATAGGATCTGGGTCACACTGCTAACCTTCGCTGCACCTACAGCTCGTAAATAGTCAACCCAACGACAGGACATATCCGCAAATATCCAAAGTGCAGGACTATGTACGACAGATTACTATACAAAATGTCTCGAGCACTAGATATAAACACATGCATGGCACACCTGTCCGTCTCGAGTCCGCGGCACACCTGCACGGACCAAGGGCTACTGCTGCGTATCCCACCTGGCACCGACGCAGAGCCAACTTCACTTAGATGCACCGAGTGACTGCGATTGCGATTGCGATTGCGATATCCAACAAACGAACAGCTGCATCACATCGGGCGCATGGGGATGCCTTCGGCCATTCCGACACGCGTGGGCGGGGCTGCATGGGAGTATCAATAATGCGCGAGGGTAAACATGAAGAGGCAGAGGCAGACGCACGCTGCATGAAGCCGTCCTGGCTCTCGTTCGAGAGCACCTCGAGCGACTTGTCCATTGTCTCGGGCACGAGCAGCGTCGAGAGCGCGCCTGTCACCATGAACAGCGCGAGGATCTCGAACCTGCCGATCATTCAATCCTCCGTCCAACATCAGATATACGAAGAGGATGAGACGCACGAATGGTCGAGGAAGGACTGCGGGTTGTTGATCGGGTCGACGAGCTTGTTGAACATGATCTGCGCGACGATCGCGCCGAGCTTGCCCGCGGCGGCGGACAGCCCGTGCGCGGTCGAGCGGTAGCGCGTCGGAAACACCTCGCCCGGGATGATGAACGTCGTCGTGTTCGGGCCAAAGTTCATGAAGAGGTTCGCGAGGCAGAAGAGGAACACGAAGAAGCTCGTCCCCGGCGTTTTCTGCGCTACGTTGTCGCGGAACGTGATGAGGCTCTTCAGCGCGAAGCCTACAGCGGCCAACCGTCTTCAGCATGAGGGATGGAAGGGATGAATAGAATGCGACGCACCCATGATGCTGAACAGCACGGTGAGGACGATGAAGCCCATGAGCTGGATGGGGCGCCGGCCCCAGCGGTCGATGAAGAAGAAGCAGATCCAGTACCCCGGGATGAGCCCCGCGAGCGAGAGTATGAGGTTGCCCACGCAGAGCTGGTACAAGTTTTTGTACACGTCCTTTTCGACGCCGAACCCAATCGCCTCGAGGATCAACGACGCATTGAGCCCAAGGGTGTAGAATGCGACCTGCGGAGCGCCTCAGCACCAACTCCGATGCAGCAGAGATTTAACGAGGACTCACGTCGATAGCGAACCACGAGTACGCGGTCCCGATGAGGACGCGCATATTCTGCCACTGCCCAAAGTGGCGGAGGAAGTCGCGGCGCGTCGCCTTCGGCGCCTCCGCGTACTGGACGGGCGCGTACGGGTCGTTCGCGGGCGCGCCAGTCAAGAGCGCCGTGTTGATGTCCGCCGTCGCCTGCGTGACGTTGCGCTCGATGTCCATCGTAAAGCGCGGCGTCTCCGGGATCGTCAGGCGAAAGTACAACGCCAGCGCCGCTGGGACACAGCCCAGGCCGAGGAGCAGGCGCCACATGTAGTCGACGTGGTTCAGCGCGTTGACGGAGCCGCACAGCACGCGGCTCGTGGGGTCGCAGACGCAGCTGCTCTGAGGGAAATCCCGCTCCATGACGCCCTTGAACGCGAGGGTGATTACCGTGGCGACGATGGATGCGGCTGGAAGCGTATCGGCGAGGCTCCCACGGATGATTGTGATAGGATCGACCTACCGAGGTTCCCCCAGCCTTGCGCAGCGAAGACTGCAGTCATCATGCGGCCGCGGATGCGCGTCGATGCGAATTCCGATGAAATAGTCGCGCTGAGAGGGTAGTCCCCTCCGATACCGAGTCCAACCTAGGAAGGATACCACATAAACGGACAAATTTAGCGGAGAGCAACGGAGGCGTACGATGAACCGCCAGAAGATGAGCATCGCAATGATGCTGATGGCCTGCCCGTCCCCTGCGGTCGCCTGCGCAAAGGTCCCGACAATCATCATGATAAGCTCGACACCGTCTAGACAAAACGCCCTCAGAAATGCACGGGGTTTGGGAAAGACCCTTAATGGGTGAAGGGACGCACACATCTTCTTCCGCCCCACGATGTCCGCTAGCCAGCCGAAGAACACCTGGCCGAAGAAATTTCCGACGGGCGTGGCGATCTTGAGTCCGAGATTCTGAATGGTGTTCAGCCCCGGTCTGCCTGAAAGCTATGAGGACCCGCAGAACAGGCGAAGGAGAGGAGGTAAGTACAGTTCTGATCTGGGGAGTGCCCGTACACATATCCAATCATCACCACCGCGATATTTATCGCGAATATATCGTATCTGGCGATAGCGGATGAGCGCACAGCGGCAATACGATGGGGACTGGACACACGCGTCCGTGAAAAATCCGACGCCGGCGACGAGGCAGACTTTGACATGGAAGAAGCTGCGGGGGGTATCAATGAGGGTGGGTATTGTGCCTTGCGCGTAGATCTTACAAGAAATCCGCATTATCGACTTCTTCGAGCGCAGCAACGCGAAGGCGATTGAGCACGACGGCCGCGTCCTCGGGTTTTGGCTCGTCGGTCGAGGCATCGTCACGGTCCAAGTCGTTGTCCGCCATTGGGAGCGCGGTGGGGGTATCTGCGAAGTCGTGGACAAGGCGGCGGTGTCATATATATAAAAGTGGCGTCCCGGTAATAGCATCATTGTTCCTTTGGAGGTAGTTGGCGGCTCACAGGGATGGGCGCCGATTTGATCCGACTAACAGCTTTTGCCGAGTTGCACTGCCTTGTTCACGGTTCAAGGAGTCCTTTGAAGTCCTTCAAGTTCCGTTTTGACTCAACTTTTCTGCATCCACCCATATCTCCTACCCTACAACTCCCTAGCATTTCGCATTTTATCATTTCCCTTATTTTCGACTAGCTTTAGGTTATTTTTGAACTGCTGTTCGGGAGCAGACCGCCAATGATACATCAGTCGTGCAACCTCGGCACTCCCATAGATCGGTTCTTCTCACTGCTCAGACAACTGACGGTGGCGGAAGCTGTGCAGCAATTATGCGCGATTTTGGCTAGGGCTGTGAGTCGACTGGGATGCCCATGATCAACCCATGAGGTTCCAACTTTCAAGATGGTCAACTGACTCCAAGATAGTCGTTTAACAGCATCGAACGTGTGATTCGTATACAACGTGGCGCTTCAAACTCAATGTGCCGCCATTCTAGCCCGCCTGTGCACTGCCTGTTCATTATACATAGCCGGGCTGCGCTTCCTGTAGGCTGTCATCTAGCTCTTGATCGGGCGTTGCAAGGGGAACGGCTTTGATGATGCGCCAATTGAACGGCTCGCAGATGTCAGTAAGTATCCGTACCTCCCTGGTGTCGCAGTAATACGTCTCTAATTGTGAGAGGACTACAGTATATTCGGGAATCGTGGGCGACAGTATGTTCGGAATTTGGGGCCGACCACTGGCGATATTGCTTACAGCCAAAATTGTAGGATTTAACCTCCATTGAAGCCACGGCGTATTCTTATGGAGGGAATAGCGACCTTTTTCATCAAGATTCCAACCGCTCAGCCCTTGAGCGCCAGCCCTCAATCGTATAGTATGTACGGGAGAGGGAAAACACCACATCGGAATTTAGACGTAAGCTTGCCCTGAAATGGACAAGGAATGGGGTCCCCTGATACAGCGGTAAACTACGAAAAGATTCTTGCTGCCATTCAACAGGGATATCGCGTCAAAATCCAACGCCAGACGACGCGTTTGTCACGTGTTGCTCCGTTGAACTCTCCGGCTCATCATCGGTGCCGGGTGCGCCGCGGTTGCCGGGTTCAACATTTATGGCACACGCACTGTGCTGCGCAAGTGGCATTCGCAATAACTGGGTAGAGCCCATTCCCGGGACACTCCCAGTCCCAGGCATGCCCGTGGCAGGCGATTTCTTGATCGATACCGCCCTCACAGGAGAGCCACGGCATTGCAAGGCAGTGGGGCTACGCCGCGCATTAGTTCATGTACACGAGATAGATAGCCTTTGAAGGGGAGCCTACCACGTCATCAACGGGCTGCTGGCATCTTCAGTGAACAATGGAGGAAGTGGAAAAAATGGTGCCTACATTAACAGCCGCAACGGCGAGGAACGACATGCATAGAGCAGTGAGCAGAATCAGAATCATAGGAGGGAAGTAGTGGTGTTATCGGATGATTCACCCCCGTGCGCCGCTTAAATATCTCACGGAGGAATGGGCTATAAAGATGGATGTTACGATGAGACAACCGGCAGACATCGATCCGGTAGCACCCCGGGCCGCTGTTGTAAGCTAAAAAAAAATCATTCTGAGGTAGTGACATTTTCGTGATCCGTCCCAATTCGGTGAATTTGGAAAGAAAATGGCTGTAAAAAACGTGTAGGTTATTAGGGACAAACCACCTGGACTAAATCGTAGAGATGTCTGTTCAGAATGCTCCAATAACAGTGCTTAATATCTGATGCAAATCTGGGTGAGGAGTTGTCCATACAAGATCACCGGCCTTCAATTTGCATCGACAATTACCTTCGTAAATATACAGGGGGCGTTATGATAAGCTATAAGACTGGCTATGGCTACAAGATGTAAAAAAAAAAGGAGACCCTCATTCTCAAGCTCCTCCAAGATAGATAGTGGAAGTACACGGTGTCCCCGTTACTCACGAGCGGCCCAAGTGGCTTGGCTTACATTCAGGTCTTTGTAGTACACATCAACAAATTTCTTCGAATGAATTCCAAGCCTGAAGCGATTGAGAAACACAGAAGATGAACAAATGGTTGAATTGATGACCGGTGCATCATGTCCAGAGGTACCAAGTCCAGCACTTCTCGGACGCTGTGGTCTAAGTCTTCTTCCCGCAATAACTCGGGCAACGAATATTCTGGCATGCTCATGATCCTCGAAAAAATACAACAACTGTGGCTCTCCATTGAATTACATACATAGGAACTTGAGGTGTCTGGAGGCCGTATGGACCAAATTTCCATCAGCGTCGCAGTCATTGACTGTAACCAAGAAGTTATTCTTGTATGATGGGAACTTCGGCATGTGACGGGCGGATAGGGAACCATCGGCGCGTTTCTTGTGGGTAGTAGTGTTGCTGTACACGAAGACGTGCTCATAATCGGCATAAACCGCATCCAAAATATCCATGAATTTGTCAGCCTGCTCAAAGATGTTTTCGCAGGTGAAATAGCCGTCCCGGTGCTCCCCATGAACCTACCGTTACCTACGCGCTGTCCGTTTACCATCACACGCTGTTGGGGACCATCCGAATCGACAGACACAAAGTCGGCCACCATATGAGAAGGATTGTTGCCCTTTCTGTGAAGTTTCGATGCACTTTTGTGATACCACCCTTTCCGGCGCCGATCGTGTGCATAAAAGATGGATTTTTAATAATACCAAATGATGTCACATTTGCTCTTGGTGTATGGCCCAAACTCCGGAAGGCCTTCTTTTGACCAATGGTACATGCGAGCTTCAAGACCCTTTATCCGGGGGATGTATTTTTTTGTTTGGCATTCATACATGACATCTTCTCCTTCGTGTCCGTTGGTGTATTGGCCTTTTTAGCTTCCGTGAACTTGTAACTGCACTTGTGCAAATGCCGCTGAGCTGTGCAGTCGAATATCGGCTTGTTGATGCCGTGTTTCTCCTCAGCCTTTCCGTTGTAACATTGTTCCCCACTTCCTGAAGGTAGAGGTTTATATCTGCCATCAAGCCCTCGTCGGCCAGAAGCGACTCGGACTCATTCCAACTGCCGAAAGGTTGATTAGAGGAGGGTACGGTCATGGATGAATTGTCGGGTCAATTTGCAGATGAGTCGCAAAAAGTATCTGCCACGGGTGAGGCTTACTGGGTTCTCCATCGGTCAGTGATCCATTTTCATTTGAATACGATCCCATCCCAAGAATAGAGTTTTAAGGACGAGGGCGGAGAGCAACTTATAAAACATCTTGGAGTGGAGTCGGTGGATCCGGCTCAGGTATTGATTGCGAGGAAATGAGCGGAGTCCTTGGAGTAAGGTGTGCCTTGAATGGACTAATTCATGGGAAAATGAACTGGAAGCTCCCGGCGCCATGGAGGTCAAATGTATTCCGCAGCATCTACCGCTGATAAGGCCTTCACTGATCTGCAGCGTAGATTCGCCAGCTAACAAGCGTGGCTGGATTTTTTTCCGAACGACCGGTCCTGGGTAAGCAAACTCATCAGCGGATACGCCGCCGAATCATCCATCTTATGCAGTGGCGGTTAGGCAGTGTACTCGGAAATATGGCAGCCTGTTGAACCGAAGGTCACCGTCCCTTCGCATAAATTAGCAAGAACAGCAGCGTTCAACCAATTCGGTTTATGTGTAAGGGTGAAATGCAAGTCACTGTCATCGAAACTGTCTCTGCCCAAGAGCGTCATATATATTCATTCAAACTCTCTCATACGGAAACAGTTGGAAGGGGGGGACAGCAGGGGCTGGGAGGGCCTCCCAGTTCACAATTCTTTTGCCGGGAGGATGATTGAGCTCAGTACACATGGTAGCATGGAGCAACACGTACGAAGTGAATTGGGCCTTTGCAGACCGAGTCAGCATTCTCAATATACCTATCGCATAGAGAGCACTCACAGGGCGAAGAACTGGGAAGCGTGACACCCTTTACCAGGGCGAAGAGGAGAGTACTTGCAATAAACTTGGCGAACATTTGTGTAGATGAATTAACGGGCTCGGAGCTTGCCTGCTTTATACTGTATCGGAATGAGCCCAGATATCCGTAAGCGAGGTAGTGTCTGAACCCCGGTGAAACGGTGCACCTAAGTATAGGTTGGAAATGCAGTAAGGTCTTCAGATAGATGCCAATGAACAGCACCACACTAAATCACTAACACACACACTACACACACAACACACAACCAATACAAAGTGCGAGATAATTGAGTTCGGGTCACCCTGCAGTATACAGGTAAGATGGAACTTCGTGGGACGGGATCAACTCAATGAAGGATCAAATAGAACCTCTAGGAGCCTACAGTAGTTGAAAACCACTAAAAGTGCACAACTCTGACACAAGGTATCGAAGTTTAGGTAGATGAAAGCTTGTCCTGGGAATCACAATAGATTCGCGAACTGTGCGCAGCTACGACCAGCCTACTAAACGGGGCTGATTCCAATAGCAGACACGACTACGACCGTTCTACTAAGGCGGGAATGATTCCAATAGCCCAACTAACGAACTACGACCGACCTACTATGCGTGGACGATTCCAATAGAACACTAGCCTGCCTCGTGCAACTTAACAGAGGACTTTCGCTAACTCGCCGTGACCCTCCACGAGACGAGGTGAAGTGATTGGCTTAGATGATCCTTTAAAGCTTATAGAGCCAACAAAATCAAAGCTTCTGTATTAATGAATCTACACAAGAGAAATGTTTTATATCACAAATCTCCGCACAGATACAGAGGACATCAACGCCTTTGACAGGTGGCTTCGACTTCCGTCTAAGCGCAACCAAGGGGGCAAGGATGAACTGCTGTATGGCGGGTTCTACGTGGTCTTTTATAGGTTTTCGATAAATACATGACAGGACAGTATGAATAAGAGAAAATAAGAGAGAATGAGTAAACTGGGAGCTTCGGAACGGAATAGGAATAGTGACGCGGCCTAGTAGTGGTAGTGGGATAGGTGCCCGGCATCGGAAAGTCATCAGGAATGACTTCGCGAACCGTTTTGGGTATATTTGAAATATTTCAGTACCGGCCGAAGGGTTTCGCAATCCGGCCTGCCGCCTTGGCGTATACGTCCCACACCGGCATGGCTGTTAATCCACCATGGTGTGTCGTCCCAGCCCTCGTAAGAGCGGTAAATAGGCCGTCCGGCCGGTCGCGAACGCGAGGCCCATCGGCTTCGGCTCAAGAATACTCCAATCACCAATATGCTTCCGCTTTGGCAGTATTTGGTCCTCGCGACCGTGTCGCGATCGTCACATGTGGCCTCCTAGACCTAGTGCTGCCTACTGCCTGAGCCAACTCTGGCAAAACAGTAATAGTCAGGGGTTCGCGAACATTCATGTTTGTTCGCAAACTCTTCTGAAGCCCTTCCTGGTTATGATTCCACTGAGAGTGAGGTTCGCAAATATCAATGTTTGTTCGCGAACTCGCTCTTGGGGCTTCTTCGCATGGAAGTAGTATTCGCGAACTGTGCCCTGCCTTTGTCTGGTGCAGTACAATCCACGAAGGGTGTCAAGGCTTTTATTATATCTCCTGGGTATGGTATCTAGCCTGCAGGGCAAGCTGTTTCCCGGATCACAAGAAACAACTCTGTCTGACGGAGTTCGCAAACACTTCTAGGATCATGAAGCGGATCCCCTATGTTTGTAAGGACCGCGCTTCAATGTCTCCACAGTGCGTGCCAGCTCCTCTAGCATCATTAATACACAGTCGGCAGTTCGGAGCTCACTCCGGCTCTAATTGTATACCACCGAGCAGGGGTTCTTAGAATAGTGCTAAGAATCGCAAAAATGCATGATTACACGGGTGGTTCAAAACCAGCCGTATCACCGGGTTTCCGGTGATTCCTTCGCGTACTGGTTTGGTACGATGTTCTTGCAACTTTCCCAAGATGACCAATTCAGAAGGGGAGCCGAGAATGCGCCCATTATTCTGCACCAGGGTTCGTCGGGAGTTTCATTGCCTCCCCAAATGTTTGGTTCCTACTATCGCCGGTGAATAGCCGTGGGCCCGTTGATTGGCCCGACTTACGTTGGATCCTGGCAATATAGGATCGACCGGCGATTAAAGATGGACATCGTGTTCCAATTGGCGTTTACCAAATCATTCCTGTGCATCAAAATGGAGGTCGGGAACTCTACCGGGCGTTCGACGGCGTTCAATCCAGTACCTTGCGTTCCAAGGTAAACACGAACGGCGGCCATTGCCCCGGCTAATTTCACCAATGGCGCGGAGGCAGCAGGTAACTCATACGTCGTTCACAGCCGATCAAACAAATCTTTATGAACATAGTCATTCTGGGTACATGGCGGCTGGTGGGAGACCGTTGATCCGCGTGCGGATAATTAAGGTAATCATCTGTACCCTCGCCACATTGCAAATCTGGGGAGGTCGTCCATCATCTACAACCGACACCCGTCCCCAGTGATGCATCTGGTACGGATGTCAAACGTCCATTGCTTTCCGGGCGATACTCAGACTTACGCATTCCTTTCAAAGGGGGTCATTAATTCGACGGGGCAGCAGATCTGTCCGCTGGGGCCTTTCAAATATGGGGGTCAGATTCATCTGAAATGGGATATTAGCGCCGGATCATACATGGCGGATCCTGCGACGGGTATATCAGGATGATTATACAATGTGAAGTAAAATGACACGTACATTGGTTCCGCCGCCTGGCGAGGTCGAGTCGATCAGGATCGATCAATGTGGGGAGTAAAGTCGTTCAGTACGCACACGTTGAGGGCACATTTATCGCCCTGGTCTGCGGGGCAGATAACGCTCCGACAAGGATAGCGAGAATGGCGGTAGAAAGTAACTTTGGGAACATTTCGCTGTTGGGTCCACTGGCGTGTAAGGATCGCCTCTATATACGAAAGCGTACTCCCATGGGGTAATTGAATCGGAAAGAGTACACTTCAACCTTCCGACCTCACCGCAGTGGGCACACGCGGGGTCACAGAACCCTGGGTTGAATCACGAAGTTGAGCTTATGCGTCAGTTTGAGGCTAATTTTATTTCCAGCATCGAAAGGCTTTTCTCGGCCCATCACATGAGACGTAGGCTGAGAATAATTGTGCCGCAAGCTACTTATTATCTGAGACTGTGTACTCGGCCACCTTAGCACTTTTGGCCTCGGGCCCGTACACAGTGTGAAGCGGATACAAGTCTGTAGGCCCTGGGACGATGGTATGCATCCTCGGAGTATGTTCACATTTTCCCCCAGAATTTAGATGATGATTTCATGGCTTGCGGAATTTATTTTGCGGCGGTACCCAAAAATAGCCAGAAACAGGCTAGTCGGCCACCCCCTTAAATTGTTAGTTGGCGGACATACTAGTCACCCCAATGCATACCAAATAGTTAAGGGGGTATAAGTACACTATTCTGTAAAGACTAACTGTACACCTGAGAAATATGGGGACCATAATTATTTCCCTTTGCCGGCTTCGGAGGTGGCTGAAATGACGGTGTCGACTGAATAGCTTGCCGTACAAAACACAGACCGCACGGACACCTTGAATTATAGCCTGGATGACTCTATAGGATGTATATGAACATATCTAATCGCAGAAGATGTGTTCCACATACCCGTAACCCGTCCAAAAAAATCCATCTTTATGCCCTACTGAAATTTGGCAGTGTTGGGTAGAAGCCGGCGGTGCCCTGGACATGGGGCAGTTAAAGGTTTGTGGTCATGGGAGGATCTACGGGTGACGGATCTCAATACAATAACCAAGTTCTATGTCCGTAAAATATACGGATGGCTCGCTATACTGGTGGGGAGATTGTGCCACCTGGGGTCGGATGGTGGTCTTCTTGGAGGGTTATAGATATAATAGAGAGAATTCGTCGTGCATAAAATAGCCCATCGTCATCCGGGTGAACCTAGGGATCAAAACGAGCCCCCAAACGTGCGAATTGGCGAGGAATTGGTGGAGAAAAATGCGAAAAACAAGTGCGAAGGCGAAGAAATGATGGTGACACGCCGGTATTTTGATTGAAAACCTCCCACAGTTTTTTGATCGCCGAACTTCCGTACCTCCAAATTTGACATACTGAATGCCCATAGGTCCTATTCGATCCCTCAAGCACGAAAACTCAGGATTCTGCGACGCAAGACCTTCTATTAAGGAAGTGGCCGACTACCTAGTGTGGCCGGGAAGGCAGTCGCAGATAATATATGATCACGATTGAAATTGCCCTGCCATTTTTTGAACACCGGACATGGAATATGATAGCTTCGGCCCAGAGTGCTTTCAGCGCCTGCGTAAAGAGTTCAGGGGCAGACACGACCACTTGAACTTAATCGAGGCTCATCGTGCGTGGGGGGAAAGAAGATATAGAACTATCAACCAAGACCACGGGTACCACCGGGTACCAGGGTTGCGCCCAATGTCGCGGTTCGGATGTCCGGGATGATGAGCGGGGGATGCTTACTCCCGAGTTGATTCCAAGATCCCGGCAGGAAAGCGTCGACGTGTTCGAGATGCCACGAGAGGTGTAGATTTCCGATGTTCTCTTCGAGCTTTGCACGTTTCATTGCTTGCCTGGTGTGTATATAAGTTCAACGAGGCTCCAAAAGACAACAATAATGCGGCGGACTCTTCCTGAGGATCCTGATACGAATAAAACCAAGTCTTCACAGTATTAATTAATATCCTATCGATAGACAGCACTGATTAGAAGACATCATTTCTTAGGAGGACTAATGGAGCTGCATCCGTTTCGTGTCAGGCTGGGTGTAAAAATGAAAATCCACTGAATTGCTGGTTCCTTGAAGTCGAAACGCGGCGCCTACGGGCTCGCTGCGCGCCCGTGGTATGACTCAACTCGGACCCAAATGCCGTGGCCAACGGGAGATGCTGGTATAACTTGTGTTTTTCGTTTTGTTTTGTTTTTACGGGCCGCTGCTTATATATATTTGGATGCGGGTGTTCCGCGATGCGGAGGCGTATACGGTCCGGAGCAACGAGGCGGCGATGACGAATGAATGAGTGAATAGAACTGTTACGAATCTAGCTGACAATGGCTGTAGTGGTGCCGTGAACGTTGAACGCCGTTCGCACAGCTCGTTGTACATCAGTGCCATCGCCATTTTACTATTTAGTCAGGCCCCCACCCGCACTGGCAAGCTAAAGTCGGGAATCGAGCGTTCCATCAATTGAAGGAAGGAGCAGCGTGCAAAGACGCAAAGATGCCGCAGTAGACCGATTGATTGATTAGCGTGCAACTTGAACCAATTACAGTAATTGCCGTCTTCACCCCCGCTGTGCCGTGCAACTTCGCCCCCCCTGTGCACCGCCGACCCCGGCATACACCGTGCGCGTAGAGGGGGAGTCATCCGTATCATACTGTTCAGTTAATTAATTGCCGTTGCTTTGAATGCTGGATCAATTTCCTTTGTTGGAAGACGTAGCTTATTTAATCTGCATTAGATACTTCGGACGGGAGCGCCGCTCTTCGGGATTCGGATCCGGATTCACGCGCGGCGCTGTATTACGCGCGTTTGATCAGCCCGCAGGGGTGCGTCTCCACTGTGAGTTTGAGTTTGTGGACTCGCCTCCGAGCTTACATACTTATCCCCGTCTAAAGGCTTACTTATCCCCGTCTAAGGCACGTGCTGCCGTTCCATTCCCTTATGTACTGCTATTCAGTCTATAGCTACAATTGCACCGAAGGATCTCCAGCGCATCGGCTCCTTGATGTTTGAGTCGAGGCCAATCTCGTCGTTTGTTCTGATTTATGTCCCCAATATTTATGGGGGCCGGACATTGATTGCGTGTGGATAATTCGTGCTGCTGCGGCTCCTTGGCAGCCAGATATATTGCTGCCCCTGACCGCTGAGGGAGGTATCCGACATAATCCCGCAGAATAGCCTTGACGAGCGTGAACATCGGTACCACGTAATTTAGTATAAAATGAAGTCAACTTGGCCGAACCATAGCCAATTGCAATCGAAAATGTAAAGATGTTTGAGCTAATGCCTCGACGGGACAATGAGGCTCGGTCGGTGGAGGCAAGAGCGATCGGGAGACGTCAATCTGGAGTCCCCAAATTCCTCGAGCAAGACAGCTCCGACTCCGCAGTGTATGTAATCCACAGCACCCAAGCGTCAGAATCAATTAAGAGCACAACTCTAAGGAAATCCAGGTTTACCACCAACATTGAACATCTTCGACGATCTTCCAGTCAAAGTCCAATTATTATTTAATTCGCGGCCTTACACAGGCGCCTATCACGTGCCAGTGCCCGCAAGTTGAACTCCGACGCTGCCAACATCGTGATTGTGCGGCGGATCAGAGGCGCCGGTAGCTGCCGGTGTCATGTCATGATCAACATTTCCTACCTGAATATTGCTGCGCGCATATCAAGCCATCCAGAGAATAACTAGAGAGCGGGATATCGGTCGTACTGACTTACCAGGGATTGACGCCGGGGCCGCGATCAGTCTATCAATCGTCCTTGTCATCACTCGCTTGTCACACTCCGTCGTATCCCCCCATCAACGGCCGTTCTTCACATCCTACGTCGTCGCTGTTCGTCAAGGACAGCATCGCAGGCAGTCTCACGCTCTATTCCGCGACATCTGTTTCATGACGAAGCCGGGCTTCCCGCCCGCCCTCGATTCGAATCGATTCTCATGCGTGCCTGATGTGGTCGCACGACCTCTCTGACTCTCCCGCACCCCGCCCAGCGCGGGCGACGTACTCCACAAGTCGCTAACTAGCACACCGCACCCGAATCGCCACCCGGCTTTGGACAGCCTGTGAAGGCCGACGACGGCGATGAATCACCCGTACAGTGGCGCCGCGAGCTACATCTACGCGAACGACGTGCGTCCTCCCTTCCTCCGGCTTCTGCGCATCCATTCATCCTGTCATCGGCTGACACTTAACCCTCCACACCGCAGTACCCCTCCACCCCCGTCGACGCGCGCCGCAGGGGCCATGGCCCGTACGGCGCGCTGCAGAGTTTCGTTGCCGTGCGTCCTCCCCTTCCATCCGCACCACTCGCTGACTCGTCCACCCGCAGATCCACTCCGTCGACTCGCTTCCCCTCGCGCACCCATACGGCCCCAGGGACGACACCCTCAGGACCAGCTCCCCGCAGACGCACACGCACACGCCCACGCAGACGTGGCAGCTCTCCGACTCGGACGCGGACGAATACGCGCAGGGGCGGCGCCCGCGGCGCGAGTCGCTGCGCCGCCTGCTCCCGGCGCGCCACCCGTACGCGGCGCACCCCGGCTCGTCGTGGCTCGACGACGAGTCGCTCGCGGAGGCGCCGACGCCCGCCGCGCCGAGTCCGGTGCAGCGCTTCCCGCTCCACCCGAACCGCACCCCGGCGCGCCGGCGGACGGAGCGGCACTACGAGCCGCGCGCGTTCGAGGAGCGCGAGCGCGATTGGGAGAGGGACAGGGACAGGGACAGGGACAGGGCGGCGCTCGCGAGGGCGTGGCGCCGGAAGATCCAGGTGCGCTGCCCTCCCTCCCCTCCACCCTCTTCCTCTTCTCTCCCCGCTGCTGTTCTTACTCACATGCGTATGAGCCGCAGAGACGCGTACGCCGCGCGCTCCGCCGGCTCCGCCGATTCCTGTGCGTGCATCCTGCTTCCCTTTCGTCTTCCCAGCGGTGCTCACCATCGCACGATACTCAACAGGGAAGGCCTACCAGTTTAATCGCTGCACCCCTCCCCGAGAGCACACCTATACCCCCGCTGCATCGCTTCTATACCCCGTCCGAATGCATGTATGTATCCCCTGCCCGTCTAATGTACAATGTATCTACACGTCACCGAGGGCCTCGGACGGAGAGGACTTGGCGGCCCTTCCGCGCTTTCCGCGACTTACATCTCAGAGAGAATGTTAAAATTGAACCAAGCGCTGCTGCCATTAGTCGATCTGAGTACCTTCAATCCATCCCCTGGACTCCCGAGCTCACGTCGCGCTCTTGCGTTCCCGGAGGAACATCGCGGCGCCAGCTCGCCTCGGCCGGTGTAGCATGCACACAAGCCCAGCTCCAAGAACAAACCAAAGCATGATGTTTGCTATCCATCGCGCTCCGAGTCAGGATATCAGTCATTGATAAATATTCTGGCGCTTTGGTGCATGTGACGGGACCTTATGCTTTGGTGCAGCGAGGGTCAAAGCGCAGTCTCGCATTAGGTAAGCTCAACAGATAACAATGGCTGTCCATCTCGGCAATCACGCTTTGGCCCATCCACATGTGCGCGCTGCACCTTGTTCTCCGTCCTATTGTCCGCCCGGCATATAAGGAGGCCCCGCGCACCTGGAGCGCCACTCATCATCGCACTTCACCACGTATCATCGCACTTCCCCAAGAAGATCTGGTTTTCGTCCTCCCATCGCTCTTACCTCTCTCTGTTCAGATGCCCGCCTCCTCCTTCGAATTCCAAACTGGTTCCCCTTCTCCCACCAAACGGCGCCGCGCGGATGTCGATGGGGCTGAACCGCCTGCGAAACGGCACGCTGGGTCGTCACGCTCGGTGAGTTCCTTCCTTCCCTCGCCCATAACCTTCAACTCACTGGTATTGACTAGGGGAGTCCCCGCCGCTCTCCCAGCGGCCCAGTAGCTGCCATTGCGCCCGTTTTGCCAGCTGTACGAAGTCGCTCGCTATCTCCAGACGAGGCAGAACCGCACGCTGGCTCGTCCTTTTCCGTGCGTTCTTCGCTTGATCTCTCCACGAGCTTCAGCTCACTGACATCTACCAGGGAAATTTGCGCCGCTCACCCAGCGCAGACCTAGCTGCCATCGTTCCCGTTTCACCGGCTACACGAAGTCGCTCGCCATCTCCCGCGGAGGGAGAACCACGCGCTGGATCGTCCCTTTCTGTGAGGTCTTTACCTTTACTGTGACCTCAATTTGGCTGACGCCGACCAGGAGACTTCCCGCCGCTCTCCCGTCGCTGCTCTTGTTCCCGTTTCACCGGCCAAACGAAGCCGCTCCGAATCTCCCGACTATTCAGACGCAGAACTGCCTGCAAAGCGCCACGCTGGACCTTCGAGCTCGGTGAGCTCCTTCGTTTGGCTCCTCGTAAAGCTCAGCTCGCTGACGTCGTTCAGGGAAATCCCCGCCGCTCCAGCCCGGACGCAGTCGCTACTCCTGCTCCCATGGTGAGTCGACTTATATGCTACCGGGACGCATGTCCGACAGCGTGAATTCTAGACGGCCCCCCCGCCAATAATGCGCGTGCCACCGGAGATTCTGGCCCACATTTTCGAGCTGGTGCTGCCGCCCGCGGACGTTCTCTGTCCGACGAGCCACCCGGATTCAAGAAAGCTCAATCCGTTCTGGCAGAAGTCCGTGCGCGCTAAAAAAACTATCGTATCCGTGTGCAGAGCCTGGTGCAACGTGAGTGCTGCTCCTATAGATGTTTCCCAGCTCACATGGGCACGCACCGTAGGTTGGGCTGCCGTTCCTCTACCGCCATATCGCGCTCTCCAACACCCGGCAGATCGCCGCGCTGTATCGGACGCTGGCGCTGCAGCCGGAGCTGGGCGCGCGCGTTCGGTGCATCACCTTCATGTCCAGCCTCGACGTCGAGCTGTTCTGCGAGGAGACTGCGCACGAGGACATGACACGCGTCTTCGCGCTCTGTCCGCAGCTCACGCGCGTGAACGACCTCCCGCCCCGGCTCGACCCTCGGCGGGATTCCTGGGCGCACGAGCACCCGCACCCGTACCCCGCGATCCCCGCGACCGTCACGGCGCTGCACCTCGGGCGACACCGCAGCCGCGCCTACGTGCACGAGACGCTCCGCCAAAGCTGCGCGCGGCTCGAGGAGCTCTGGCTCGACATCGAGACGGACCCCGCGTTCGACGCGCTCGCGCTCGCGTTCCCGCGCCTCCACACGTTGTACCTCACCTGCGCCTCCCAGCCCACGGACGCGCTCGCGCGCTGGGACATGCCGCGCCTCCGGCGGCTCACTTTCCGCCCCGCCACGCGTGTTTACCACGCCCCCGGCATGTACAAGGAGCAAAAGCGCATCCTCGCGCTCCACGGCGGCGCGCTCGAGTACCTCGCGCTGCCGGACCGGCACCCCGACCCATACCACCCCCCCGACCTCGGGCCCGTCCTCGCCCTGTGCCCCGCCGTGAAGCACCTCGTCGTCCCCGTGGGGTACAAAGTCTCCCTGCGGCATGCGCACCCCGCCGTGGAGTGGCTCGACGTGTGGACCGGCGCCGTCGGCGCGGGGGAGCACCGTCCCGGCGAGCCTGAGCGCCTGCACGACGCATCCCGCGCCGCCGCCGCGAAGGCGCACTTCCCGTCCCTCGTCGGCACGCGCACGCTCCCGCGCGCGCTCCGCCCATTCTTCACCGACCTCGCGCGCGCCCTCGGCCCGCACGTCCGCGGCGGCTGGCGCTGGAACCCGGTGCCGGGGCTGACCGTCACCCAGGAGGACCGCGGCGAAATATGCCATGTCGCGTGGACGGACAAGGAGACGGGGCACTGCCTAGCGCGGCGCCGACATGGATGATGCCCAGCGCGTATTCGCCGCGCTCCCCATCTGATCTGGGATAGAAATGCGGGGAAAGTTGCTTGATACGCTGCTGGCTCCGCATTTATAGTGTCGTTTGTATACCCCACAATTCAGTTTGGCCCCCAGGCAGTGCCGGGATGTGGATTACCGGGATCGGTGAAGTTCTCATGAAAGGTTTCAGGCCTCTTATTACATGCGCAATCTATCTTGCGCAACATCTAGTTCATGGGCGAACGAGCCCCTTTTGAATCCTGTTCAGTCGAGCACAAGTTCTTGTTCAATCTCAGAAATTGCGCCCAGGCGAGAATGTGAGCTGAAGCTTTAATATCGGAGTAGACTGCCACGACCGACAGAGGTGCCAGCAGCGCATTCGAGGGCGGTTCCATGTTCCGAGATCAGATTGATTCATGACCAGCCTGAACCAAGTTTCAGTTCTCACTACTTACTGGATTCGTAAGGCGTGCCGGCGGCTTGGCGGCACGGATGCCGCTGCCTCGCTCCGCTGATTCCGCTCAACATCGGGTTGTCGGCATTTGTGCGGCATCGCTCGAAGCGCCGCACCGTGTTTGCCGGGCAGGGATGGCAATCACTCTGTGTCGCGAAAATTTGATGAGCTGCTAACATGATTGTGTCTCTTGCAGCGAACCTCAGATTCGTTCTCGTCAATGGAGCCTGGAATATTCTTACGGTCGGCGTCTGTCTGTTTGGAACATCTCACTTCGCTGGAACTCCGAGGCAGACCAATCGGTGCAACAGACATCTCACTTGTTCTTTGCTGCATCGGACGGCTCCTCATCTCCGGCCATTTGCTGCCGACGCAGAATACTGCACCGCGCTCACTGTAGCCGATATGGTTGACATCTTCGCAATGCATCCACCGGCGGCTGTCAGCTGCTTCCCATCAGTTGTCTCACCTGACACTGCATGGAAATTCGGGCACGGCATACCGCGCCTGGCTCAATAATTGGGACCCGCAATTTAGAATCGCTGAGCCTCGCCATATTAACAACATCATTGCTGACATCAACCGCGCTGCGGGGACTGGGGCTGGGCCGAGGACGATAGCGGAAATCCGGAGCTCGATATTTGTCAGATCTGGAGATCCTGTCGTTCCGTTGTCGGCCCCAGTTTGGAGTGCCTATCTCGTTAGGCATTCGCTCCCTTACGACGTTGGCCGAGGAATGCCCCAAACCTCAAGAGTTGGATATCGCCATCTCGATCAACGAGCTTCCTCTGCTTTCGCCCTCTCGCACGATCTCTCATAATCTGAGCACAATCATTATCCATTCCTCCGACACCCCGTCGGATACCATCTCCGTAGCGCGTTATCTTGGTCAATATTTCCTCGCCTAAACACCATTCGGTGCAAGGTTTCAGGTCGAGGGCAGCCTAGATACCAGGCCGCCTGGGCGGAGATACAAAACTGATATTCGCCTTTCAAGAGTCCGGCGTATGGCGCTCAGCGTACGCTGAATAGAAGACGTGTTGAATCCATGCATCCCATCGACACTTTTGATATTTTGTATAGCCTCTGGATCACTGTTAAATGTTGAATAAGTATTTACTGCTACTCCAATGCTTGCGAGAAGTTGCGACTGAGCTTGCTCATTTGCTGAGCATGCTCAACCCTCATCCGCGAGTGGATTGAATGCTTCAACCAAGCACTGGCGAGAAACGATGAAAGAAAGTACTGACAGAACCCGGTGATGTTGTGCTTGTTTGCTTACGGGTGTCAATGCCGGATGACCCGAACAGCGGTCGTCTTGTTTCTCGCTCTCACCACCATCGCGGCATCCCGCTCCAACAGCTGTTGCGACATCTCGCTGCAATATCGTGTGCTGGACATTCATCTAGGAACACAAAGGTGTGCAAGATTATGCCACATACTTATACAGGAAACACACTCAAATCTTGGACCGATGCTCACCAATCTCAGGCCCATTTATCATCGGACATCTCCCGGGTCCTATGCAGAATTTCTCGATGCCACGGCCAGCCTGATTAACTTTACATGTTAATGCTGTGCCCACCAATGTGGCGTGGAGCTGAAGGCTATCTTTACCTCACCGAGGGAATGAGCCCACATCGAAGAGCATCATCTCTCGTGGGGCTCATGCTTCCAACCACGAGTACGGTCCTCATCTCGGGAAGTCGTAGTGATTCCCCACCTCCCGTCTGGCAGGAAGACGGCAGGTGACAGTAGGCGACCGAGTCAGGAATTCCTTCAGCTCCTCGCTCCCGAGCCAATTCCGACCTTCACCAAATCTGGCGCATCTTCCGGGGATTCTACACAGCCTCGTTCATTGATCAGGTCCCTCGCCCGGTTCTATGTGGGTTCTATTTTCATTCCATCCAGACAGCTATATGTTTTCCGGTGCGAATGTCCTCCAAGCCCGGGTGAGTCTGTGCGAATTCTATAATTTCTCCGCCAGGTACCATGCGTGGTATAGGAGACATGCATCTGCCAGATCACAGGTGTGCATCTCGTCAATCGGCCCGTCTAAGCGGGCGTGATCGCCACGACCGAGTCATAACTCAAACCCAGATGATAAAGCGTCCTTCCATTGACGCTTTACTTCCTCACCCCATCCACCACCATCTGCCGAAGCTCTGACCCTAAAATTGAGCCAAAACATCTCACAGAGTCATAGGCCCCACATCTACACCACCGCCTCTTGGGACACGCTACCTTACACTCAGGTAATTTGTTTCTTCCGATGATTGCAAAGCCTCACTTCCTCGACTTGTGGCCGCATGTGCAGCGTCATTTAATGGGTATCACGAAAGTCGAGATCGACCTTGACTCGGTGATTGACAGACTGATCGAAGGTAGGTCTTGCCCTGGGACTTCGCCGCCTTGCCAGTATCAATTCATGAACGCGCTCGCTGATGGAAAAATTCGGTCCGCAGTAAGAGGTAATCGTCCGGGACGCAGCGTGAAACTCCATGAATACGAAATCCAGTATCTTTGCGCCAAAGCGCGCGAGATTATGATAACTCAACCGATTCTACTGGAGCTGGAGCCGCCGATCAAAGTATGCGGTATGGACATGCCTGTATGTCCGCACCCTAAACTCACTAATTCACAGGCGACATACATGGCCAATATTACGACCTCCTCCGGCTCTTCGAGTACAGTGGATTCCCTCCGGATGCGAATTATCTCTTCTTGGGCGACTACGTCGATCGCGGGAAGCAGTCGCTGGAGACAATTTGTCTCCTCCTTGCGTACAAGATCAAGTACCCCGAGAACTTCTTTCTACTGCGTGGGAACCACGAATCCGCGTCGGTGAATCGAATATATGGGTTCTACGATGAATGTGAGTGCATCTAGCCATGCAAGTGTCCGGTTGGATCTGACGCCATATCTGCGCAGGTAACGGCGATACAATATCAAGCTGTGGAAAACCTTCGCTGACTGCTTCAATTGCCTGCCGATCGCCGCTATCATCGGTGACCGAATATTCACGATGCATGGCGGGCTCAGTCCGGATCTTCAATCGATGGACCAGATACGGCGGATTATGCGACCGACAGAGATCCCGGACGGCGGTGAGTGCCCTTCTCACATTCCTTAGATGCTGACTGAGCACTGTGCAGGTATTCTGTCCGATATCCTCTGGAGCGATCCTGACGGCGATATCTCGGGTTGGGCTGAAACGACCGTGGAGCCGGATTTACCTTCGGGGCGGACATCGTCGCGCGGTTCACGCAACAGCACGACTTGGACTTGATCTGCAGAGGGCACCAAGTGCGCCTTACCTAGCTCCATGCGACCCTGATTTTCATGCGGTGATGTGGACAGGTCGTCGAGGACGGCTTTGAGTTCTTCGCGAAACGGCGCCTCGTCACGCTGTTCTCCGCACCGAATTACTGCGGCGAGTTCGACAACGCGGGGGGCATAATGTCCGTTGATGAGAACCTCGTGTGCTCCTTCCAGGTTCGCCAGTCGCGAGGAGTCCTTCCCATGAATGATATTTACCCGGTCGCAGATTTTACGCCCAGCGGAGAAAGTCATAGCAGTGGCAAAAAAAAGCTGTTCTCACGGCGGCAGCGAAGACTTGACACCCGCTTTCTCCACGATTCACGATAGCCTACGAACTTTATTAATTGGGACTACTTGGAGGGCCTTGACTCTGACTCTGACTAGTGTCAGATAATTTTATCATTACGGATACGAATTATAGCATGCCTTTTAACCCTCGGCGCTTCCGCCATTCATCGTTCTCCGTCTTGTATGCTCCATTGTTCAGTTGGTCCCTCCTATAATGGCAGCGATCCTCAACGCCTATTTCGAGCTTCTACCCACTTTCTCATCGCTGATTTCATTCAGGTGCTCAGTGATCCGAGGTTCCACGCTTTGGGTGCCGCACATCAAACAGGCGAACCGCATCTGCCATGTCTTTCATCCACCATTAATTGCTCTGCAGGCATTTCCACCCGTTGAGTTGTGAGGGCCACACCTTTCTATTGCCTCTAAGCGCTTGCTTACTGTCAGCTACCGAGTTATACTCCACCGCCGAGGGCGCCTTGCAAGCGAATGGGTTTTCCAAATTTATCAACAGTTTTCCAAAAACAGAACCTGTGCACTGCTGATCATACATCCAAAGGCCTCGTCACTGCCCTCGATTTCCTGGTGGTTGGGTTTAACTTTTGCGCACTGGTTCCTGATTGCTCCCTGACCTGTGTATCTACCGACACTCAACACCCGCGCATATTCTAAAATGTTTGTGCAAAATATTGTGAGTCGCCTATACGGTGCATTGTCGGCAGCCTCACATTGGTTTCTCCCAGCCTCGCTCTCGTCCGCGCCCCCATATTCAAGCACCTGGGACAGCGACCCTGTGGTGTTTCCTATTCTGTTAAACTTTCCTGTGGATCGCGCACAATGCGGTGAGGGTATAGCGCACAGAGATCCTATCGCCGATGGTGTGATGCTACAGCCTCCGAAGTCGATCAGGGTGATGCTCAACTAAATATTAGACGGGAGGTAGTTGACTATTTTTCGCACATCCAGTGCGTATCCTGTGGTCGATTCCCTATCAATCCGGATTAGAGCCATGCTGGACACTTGCGCGGCGACTCATCGACGTTCTTGCTGGGTACGGTGACCAAAACCACTGATCACGAAGGAAGCAGTAAAGAAATGCATGCGAATTTAAATGCCTCACCGCCATATGCATCTTGACCCCGTTTCCAGGTTCCTTTCGCCAAATCAACGGTGTCTGTGAAGGTTTACTATTTTTGACTCCCAGCATCACGGGAAAAACTTGGATTTCCAGTCCACACGATCATGCGCTGAATGAAGTTCATGATACAGTTCGCCATGGTTACAAAATGCGATACTTCTGGTGCGCAGTAGATCGGTAAGTGTTGACA